>JANAVB010009994.1:3884429-4484429 GCA_029216955.1 Iris pallida
TCGCAACACAATTTGTTTGGATAGATTTGGATGAGAATTGAGGAAAATAGGCTATTGGAAGGGGATGGCAATTTCTAGGCCGGTTTTTGCAAATAGGTGGCTACTAATCATATGCACATAAAGAGGGGGGCTGCTGTTTGGGCAGCCAAGGGGGCTTGCTAGGATTAGGTTAGGGTTTAGGATCGGCCACAACTCATCTTGAGTTTAACAAAAGTCCATTAGCAAAAAGGCCAATATGCTACATGCTAAAATAACCTAAACATGCATAAAATGGTTTCCTAATTAGGACTAATGCTCCAAATTGAATTCTAATTAGCCAAATAAGTCTCTAATCACATGGTTAGTCTTCTAATCAAGGTTAACTAAGGTTAAGCCATCTGCTAATACCAAAAGCGCTAATCAAAACTAAAACACCAATCTATTTAATAATAAAATAATCAAAAATACCAAAAATCACACAATTACTAAAATACTATTATTTTTTTAAAAAAGTGGTGGTTACAAATCTAACCTCCTTAAAATAATTTTATCCTCGAAATTAAAGGTTGATAGTACTCCTTCTAGGCTAATCTCCCAACAATCAAGGTCTTAAGAAAATTTATCTAAATCATGTAATTTGAAAGAATAGCATACAAGGTCATGGCATACAGTAGCAGTTGAAAGTCTCATCTAGGTATACTAGCCATACTAGATCAAAACAGTCATAAGGTATCAAAATATACAAACAATATGATAGGGTACAGTAATCATCAAGACAGGCTAAGGTATAGGTCAAGAACTCACCTCTACTAGGTCTGGTGGCTGGAACTCTCTCTTGGAGATAGGCCTCGACTAGGGGCATGTGTAGTAGGACAATATAGCATCATGTGTCTAGCTGACCCACAGAACAGGCACAATCCTAGTCTCTTTCTACTGTCCTTTCATATGTGCCCAGGCTTCTTACAGAAGGCACAGGTAGGCACTCGCTCAACAGGCCTATGTTGGACAGGAATCTGAACTGGATAGACTGGTCTAGGCTGGAAGCCTGGGTACTCCTGAGGCTCTGGGTATATACTGCTCCTCGTCCTCGTGGGGCTAGGCTCTCCCCTTGATTGCATGTAATCCTACAATAGTTGGATACTGAGACTTTGCTCTCTCATAAGCTCAGCCTGAAGTCTTTATACCTCCCACACGTCCTGAAGAAGTCTATAAATCTGAGCCCCATTAGGAATGGCATATGGTACCACTCCAGGAGGCAAAGGGAGGTCCTCAGTCTCCTGCTGAACTGCAGCCCTCTCCTGAAGGATAGGAGATGGAGAAAAACTCTCCGGTGAGGCTGCTAACACCTCCTGAGCAATGGAAGGGGAAAGCACAATCTCGGTCTCATCCGGAACTGCAGCTATGCACTAGGGACAGACTCTGGTCATAGGTGCCATACTGGAAAAGATAAGAAAAACAATAAATTATCAAGGCTGTAAGGCTGTCTATCATCCTATATGAAAACTGATAGTTATCAAAAATAACTGAGAATTAACTATATAGGGTTACTATTCCAAAGATGATCAAAATCGAAAGTTAAAGCACAATTGGTAATAGCATTTGAAATCCAATCACGATATATATAAAAGAAATTTAGTCTCGACACGATCTAAGTTGATCAATTTATGGGTAAATCAAGATTTGGGTAAGATGGGGAACAAGGTCATCGAAGTATGAGCACGAGCATCCAAGGATGGAGATCCAGGTCACAATTAAATTTAATTCAATTGAGTACGACCCAAGATATTAATATGATAAGAAAATATGACCACAGTCGATTGGTCGTGATTAAGGGAGTTAGGATTCAATGATATTAAAAACTTAAAGGATGATGCAAGGATATGGAAGTAAGTCAATTTTCTCCTTTTGATAGGGAAAACAAAAGACAAGATTTCATAGGAAAGTCAAGTTAATCATCTCTTTTTTATACTATCAAGTTTATCTAGTCATCATTTGCCAATCATATTTTTATCTCACAAGTTCCAATATGAAAATCAACCTTTATATGACTACCACCAAAATTATACTCTGCCGTCATGAAGATTTGACCTTGGCATGATCACCATAGGCTTAATTCCTAAATTTCAAAATATTTCTCATGAAGCATACCCTTTTTATAGGAATCAACACTAACCACTTAATCATCATAATTCCAAATTCTTCCTCCTTGCCCTAAATTGGATCCGACACCTCTAAATCAAGTTTATGAAATCCTTGAACTTGTTCAAATTACTCTCCTCATGTTATTCAATCTAAAACCACTAGGCCTTACAAAACTTATTCTCCATTATAAAATCAACCTTCATATTTCTTTCAACGTACACCTTCAAATACTATTCTTCTTAAATTTAAATTTTCACAAAATCTCTAAATTTAACATCATAGCCTTGTCTCAAGAATCAATAACCAAAAATATCCAAGTTCTCAAAACTAAGTTGACCTCGAATATCCTCATCAGTTAGGAAATACATCTATGAATTATTTATATCCAAAATATTTCTCTATGTGTGATCATTTCTAATTGATAATATTGATCTCTTAATTTTATTTCCAATCTTTACCACATCTCTATCTCAAAATTCTATATCAAGGTCCATCATATTATATTCCTACCAAGATTACCATATGATAACAAGTTACATATTTTTTGAGCTAGATGATTTACGTTACTTCCTCGACCTTTTCAAGGTAAAAAGATGTGGAGATTCAAAGGTTTCAAAGTATAGATGACAGAATTAGATACGAGATAGGTAATTGATATGTAATTGGGACAGAGATAACTAAGATGAGGAAAAATGGTAATACAAGAAAATAATAGCAAGAAGAAAATAATGATAAAATCTGTTCTTGCTCATCTGTTTAAAAGAAATAAACCAACTTAGAATATAATCTGATACCTTACACGTCTTCCTGAAATCATGTTGTCAGAATTTTGCCACGCTAGTAAGCATAGTTGCAATAAACGATAGGGTCCGTAACTAAGGTATACACCCTGTAATCATGTTATCCAGAATTCTTACCACGCCATCCGGTATGGCTGTAAGAAAATCAAGATTCCATAACTAGGATAAGTATATCTAAATTATGCTCTACATCCTTGTCATGCTAGCCAGTATGACTGCGATAAATTCTAACTCTACAAATAAAGTAGACATTTATCTTTCTCACTGTCCTTATCAAGTATGTTATCAGGTTATACCCTAAATTCCAAAAAAATAATATATATATATATATATATAAATACAAACTCAAAGTCAACAACTAACATCAAGATTCAAAATTCAACAATAAATTCATCAAAATCAAATTCAATAACAAGGAGTAATCGGTGAATCAAATCAAGGGAAAAAGATTTCAAATCGAAGTTAAAATAAGATTCTCAAGGGTCGTCCTAGGAATCTCTCAAGAAATTCTAACAGTGATTGAGTATCCTCTCATTCTAACACTTTACTTCCTATACTCTATAGCAGGCTCATAGTAGTACAACTAAGTCGCTGTACTACCACGACATCGTACTAATGTGAATCTCAACCTACATGGGCCACCACTAAAAACGTGTCACGACCCGTGTTTTCCATAAAGAAATTCTCTTTATTTGTTGTGTTTCTGGGAAAATTACAACTGTGGGAATTCGATCTAGAAGACGATCGCTTTATCCCTTGGACTATGCGAAGAAGAAAAGCTCTCAAAATTTTGACAGTAGATATCAGTGTATCTGTATAATGAATGAGAAAAAGAACTCTATTTATAGAGTCGAAAATAAAACTGAAAAGATAACTGTCTTCACAGCCTGTGCTTGGTTGAAAATCACGCAGGATTTAACATACGCAAGGTTGTGAGCAGTTACTGGACGTGGCCTGTAACTGTTGGACACATGGCGATCATGCATGAGTCGTGTGCAAGTTACAGGACACGCAGGTGAGAGATCAGTGGCATGGCTGCCACGTACTCCAATTTGATGAAATCTACGCAGACTTGTTGAAGACGAAATCTACGCAAACTCGGTGTAGAAAGCTTCAAAATCCACGCAAACTTGGGGCAAGAAGCTTCAGGATCCACGCAGACTCGAGGCAAAAAGCTTCAAAATCCACGCAGACTTGAGGAAGAAAACTTCTGAATCCACGCAAACTTGAGGTGAAGAACTCAAAGATACACGCAGACTTGAGATAGGACTGCCAGCTGTCTTAATTTGGCGTGTCTTGACTGACACAAAATCTCTGACAGTGATTGCTTTGTCAGTCGCATTAAATGACAAGAAACCCTTTTTGGTACGCCAACTCGATGAAGGCTGAGTCTTGCTAAAGAAGATTTTGAAAGTCACGCAATAGACGGCGGTGATCTCTCGAGTTCTGTGCATACGTGGCATACGAAGAGACATTCTTCGACTGTCGTGCTGTCAGTCATAATGACTCTCTGACAAATGATGAGCTGTCTCCCAGCATGATTTGTAAAATATTGTCTGGATCAACTGAGCGTGACTTTTGACTCTGTCTTGATCAACTCAGCGTAACTGTCATTTTTAAAGGTCTACAAAACCCCCTTCAAAGTTTTCGAAAAATGATAATTTATTTCGAAATACTTTGAAATAGAGATGATAAAATGGAATCAGTCACGCTGATATGACTTCAAAATTTTTTTTTTTTGGAAGTCGGAAAGACTTCGAAGTTCTTTAAATGTCATGATGACTCTTCATTTTTCGAGACTGATTGCATCCAATTTATGGTGGAATATGAACCGCCGGCGAACTCTGTTATATAAGCAGGGAGAAGATTCATTTTTAATCTTCATCTTACGTCAACATGACACCAAAGGAGAAAGCTGAGGAAGAAGCACGCAAGTTGGGCTTTTGTTCCCATGGTGATCCCACTTTTGAGGGTAAAGAACCGGAGCCTCTGGTTTTCGAGTTCAAAGACGATCCCATGCATTTAGCCAAGAATTTCCTGAGCTATTTTGGTCTGGATGGCTCGTGTTCTTCTGATGGACGCAGCCTTGTAGAGCAGCGTGAAATGTTGAAGGCTCTGTTACACCGCATGGGGGTTAAGAGCGTAGAAGAACTGGGCACTAAGCTCAGTCGTTCTGGGAAATAGAGCGTGTCTTTCATGCTCTTATTGCACTCTTTTTGTTTTGTCTTTTGTAAGGCCATCAGTGCCTGTCTTGAAGAATGTAGTACAACTTTTGCATTGAACAGCGTGCATTTAATGAAGAATATTAAGTGGCACTCTTTGACTGTTTCCAATGTTGCGTTGTCTTCCAAAGCACACGTGTCATCCATTCCATGGTTTACGAACGCTATTTACGCGAATCTTTTCCAAGAATAGACTCGTACTTTGTTTTTTTAAATAGGCAGCTGAGTTTCAAAGATACTCATCTCTCATTCTTCTTCTTCTTCTCTGAGAACGAAATTTTTGAGAGATTTCATTCTCAAACAGGAAAGCAATGCCTTCTAATGTTCGATTTCTGCATACTGTATCAAACATGAATTTGCCAATCCTTAGCACCAAACTTGAAGGTAAGTCCAGTATAGTACGCGTACTTTTTTTGCTGTTGAAGATAGGCTTTCTGTTTCTGATTGAACAATGCACGCTTGACCAGCCAGTGCATGTCAAATGACATTTCTGTTGATTAATTCTCTTTTTTCTTGCTGTTTTCTGCAGAAGCTCGGCTAAAGATTTTCTTCAGAACTGGCATTGGTGATGTGGATGCTGTGGAGAATATCCTGCTGACACCTACATCAGGGAGCTCATACGCCTTTGACGCGTACATCAGACAACTCAGAACTCTTCGTGGGATAGAAGGGTCTTCCTCAGATGGTAGGAAGAGCCTTTATACACGAGAGTTGGATGGTGGAGTCAACTCTACCCCGAGAAATAGGGTAGTAGAGTTCTTTTCAAGGCAGAACTAGGAATTGTATCCCAAGGTTTGGATACATTCCTGTCTTCCTTGAGAGGTTACCCCCAATCCACCAATTGTATTGGCAGCACCACGACTTCGGGCTGCCATACTCTGTGGTTCTTCTCTCGTCTGAGAGAGAAGACCAGAGTTTGATTCCTGCTGATCTGGTCGTGACTGGGACCCAGACAGTCAGGAATTGCCACCAACAACGAACCTGACGGAGAAGGTCCGACGGAGAAGATCTAAAGAAGAAGATAGATCTCTATTAGGTTATTGTTGTGGTGTAGAATGAAAATCCAAGATTTGTAATAGATTTCCATTATGATTTGTAAGAAAGTCTAAGAAAATGTAATAGACTTTTTTGTGGTGAAATGAGAATAGAAATGATAATTCTTCTATGCTCAAAAATTTGTATTTTTGGATGAATTGTGGACATGATAGATAATGAAATCTTCTTTTCTGTTTTAGAGTATATGATATTATCAGAGGTATTATGGACGTGATAATATGTAGGAACTCAAAAGAAAATAGATTGATTTCTATGCAGAGGTCAAAAAGAATGACGAATGAGTAAGTAGATTCGAAATTGATTCAGAGGTTATAAAACGTGATCAATAACGAATCCCCACTTAATAAATTTGATAGAAGATTATGAACGGACGAACCGTTTAGATGAAATAAACGGATGAACCGTCGGATGAACATAATGAACGAATGAACCGTCAAGCATTAATGAACGGGCGAACCGACTGATGAATGTGAGAAATGAACGAATGAACCGTCAAGCATTAATGAATGTGTGAATCGTCGAATGGATATGACGCTTCATTGTTTGAGGAACTTCTGCCTATAAATATAGCAGAAATCTGACAAGAACAAACGCTTCTTCTTTCAAACATAAAAATGTCGTCTGAAGAAGCATCCAAGAAGGTTGAAATTGCCATGAAGGTTCAGAAAGGCACTGATGAACACCCTGCTAATCCGATTCAATCGAAGAAGGTAGAAGCAGGCGAAGGTTCGTATGCACCCAAGCCACCAAGGGACATTCTAGACTTCCTGCTTGAACCAGGAAGGACTGAAGGAGAAGAAGCCATGAGGATGGCACCTTGCAAATTTCTTGTGGGTTCCAGCAAGGAGATCCTCAGCTCTTTTGCTGATCACGTCTTCGAGAAGGATGGCAGTGGCCCACATCCAAATGTAGAAAAGGATGATAGTGATCTTCCTTAATATCATGTATCATCATTCATGATTAAAAATAAAATAAAAATTTTATTTCTAAACATGAAACTGTCTGATGATTATAAGCATTTATACATAGTACTTTTTAAGGAATTTTCCATTAATAGGCATCAAGACTTTTCGACCATCCAATTCTGAGAGTTGATAAGCTCCATTTGAGAAAACTTTGCTCACAATATAGGGACCTTCCCACTTTGCGTCAAATTTGCCCTTGCTCATATGAGTCATAGTCATAGGACGTCTGACTGTTAGAACAAGTTCTCCTTTTTGATATGCTCGAACTCTGACTTTCTTATTAAAAGCTCTTGAGATCCTAGCTTGATAGAATTCAATATTCTGTTGAGCAGATAATCGCTTTTCATCCAGAGCTTCTAATTTCTGAAGTCGAAGACGATCATTATTTTCAGCAGTGAGTTCATTAGTGATTGCTATCCTTAAAGAAGGAATTTGAATCTCTAATGGAAGAACAGCTTCAGAACCATACACCAGAGAAAAGGGTGTACATTTAGTAGCATTACAAACTGTAGTACGATAAGCCCACAAACATTCACCGAGCTTGTCACTCCAATTACGTTTGTTAGTAGAGACAAACTTCTTTAGGAGTTTGATGATGGTCTTATTGAAAGCTTCTGCTAATCCATTAGCTGCTGGATTATATGCGGTAGAAGCCACATTGTTGATCCGATGGTCGTCGCAGAATCGAGTAAATTTTTGACTGACGAACTGTGGACCATTATCATGAATAATGCGTCGAGGAATACCAAATCTGTAGATGACGTGGTGCTTAATAAAGCTGATGACATTGGATGTCTTAACTTCAGATAAAGGAATGGCTTCGGCCCATTTGGAAAAGTAATCGGTTATTGCGAGAATAAACCGATGATCTTTTGATGATGGCAGATTGATTGGACCAATGATGTCCATGCCCCAAGCTTCGAAGGGCCATGATGCTGCCGTCGGATGTAGAAATTTCGAAGGTTGATG
The DNA here is from genome assembly GCA_029216955.1 of Iris pallida. Taxonomy (NCBI): domain Eukaryota; kingdom Viridiplantae; phylum Streptophyta; class Magnoliopsida; order Asparagales; family Iridaceae; genus Iris; species Iris pallida. Next base: position 3,892,563 of record JANAVB010009994.1, read on the forward strand.
AATAAAATCCGCATAGATTTGACAGGCTTTACACTTCTTTGCATATTCGATGGCATCAAATACCATAGTGGGCCAATAATAACCCATACGTCGAATACGGTCTTGGAGTTTTGGTCCAGGCTGATGTGCACCACAAATTCCATCATGTGCTTCGCGAATGACTTGTTGAGCCTCGTCACCGGCAACACATCGAAGAAGTAAACCATCATAAGCTCGACGATATAAGGTCTTTGTTATATGATTGTAATAGAATCTGAGTGATCGTCGTCTGATAGATGCTGCTTCATTCGGATCATCTGGAAGAATATCGTACAATATGAAATCCAAGAAAGGAAGTCTCCAATCTTTATCCGTATTCTGATTCTCGGCCGAGTTACTGAAGATGAATTCCATACTGGAATCAGAAGAAGATGACATCGATTTACGACTGAATCCAAATCCTCTTGTTGTATTGACATCATGAGATGTTGATTCTTCAATGTCAACTGGAAGTCCTAGGGTCAGATTGTTTCCGAGATGAAATAATTCTCGATTGCGAACAACAATCATTTGTTGACGTCTGATTGGAATAGCCAGCACCGCCGCAAGATTGGCAAGAGCATCAGCTTCTGTGTTACATGCTCGTCTAACATGTTCAATGAAGAATTCTTTGAACGAAGAAGCCATAGATATAGCCGATCTATGATAAGGAATCAAATATTGATGGCAAACTTTATAAGTACCCCTTATCTGATTGACAATGAGTTTAGAGTCTTCGTACGCCTCCAAATGTTGAATATTCAGATGTTTAGCGAGTTGAAGACCAATAAGCAATGCATTGTATTCAGCTACGTTGTTTGAACATGGCTGATCAAGAGAATAGGCTCTTTGGATAGCAAGACCTTCTGGCGATACAAGAATGATTCCAACTCCAGCGACAATATCACCATTAGGACCAATTCTTGAAGCTCCATCAAAGAATAGACGCCAAGTAGAATCTTCTTCAGCAATTTGATTCGAATCTAGGACTTTATCTGGAATTTCATCATAGAGTTTTGAATTTTCTGGAATTGAGTGAGCAGCCAGAAAATCAGCTAAAGCTTGTCCTTTGACTGATTTCTGAGGAATATAATGCATGTCATACTGAGCAAGTAGAATTCCCCAATTAGCCAGTCGAGAATTCAAAACACTGGGTTTCTTCATCATGATCCGTATAGGATTGATCCTGGAGATGACATGAATAGTCTGGCCCATGATATAATGTCGTGTCTTTTGAACAGCGAACATCAAGGCTAGACATTCTTTTTCGACCGGTGAATATCGAGGTTCAGCTCCGGTCATAGTGCGACTGAGATAATAGATGGCTTGTTCATGACCATTTTGATTCTTTTGAGCAAGTAATGCACCCAATGAATGACTCATTGCTCGGGTATACAGAAGGAACGGTATTCCTGAGATGGGAGGTACCAATACTGGTGGGCTCATCAGATATTGTTTTATATCATCGAATGCTTTCTGACATTCATCATTCCAGACAAAAGAGACACCTTTCTTTATAAGTTTGTTGAATGGTCTGCAGCGTCCTGATAAATTAGAGATGAATCTCCTGATATAAGCGATTCTTCCTTGAAATCCTCGTAGCTCTTTTAAGGAGCGTGGAGGACGCATCTCTTGGATGGCTTTGATCTTCTCGGGATCCACGTGTATACCTTTAGCGGTAATGACAAAGCCGAGAAATTTACCACTAGAAATGCCTAAGAAGGACTTAGTAGGGTTCATCTTTAATTGATGCTTACGCATTAGATCAAAAATAGTCTTCAAATCTTGGATGTGATCCTCCTTTTGTCGACTTTTAACTGCAATATCATCAACGTAGCATTCGACTGTTTTTCGCAGATGTTCACGGAATATAGTGCTCATAGCTCGTTGATAAGTTACTCCTGCATTCTTGAGACCAAATGGCATAACTGTAAACAGTATGTACCAATCGGCGTTCTGAAAGAAGTGTGCTTCTCGTCGTCTGGAAACATTTTAATCTGATTGTACCCAGAATACCCGTCCATGAATGACATCCGTTCAAATCCACAGGTATTATCGATCATGACATCAGTGATTGGTAGAGGGAATTCGTCTTTAGGGCATGCCGCATTAAGATTGCGAAAGTCTATGCAAACTCTGATCTTGCCAGTCTTTTAAGAACAGGAACTATGTTAGCCACCCAATCGGGATGTTGTTCCTCTCTAATAAACCCGAAGGTAATGAGTTTATTGACTTCAGCTTCAATTGCATCCATAATATCTGGACGAAATCGTCGCTGTTGTTGTTTGACCGGTTTAGCATTCGACAAGATATTGAGCTTGTGAGTTGCAATTTGTGGATCAAGCCCTGGCATATCTTCATAACTCCAAGCGAAGACGTCGATGTAATCACGAATGAGTTTGATCATGTCTTGCTTATCAGCTTCTGAAAGACTTTCGCTGATGAATATTGGTTTGGGAGATCCCTCTTCACCAACATCTATTTGAACAAGTTTATCTTCAGTCGGAGGTTCTTTTTGCTCAAAATGGAACTCCCATTGATTATCTAACCTTTGGGCCCATTGTTCTGATTTAGGTGAAATTTCAAATTCTTCTTCGTCTTCACCACTTTCTTCAGAATGATCAATAGAAACCATGTTGGAAGACAGAATGTTGCAGTAGAAGTCCCCGATACTCGTATCGAAATCCTAAGAAGTGGTACTAGAAGAATCAGATCTTTTATCTTCGTCAGACTCAGGATCTTCATGGATAATATTGATAAAAGGAGTAGGAGCAATATAGCCCAATCCGTATTTTGTTCTTCCATATTTCAGAGGAGGAATACGAACAGGCATTTTTCTTCCTTTTCCATCATTGAGGCCAGTCCTAAAGTCATAGCCCATATTTTTGATGATGTCTTTAGATTGCTGACTATAACGGCGTAGTTGTAATCTTCCAGTATCATCATTTCTGTCATCATCTTCTAAATCAGAAGGATTTTGGGGCCCTTTGTAGAAGAATATTGGAATGTCTCCTGGCTTTCTGCTGGGAACTAGAAAATATAAGGATTGTACAGGTTCTAGGGATACATCTGTATGAACAGTCTGTACAACTCCAATGGTTATTGTGCTCAAGTCATTTAACAGATGTAAATAACTATGAACATAATTGCATATATCAGCGTACTGCAAAGGTGGAGACTTTTCATTAAATGTAAAAGCAGCAGTATTTACATTGGAAGAAGGCTGGGCCTTAGAGATTTTAGCCAAGTCAATGACTAAAGGGGGAGAAGAAGAAGAAGAAGAAGAAGCTTTATTTCGATTAAGATCGATAACAAATGGCTCAGAAGAGGTGAGCTCCCTTAAAACTTGAAATGGAAGAGTAGTCCGCCCTCCAACAGGAATGATCAGAGTATCTTGAGTAGATGACTGAGATAGTGGAGAGATCCGTCCACTCACTGGAATGATTAAAGAACCTTCTCCAGAGAGTTTGGGAGATTGTTGTTGAGTAGTTCGACTTTTAACAAGGATTATTAAGGTCTCACTTTGTGAATCCTCTTTCTCCATGGCTTGTATGATCCTTGTATACTCTTCTTTGTACATCCGGGAATCATTGAAATAAGCTTCAACCCCATGGAAGGGATTTATATCAGCAACTTCTTTTTGTACTCTTCCATTGCTGTCAATGTACTTAAAACACTGATGAAGAGTAGAAGGCACCACATTATTTTTATGAAGAAAGGGCCTCCCCAGAAGAAGATTATAGGATCCCACGATCTTAATCACATAGAAAGTGACTTTAGATCTGAAATCACCTATCTGAAGCTTCAGATGAATCTTTCCCAAAGGCTCGCTTCGGCTTTGATTGAATCCCAGGATAGTAGTAACCGTCTTGGAGAGCTTATGAAGAAGGATTTTTAGTTCATCCAATAGACTCTTTGGCATTATGCTTATAGCAGACCCTGGGTCGATGAGGATACGATCTATCTTCATTGTATCGATATAGCCGGTGTAATAGAGAGGCCGATCATATCGTTTGTCTTCCAGTAGCATGTCGTCTTGTGTAAAGGTAATATTTGGGATAATCTCCAGTACACTGTTGCAATGTAAGCAAGTGGCAGGTTCTGCATCTGGCTTCTTTAATTGAGCAAAACAAGAGTCAGCTTGAAGAAGTGCTTCACTTAACGTCTTCCGAGTCTCTTTGGAAAGACGTAGAAGTTCAAAGAGGGACATTCTAGCTGGAGTATTAGCAAGCTGAGCTAAAATGTCAAAATTATAAGGCTTCTGAAGTCCAAGAGGAGGAGACTTCTTGATTGGTTTATCAAACCGAGCCTGTTGTTTGCCTTTCTCCAGAACTGTAGGCTTGGGAGGAACAGGTTCAACCGGTGTAGTTGAAGGAACAGGTGCAGTAGATGATTCTTCTTCAGGAGGAACATTAGGAGCATCTTTATCAGCTGGAGGGATATCAGGAGTATCTTCAGGATTCTTGGAATAATCATTTAGATAAGGTTTTTCCGTTCGAGTAGCACTAACAAGTGCTTCTTCATTATCTTTTGGCTCTATGTCAGAGGTAGATCCGAGAGAAGTCATATGACATGATTTAATCTTTCCAGACTTCTTGGACTTTTGAGGAGAAGGAGATTCAAAGTCTGCCACTAGATCAGGATGAATCTACATGATTTCTCCAGTCTTCAAAGTGATTGGCACCAATCCTTCAGACTGTGGAAGAGGAACATTTACTATTTCAAGAGTTGCCTTAGAAATAGGAACGATCCCACTTTCAAGGAGTTGAGGAGGGAAATCTCCAAATTGCATAGAGATGACGTTGGAAGTGACGGTCTTCTCTTTTGGAGTAAGAGAGATAGCTCCAGACTTAATCATTTCTTGGATCTTTCCTTTCAGTACATAACATGTACGAATTGTATGACCCAGCATTCTGTGGTATGGACAGTATTTGGGATGATCTGTCTTACCAGCTTCATCAGGTTTCTTGATTTCAGGTAATTGTATTTTATTACCTTTCAGCAGACATTCAAAGATACCAAGGACATCGTCGCCGTCAAAAGAATATTCTTCTTTGGGGCGAGGTGTTCTTGATTGTTGAGTTGTAGAGGCAGGAGTTTAAACAGTTAATGCATCTTTGCTCTGAAGATTAACTTCAAGAGTTTCTTTTCCCTTGCGAGCATTATTTTTATTGTTAGCACCTTGACCTGTTTCTTTAGGAGTCATCTGCACTCCTAAGCCTTTGAAGGTTTCAGCACTAATTTCTGCAGCTTTGGCACTAACTATGAAAGAAGGCCAGTCTTGAAATTGGGTGGATCCTGTCCACATGCTGATGATTGGCAACAAGTTTGATTTGCATGTGTCAATGGTGACAGCATCAGGAGTTCCAAGAGGCATCTTCAGAGCTTCTCTTCGAAACCGTTCAATGTAATCCTCTGTAGTTTTATTATTTTTTTGCTTGATTCTAATAAGAGCAGACATAGTCATGTCATTGAGCCCTTCATAGAACCGTTCAAGAAACATCTGTTTGAAACCGGCAAATGAAGTAATGCACCCATCTGGGAGACTTCTATACCATTCATAAGCAGTTCCCTTGAGACATCCAATAAATACCCGAGTAAGGAGGGCATCACTTGGTTGCAATTGGTCAGTCATCACTTCAAAGTGATTAATAAACTGACTTGGAGAAGTGGCTCCATCATAGAATGAGATAGTAGGAGGCTTGTATTTAGGAGGATACGATACTTGCTTCCATTCTATCGGATAAGGTTGCTTGATGCCTAACCTTTGTAAACCATCTTTCTGTTTGAATGCCTCGAATTGAGTTTTGAGATTCCTCAATTCTTCATTAACAACTCCGGAGGATTGTGGAGTTGTAGCTGGTAGAGAATAGTTGGGAGGGGGAACAGTATTGTAAGCACTACCCCCAGCTCCAGAGAGACTAGGAACTGGTTGAACTTGCCCAGGAGTATTGGACTTGACTGCTGGAGGAACATGTATTGGACTTACACCAGTGTCAATTGGTGTAGCTTCTGGTACAATCTGTTGATTTTGCAGTTGGGCTACCATGAGTTCGTACATTGACTTCATATTATCAGCCATAGACCTCATTTGCTGTTCCAAAGAAGCAATTCTTCGTTCTTGAGGAGTCATGGAAGAAGAAGGTTCGTCAGTATTCCCATCAACCATATATGTTTTGACTGTACGAGGGATTATTGATGAACTTGTGGATATTGTATGCTCTGAATTACTGCTTCGTGCATCAAAGTCAGTTAGAGGAGAACTACCCCCAGTAGGAAGAGGTGGGAAATTAGATTCTCCCAGAAATTCAGAATCATCTACAGAGATCAAATTTCTTTGACTAGAAGCCAGGACTCTTGATCTGGTACCTCTATATACTCCATCTGGACTATCAGTTCTACCCCCAGCATCCCGAGAGGTCATGTTGACAGAAGCAAACAAAGGCTCATCTTCATCAGGCATAGGTTCACACTGAATCCGATTAAAGACAGATTGTCGTTTAGTTTGACATCTGCATTGCATTGTGATTCTCGGCTGGAAGTCACATTCATGATCACCATGGTTTTGAACCATTGATTGACATCTGCACTGAATTATGACTCTTGGATAGAAGTCACATTCAGCATGATCTTTTATCATAGAATTACTCCTTCTCTTCTGTTAAAGATGTTCTCGTAAATCTGTTTGTGAAGATTGAGGAGTATATTTCCTGTTCTTGGGTCTTGATGGCTCTTGATTATACAGAGAGTGATTAATATGAGCCACATAATTTCTTGCATACTCTGCATCTGGATCTCTTATCCTTGTTTCCAACTGGTATAGTTTCTTAACGCCAGAAGTGTTCAGTTTTGTTCTTAGATCAGTTGTAGGTAACACATGGAGTTTTCCTTCCATTGATCTGGATATTTGCAGAGAAGAAAGAGTTGAACCATCCCTTTGATTAGGAGTTGGTAACAGACCCTCTTTTATGGACAAATTCTGTGCCCAATTTGAAGAAGTCATAGAAGAAGACATTAAGGAATGTTTCTTCTTAGACTCATTCAAGTTTTGAGACATAGAATGTCCAGAAGGAAGAGTAGTCAAAAGACCATCTCCTTTCCTTTGACTAACAAAAGTGTCAGTCAAAGCTGTTCCTGAAGTAAAAACTACAGGAGCAGAAGAAACAACTAAAGAGTTATTCCTTTTCGAAGAGACTTTGTGTGGAAGACCACCCCCAGTTCTAGGAGAACTTGGTAAAGAAGAAGAGATAGCTAAAGAGCCATTCTTCTTGGATAAAATACACGCTGAAACAGACTTGGTTAAAGAACCAGAGCTGTTAGCGTGACTTTTGAATTTAGAATTACACGCTGAAACAGATTTGGCTAAGGAGCCAGTACTGTCAGCGTGACTGTTGAATGTGGGATTACACATTGGAATAGATTTGGCTAAGGAGCCAGTACTATCAGCGTGATTTTTAGAGTTGAATTTGTACGCTGGAACAGATTTGGCTAAGGAGCCAGTACTGTCAGCGTGACTTTTGATTTTAGAATTACACGCTGGAACAGATTTGACTAAGGAGCCAGTACTGTCAACGTGATTTTTGGTTTTAGAGAGACACGCTGGAACAGATTTGGCTAAGGAGCCAGTGCTGTCAGCGTGACTTTTGGGTGTGAGATTGCACACTGGAACAGACTTGGTTAAAGAACCAGTGTTGTCAGCATGACTTTTGAATGCTGTCATCTTCGAGCGCACAAGAGTGTGCATGCTTGCAGTAGAGTTCTTGCCAGTGTTAGGAGTAGACACTGTGGCAGAGACTTCACCATTAACTACCAACTGATCCTTAGGGACATAGACAGAGTGTCCCTTCGATTTGGCAGTGGTAATGGAGGCTGGAGTGGGCTTGCCACCCTTAGCCTGCTGCATTTATTCATAGGCGAGTTGATCGAGTTTGATCGTCATCACCTTCTTCGTCGAGCCGATTGACGAAGTGTCGCATTGAGTTATTGCCATCTCAGAAGAGGAGATGGTTTTCCCCAGCAGAGTCGCCAATTTCTTTATGGAAAACAAATTTCTTTATGGAAAACCAATTTCTTTGTCATCACCTTCTTCGTCGAGCCGATTGACGAAGTGTCGTATTGAGTTGTTGCCATCTCAGAAGAGGAGATGGTTTTCCCCAGCAGAGTCGCCAATTTCCCTAGCAGAGTCGCCAATTTGTTTTCCATAAAGAAATTCTCTTTATTTGTTGTGTTTCTGGAAAAATTACAACTATGGAAATCCGATCTAGAAGACGATCACTTTATCCCTTGGACTATGCGAAGAAGAAAAGCTCTCAAAATTTTGACAGTAGATATCAGTGTATCTGTACAATGAATGAGAAAAAGAACTCTATTTATAGAGTCGAAAATAAAACTGAAAAGATAACTGTCTTCACAGCCTGTGCTTAGTTAAAAATCACGCAGGATTTAACATACGCAAGGTTGTGAGCAGTTACTGGACGTGGCCTGTAACTGTTGGACACATGGCGATCATGCATGAGTCATGTGCAAGTTACAGGACACGCAGGCGAGAGATCAGTGGCATGGCTACCACGTACTCCAATTTGATGAAATCTACGCAGACTTGTTGAAGACGAAATCCATGCAAACTCGGTGTAGAAAGCTTCAAAATCCACGCAAACTTGGGGCAAGAAGCTTCAGGATCCATGCAGACTCGAGGCAAAAAGCTTCAAAATCCACGCAGACTTGAGGAAGAAAACTTCCAAATCCACGCAAACTTGAGGTGAAGAACTCAAAGATACACGCAGACTTGAGATAGGACTGCCAGCTGTCTTGATTTGGCGTGTCTTGACTGACACAAAATCTCTGACAGTGATTGCTTTGTCAGTCGTATTAAATGACAAGAAACCCTTTTTGGTACGCCAACTCGATGAAGGCTGAGTCTTGCTGAAGAAGATTTCGAAAGTCACACAATAGACGGCGGTGATCTCTCGAGTTCTGTGCATACGTGGCATACGAAGAGACATTCTTCGACTGTCGTGCTGTCAGTCATAATGACTCTCTGACAAATGATGAGCTGTCTCCCAGCGTGATTTGTAAAATATTGTCTGGATCAACTGAGCGTGACTTTTGACTCTGTCTTGATCAACTCAGCGTGACTGTCATTTTTAAAGGTCTACAACCCGCACTCAGTGTAAGGGTACGAGAAGTGGGTACGTCTAGCCTACGCTACTGGATCGGCATTAGAACGCTGTTCTAGGTCACCATCACAACTAACACTATATGATATAATCTCCAAACGGACGACAATTCAGGAGGATACAATCTCAATCACAAACTATAGGTAGATAATCAGCACGATAAAATAGATAAGAAATCCACAAAAGGGATACAACCATAAGTGAAATGAGTCAATTGTTTAACAACACAAAATTCAATATTTAAAATAAAAAACTGAAGAACAGATAGCAACTCTAGAGGGGGGGTGAATAGAGTTTATGAGTCATCAGCTTTCCCATCATGGTCTCCATGGACATGGTTGTGAGATCATTTCCTTCTATGATGGCTGCCACCTTAGGGTTCCAAATCTTTGTTAGCCCCCTAAGTAGCTTGCGAATCTTCTCGTGATTTGAATATTGTTTGCCGAGTGAAGACAGGGGATTGATGATGTCGAGGAATCTTGTGAACATTTGCGTGATCGTCTCATTTGGCTTCATCTTGAAAGCCTCATATTCTTGAGTGAGACGGCTTATCTTCGATTCCTTGACTTGGGTGGTTCCTTCATGCGTCACTTCTAGAAGTCTCCATACTTCGTGAGAGGTGGTGCATGTTGAGACCCTGTTGAACTCATTCCTGTCTATAGCACAGAATAAAGCATTAATAGCTTTCGCGTTGAGACTTGCCTGTTTCTTCTCCTCGTCAGAATATTTGTCATGTGGTTTCTCAACGAGATCACCATTGACAACTATCCTGGCGGGCGTTTTGTAACCATCGGTGATGATGGTCCACAGGTCGAAGTCTAGCGACTTGAGATAAAAGCTCATCCTTGTTTTCCAATAGGTGTAGTTAGTTCCATCAAATAGGAGAGGCCTATGAGTGGACTGCCCTTCACCGTGATTGGAAATCAAGGATTGTGTGGTTGCCATGGATCAGCTCTAGGATGTTAGTCCTTGTTGAGAGAACCTAGCTCTGATACCAATTGAAGAACAGATGGCAACTCTAGAGGGGGGTGAATAGAGTTGATAGCGATAATAGCCAATTAAAAATTAAACTCTTTCACAAGTGAAAATAATCACAGTAAATGTGAAAATAAATAAGGAGCAAGAAAGCATACGCAAACACAGCCGATTTTTAACCTGGTTTCCCTCATGGAGGACTAGTCCAGGCCTGAGAACTCTAGCTCAGGATTAAATCCACTATTTGTGAAATAGTAGTTACACCCCGTGCCTTTTCTTCAGAATAGCATGTCAACTTCTTACAAAGATCGCAGTGGCGATGCTTGGAATTTTCCAAGCGACTTCTTGAACTCTTGCACAAATTCCTAACTGAAAAATGCTGAGCACTTGAGGCTTAGGGAGCTTGTGGCTAGTAGATGAAGAAGGGTATGGCTTGTATTGAGCTTTAGAGAGAAGATAAGAGAAGATTGGATGAATAAAAATGAGAGAATTTATGGCCTATTTATAGGATATCAGGTAGGCATAATTCGGCCAGAATTCTGGTTGAAATTTTCAAAAATTTGTCCGTTGGACAACTTGCAACCAGCCAACCCTAAAAATTAGGGTGCTAATTTTTAGGGGACAGAGTTCGGCCCGAACTCTGTGTGGAGGCAGAGTTCGGCCCGAACTCTGTCTCCAGAGCACAGAATGGGTCATTGGTCCAATGGGCTTATTTGGATGTATGTGGAGCTTTTGGATTTTGGGTAGGGTATAGGTTAAGTCTCAGATGCTCAGCACAACTCAGCTTACATAAGTCTAGACTCAATAAAATTATAAAATACAGACTTAACAATGATTTGCTTTGTAAAACTGAGCTGTCGTCTGACTTGTGCTGGATGTAGTCTTCATGTGTCGTATTGAATTATCACAAGTATTATTTAGTCAATTCTATCAATATTTGGTTGACTGTGACTTTGTGTCAACAATCTCCCCTATATTGATAATTGACAAAATAATAATTGTTTATTCAATATTCATACCTGGACACATTTAGGGACAAAAAGCATAGCTCCCCCGTAATCAGTACCGAGCTTAAAAAATAGCTCCCCCGTAAATATTGCTTTGAATCCTGTTGGCCTGATAAGAACATTCTCCCAAAAGCACAGATACAGAGACAAAAAGAATATGGAATATACAAATATCTCCCCCTTTTGGCATTTAGCAATAAACCATAATCAAATAAGAACTAGCAAGCACACCAAAAGATAATAGAAGAAACTACATAGAAACTGATAAAACTACTAAATGTCTCAAAAGTCATAACTCATAATAAGTCTAATACAATCAAAGTGCATAAAAGTAACTAAAATCCAAAGTGCAGAAAGAAACATAAGCTATGATCCTCAGAAGCAACAGCAAGTAGCAGTCCATATCCATCATCGAGCTCGTGAAGGTCCAGCGTCGTCTGATGGATCAGTGAAGGAATGACGAGGGTCCACGAAGGCCGCATCCGGATCCAAGTAGCGAATAACCCAAGGGTCATCGATACGATAGCCCTCACGACCAGGGTCCCGCTCCATAGGAATAGGCATGGAAGGATGGCGAGACATGGAGTATCGAATATCAAACAGCGAGTTGCTGATGGCACTCATCTGCAGGGTAGTCCGGTAATCCAGCTGAGTCCAGCGATCATCCTCTAAGGTGAAGCGATCGCGGAGCATGGTCTGAAGAGACTCGAGAGTGACAGGAGGAGGAGGAGGATCCTGTCCCAAAGGAGGGGCATCTGGCTCATCATCAGAATGCTCAGACACGACTGGCGAGCCAACGGCTGCCTGAAGCCTCCGTGCCTTTGAAAGAAAGGCACGGGCAGGTAAGAACGGACACTCATCATGAGGTATACGAAAAACACGAAATACCATAGGAAGATACAAAGCATAAACCAAGGATCTTGGTTTCTTCCTAGAATTAATCATCCAATCCATCATTGTACGTGAAAGATTAAATGGTACATGAAAGTGGAGGTGATATAAGGCCGAGATTTCAAAGTAGGTGACTTCATCGGTGGAACCCGCTTTAGGTAGAATGGTGTTAAAGATAATCCGATGAAGTTCATAAAAATAGGGATTGAGATACTTGGCCAAAAGCTTACGAGGACGTGTGTTTGGAGTACACAAGTCGTCCTTGAAGCTTTCAAGTGAAGACCCATCGAGAAATTGAAACGATCGAGCTTCAACAAGCTTTTCCCATGAGTTTGGCTCTTGGAGTTCAAGGTATTCGGCCAAATCGAAATCATCAAACGAGATGTCAATTCCCGCAACCCGCGAATAAATATGTGTATCATCATGAGTTAGGTTGCAATAGAACATTTGAATAGCACTACGATAAATGACCGAGTTGGTGGTGACAAGTTTGTCAAAGCAAAGGTCATGAAAAAGTGCATCATATTGAGAGAAAATAGTAAAATTGATAGGGTGACCCGCAAACACCGGACGTGTCCGAAAATTACTAAACCAATCATTAGATGCGTCGAGTGATACAAATATTCGGTCGTCAAATATGTTTGGGTCAAGTGGACGTGGTGGATTGAACAATGGATGGATAGGTGGTTGTTGTTCAACGGGTGGTGCAACGGGCGGTTCAACTCGGGGAGGAGCATTCGAAGAGGACGCTCCCTCGGTTCGAAGTCTCTTCCCGCGATTGAACAAACGTGGATCCATAAAACAATAAAGATAATGGAGAAATTGAGATATAGAAAAGTGTTGAGATATACCTCAAAGTGATGATGAACAATGAAGGAGAATGATGAAATAGGCCTTCTCCTTGAGTTTGGGAAAGAGATGAGCTCTAGAAAGGAAGAACTAGGGTTAGGGTTTTGATAAAAAGTGTTTGAAGAAGTGGAAAAGGTGGCAATGGAGGAGAAGAGGGAGGAGAGCCCGAATATATGTGAAGGGTTCCAATTGGTCGGAGCAAAAATGAGCCATTGGATCTAGTTATGATCAGCGGCTGAGACTGTTCCCGGTTCTGGAACAGTCAGGCCGAATTTGGACCGAACTCTGGTTAGGGCAGAGTTCGGCCCGAATTCCGGATTCTGTTGACAGAACAGGAATCAGGCTGAGAAGAAGAGAAAAATGGTTAGTGTAAGAGACGAAAGGAAAATGAAAGTGAGAACATATATAAGGAAGACTCAAGTGGAGAGTGACAGAAAGGTTAACTTTGAAGCAAAGTAAAGTTTGGAAAATTTGTATTTTAGCATGTGAAAAAAATGAACCATATAATAAACAAGGAATTATGTCATAATTCAATATTTTGAAGCTGCCATGGGTTAGCTGCAGGGGCCGGATCCCAGCTAGCGGTAATCCTGAGGACTAGTGCACCGTGTCGCTTAGGCTTTTACGCCTTGTTGTCAGAAGGACCCTTTCGGCTTGTACCCATAGTAATTTTATTATAAAAGAATCAAAACATACTCGATATTTATGCAGGTTTATTTTAATTAATAACAGCTTCATCCAAAATTCCAAGTTCACGACAAAGAAAATTGAAGCGCTCTTCGGATAATGGTTTTGTGAAGAAATCTGCTAGCTGATGATCAGTGTCAATAAATTCTAAGTTAATAGTGCCATTTTGCTGATGATCACGCAAAAAATGGTGACGTGTTTCAATGTGCTTCGTGTGTGTGACAAATGGGATTCTTAGTGAGATTTATAGCACTAGTGTTGTCACAAAAGATTGGAATGTACATAAAAGATAAATTATAGTCTTCAAGGGTTTGCTTTATCTACAGAATTTGTGCACAATAATGCCCAGCTGCGATGTATTCAGCTTCTGTTGTGGATAGTGCGACAGAATTCTGCTTCTTGCTAAACCAAGAGACTAAAGCCTTTCCTAATAAATGACACGTATCGCTTGTACTTTTACGGTCGACCTTGCATCCGGCGAAATCAGCATCAGAATAACCAATGAGGTCAAATAATGTTGACTTGGGATACCGTAGGCCCACTGTAACCGTACCCTTAAGGTATCGAAAGATACGCTTAACAGCAGTCATGTGTGATTCCTTAGGATTTGCTTGATATCTAGCACACAGGCAAACGCTAAACATAATATCAGGACGACTAGCAGTTAAATAGAGTAGAATGCCTATCATACCTCGATACTTACGTTGGTCCACGGGTTTGCCGCTTTCATCTGGTTCTAGTTTAGTTGTAGTAGCCATTGGAGTGTTGATTGGTTTGACGTTGTCAAGGTCGAATTTCTTCAGCATGTCCTTTGTATACTTCGACTGACAGATGAAAGTTCCATTTGACATTTGTTTGACTTGCAGTCCAAGAAAGTAGTTGAGCTCCCCCATCATGCTCATCTCAAACTCGGTCTGCATACACTTGGCAAAATCTTGACAGAGGGTTTCATCAGTAGAACCAAATATAATATCATCTACGTATATTTGGACTAAGAGAATAGTGTCTTTAAAAGATTTTATGAAAAGTGTGGTGTCAATTTTTCCTTTAGAAAAACCTTTCTCAAGCAAGAAATTGCTTAGCCTTTCATACCAAGCTCTAGGGGCTTGTTTGGGGCCATATAGCGCTTTCTTCAGCTTGAAAACATGGTCGGGAAATTTGTGATTTTCAAAGCCAGGAGGTTGTTTCACATAAACTTCCTCCTTAATAAATCCATTCAAGAAAGCACTTTTAACATCCATTTGAAATAATTTGAAATTTTGAAAATTTGTAAATGCACAAAGCATCCGAATGGATTCCAATCTAGCAACAGGAGCATACGTCTCATCGTAGTCGATACCTTCCTCTTGGTTGTATCCTTGGGCTACTAGACCAGCTTTGTTACGTGTGACTGAACCATCTTCATTTACTTTGTTTCTAAAAACCCATTTAGTACCAATGATCGAGTGATTGGCCGGTCTAGGAACGAGTTCCCATACTTGGCTCCTCTCGAATTGGTTGAGTTCCTCTTGCATAGCAGAAATCCAAAACTCATCATTAAAAGCTTCTAAAATGTTTTTCGGCTCAATTTGTGAAATAAAGGCAGTGCTAGCAATAGAGTCTCTTAATGATGATCTAGTAGTTACTCTACGAGAAATCTCACCTATTACCAAATGTTCTGGATGTGACGGCTTGAAAGAGAATTTCTTTGGCAAGCCCTCCAGAGAATTAGTTTCGGTTGTGGTATTCATTGGAGTAGAAGTTGATGGCTCAACATCATTATCAAGAGTAGCTGCTGCACTGTTATCTTCATCAAAAGTCACATTTGTAGACTCTTCCACAATTAATGAGCGTTTGTTAAAAACTCTATATCCCTTGCTCTTGGCAGCATAGCCAAAGAAAATACCATCGTCAGCTTTGGCATCAAATTTGCCTAAGTTGTCTTTGGTGTTAAGGATAAAATATCTACAACCAAAAACTCTAAAATAAGAAACATTTGGGGTTCTTCCAAACTAAAGCTCATAGGGTGTTTTCTTCGTAATAGGACGAATAAGCACCCTATTTAAAATGTGGCATGCTGTACTGACAGCTTCAGCCCAAAAGTATTTCAGAAGTGAAAACTTGTTCAACATGACTCTAGCCATATCGCCAAGAGTCCTATTCTTCCGCTCCACAACACTATTTTGTTGAGGAGTTCTTGGACAAAAAAACTCATGATTAAAACCATTAGAATCACAAAACATTTCAAAATCTGAATTTTTAAATTCGCCTCCATGATCACTTCGGATTCGAGTAATCATGTAGCCTTTTTCGTTTTGAACTTTCTTAACAAAAATCTTGAAAAACGAAACAGCATCGCTTTTATTTGTAAGAAAGAAAACCCATATAAATCTAGAAAAATCATCAACAATAACAAAAGCATAGAGTTTTCTACCAAAACTGGCTACTCTACTAGGGCTAAATAAATCCATATGAAGAAGTTGTAAAGGTCTAGTAGTACTTATAGAGTTTATGGAATGAAATGAGGACTTATTTGCCTTATTCAATTCACATTCGACACATACCGTGTCCTTTTTGAATGTGATGTCGGGCAAGCCTCTAACTAGCTTCTTAGTCGATAGCCTGGATATAGTATCCATGTTGGCATGACCAAGACGCTGGTGCCATAGTAATCTTTCATCCTTATGAGCATATAGGCATCTACCTGCATTGTTAGTATCTCTCGACAGATAAAAAATATAAATATTATCCTCTCTTACCCCTTCAAAAGCAATGTCTCCCGTTGACCTATCATAAATAAAGCATTTATTTTGTCCAAAGTTAATGTCATATCCATGGTCAGCAAGATGACTAATGCTGAGCAGGTTATTCTTTAACTCGGTCACTAGGCAGACATCCTTTATTACGGGAGAGGGAGGATGACCAATAATATCATTACCTATAATATACCCTTTTAGGTTGTTACCGAAGGATACGTATCCTTCTCTCTTCATCGATAGTGATGCGAAAAGATTTGTGTCTCCCGTCATATGCCGTGAGCATCCACTATCGAGAATCCACTTACTCTTAGTTGAGGAGGGAAGGTCCACCTACATCAAGAGTAGATGTGACCTTTGGTACCCAAGTTCTTGAGGGTCCTGAAAAGTTAGTTTTCGAAAACCATGCATATATCTTTCTATCTACTAATCTTCTAATTCTACATTGTGGTGAAATGTGTCCATATAAACCACAATAAGTACATATAGCATTTCTATTTATGTTAGGAGCATGCATATGATGTCTATGAGTAGAGTGATGTGGAGTAGCATGATGATATGTAGAGTTAGCATGGTGATGATGTCTATATGTAGAGTGATGTGGAGCAGTATGGTGATAATGTCTATATGGAGTAGCATGGTGATGGTGTCTATATGGAATAGCATGGTGATGATGTCTATATGTAGAGTGATGGTGATTTTGTGCAACATAGTGATGGTTGTATCTATGTGTAGCATGATGATTCTGTGACATATGAGAATTATTTCTACGTGCATGTGGTTTTTGTGCTTTATGAAAGTGTGTGTATATGTAAGCATGATTATGAACTGTATGTGGATGACGTGGTTGACTAGTATGAGTAGTGTCATGCTTTGTGTGTGTCTCATGTGATTGGGTTTGAGGTTGAGCAACCTGTTTTCCCAATTTAGTCTCTAATTTCTTGGAGACAGCCTGCAGTTCAGTAACCATAGCATTCAAACCATATATCTTAGTAATAAAAATCTTGTGTCTACTCTTTTCTTCTGCAAGCTCCGTGTTGATTGCTGTGATTTCTTGTGTTTGTTGTTCAATGCGTGCTTCGGCATCATGTAAGCTTATTTTAAGCTTAGATACCTCATTTGTGACATCCGTGGGTGAAGTGTCTCTAATGTTATCAAGCAGTAAAGAAAGTCTTTGAATTTCGACTTCATGACTTTTGATCTTTTCCTTGGCATGTTTATATTTACCAATGACCTTTTTATGTTCATCAAGTAAATCGGTAAAAGCATCGCCAAGTTCATCAAAAGTGAAGTCATCAAGAGTTTCATTTGATACCTTGTCGGACGTTGCCATTAGGCACACGTTTGCAGCGTCTTGAGGAGAGTCATTTTCTTTCTCGGATTCACTAGCTTCGCTTTCATGCCAAATGCTCTTGTTGGCATATTTCTTTGAGGAAGTCTTCTTGTATGGTTTCTCATAACGGTTGCTCTTCTTTAAGAATGGACAGTCTTTTCGGACGTGTCCGTCTTCTTGCAACCGTAGCAGGTTGGCTCTTTTTCGTCGTCTTCTTGTGGTTCCTTCTTTCTTCGGTTGAAGTGAAGGAATTTCTTGAAGTTGCGGACAAGGAGAGTTTGATCATCACCTTCTGAGTTGTCGTCATCCATCTTTTCGGGGTCAGCCCTCCGTCGGTGAGCTTTGAGTGCAATCTCCTTAGCCTTAGGAGCAGGCTCTTCGAAGTCCTTGAGGTCAAGCTCATGAGTCATCAGCTTTCCCATCAAGGTCTCCATGGACATGGTTGTGAGATCATTTCCTTCTATGATGGCTGTCACCTTAGGGTTCCAAATCTTTGGTAGTCCCCTAAGTAGCTTGCGAATCTTCTCGTAATTTGAATATTGTTTGCCGAGTGAAGACGGGGATTGATGATGTCGAGGAATCTTGTGAACATTTGCGTGATCGTCTCATTTGGCTTCATCTTGAAAGCCTCATATTCTTGAGTGAGACGGCTTATCTTCGATTCCTTGACTTGGGTGGTTCCTTCATGCATCACTTCTAGAAGTCTCCATACTTCGTGAGAGGTAGTGCATGTTGAGACCCTGTTGAACTCATTCATGTCTATAGCACAGAATAAAGCATTAATAGCTCTCGCATTAAGACTTGCCTGTTTTTTCTCCTCGTCAGAATATTTGTCATGTGGTTTCTCAACGAGATCACCATTGACAACTATCCTGGCGGGCTTTTTGTAACCATCGGTAACGATGGTCCACAGGTCAAAGTCTAGCGACTTGAGATAAAAGTTCATCCTTGTTTTCCAATAGGTGTAGTTAGTTCCATCAAATAGGAGAGGCCTATGAGTGGACTGCCCTTCACCGTGATTGGAAATCAAGGATTGTGTGGTTGCCATGGATCAGCTCTAGGATGTTAGTCCTTGTTGAGAGAACCTGGCTCTGATACCAATTGAAGAACAGATGGCAACTCTAGAAGGGGGTGAATAGAGTTTATAGCGATAATAGCCAATTAAAAATAAAATACTTTCACAAGTGAAAATAATCAGAGTAAATGCGGAAATAAATAAGGAGCAAGAAAGCATACGCAAACACAGCCGATTTTTAACCTGGTTTTTCTCGTAGAGGACTAGTCCAGGCCTGAGAACTCTAGCTCAGGATTAAATCCACTATTTGTGAAATAGTAGTTACACCCCGTGCCTTTTCTTCAGAAGAGCACGTCAACTTCTTACAAAGATCGCAGTGGCGATGCTTGGAATTTTCCAAGCGACTTCTTGAACTCTTGCACAAACTCCTAACTGAAAAATGCTGAGCACTTGAGGCTTAGGGAGCTTGTGGCTAGTAGATGAAGAAGGGTATGGCTTGTATTAAGCTTTAGAGAGAAGAGAAGAGAAGATTGGATGAATAAAAATGAGAGAATTCATGGCCTATTTATAGGATATCAGGTAGGCAGAATTCGGCCAGAATTCTGGTTAGAATTTTTAAAAATTTGGCCGTTGGACAACTTGCAACCAGCCAACCCTAAAAATTAGGGTACTGATTTTTAGGGGACAGAGTTCGGCCCGAACTCTGTGTGGAGGCAGAGTTCGGCCCGAACTCTGTCTCCAGAGCACAGAATGGGTCATTGGTCCAATGGGCTTATTTGGATGTATGTGGAGCTTTTGGATTTTGGGTAGGGTATAGGTTAAGTCTCAGATGCTCAGCACAACTCAGCTTACATAAGTCTAGACTCAATAAAATTATAAAATACAGACTCAACAATGACTTGCTTTGCAAAACTGAGCTATCATCTGACTTGTGCTGGATGTAGTCTTTATGTGTCGTATTGAATTATCACAAGTATTATTTAGTCAATTCTATCAATATTTGGTTGACTGTGACTTTGTGTCAACAAATACATCTCCAAGACAACAAGAAATAAGATAAACAAAACTCTAGACCTCTACTCCAAGCTCTACTAGTATCCTCTAGGCTAGCTGTGATCCACTAAGTTACCTGTAAAATTTTATCAACAGGTCCAATCAGGATAGGAACGAGCACAATACATCTCACGCAGTTCATATCATGACAGAAAATGTAAAGCATGCTATAGAATAAGATACATAAAACGCTCTAAGAAATAAATATGAAAAGAAAGAGAGAATCTGATAAACAAAAGATATCTATATATGGTAATAGAGAACTGTAAGTGACTATATGGTTTAGAGTATAAGATAGACATGTGAACGATTTAATTTATACATGATTACACTATAGAGTTTATACATGATTACACTACTTTGGAATTGTTCACATGACTACTTCTACTCTCCCGTACCCCAATCAATACACAAGAATCTATACAGGTTATGTTAATATACATTAAAGTTTTATACATGAAGCTCATGAGTGAGAGCACATGAGTGTACATGAATAATAAGAGTCCATGTAATACATGATGTTCGTGAAAAGCACATGACATGATGTATTCGATGCACCCGAGGGGGATAACATCTCATGTAAAGATCCATATAGTACTAATCCGTGATAACATCGTGTCAGCATCAAGTAAATTAGTCTGTAACAAGAATACAATTCCTAGCAAGTATGAAACGGTCAGAGAATGTACTCGTCTAATATCACGAATGTCTGATGAGAATATGAGTCCGAACAGGAGTATCTGAGTCCTATTTAGAGCAACCACAGGTTACAAAGTGTCTAATATAAAATAAGAGTAATCTACAATACATTCTATATGATTCTAGGTCAAAGTCAACTCTAGTCAACCATTCTAGTCAAACTAGGTCAAAGTCAACCTTTGGTCAACTCTGGTCAACCATTCTAGTCAAACTAAGTCAGACCTAAGTCAACTAGTCAATTAGTCTAAGTTTAGGTCAAACTTAAGTTATCTCGTCATTTCAAGTTCGTTTGAGTCAATTTAGATCAAGTTTGACCCAAAGTTGACTTTTGTCGGCTTGGTCAACTAATAGTCAACATTGACATCTTAGTTAATCTACTCTATAGTCCAATCTAGTCTATTACCATAGGCTAAGAGTACAAGATTATCAAATCACTTAACATATATATATATATATATATATATATATATATATATATATATATATATATATATATATATATATATATATATATATATATATATATATATTTTTTGGAATATAAATATATATATATATATATATATATATATATATATATATATATATATATATATTCCAAAATATATATATATATATATATATATATATATATATATATATATATATATATATGGTATTTATCTAAAGCCAAGCTAATTAATCTATACCATATGCCTATATAGCATATATATAAGCCTACCCATATACCTTACACATATCAAATCTCCGGAAAACTGAGATTGCAGACCCCTCAATATCCCAACTTTAGTCAAGGCAAAATCCCAACTCAAGGTCTACCCTATATACATATATATTACAATCAACTAATATAGGCTAATCATTATATATACCTTAACATATATAGGCCTACTCTAATACCAACTGAACCTAACAATTAGGACACACACACACACGCACGCACACACACACACACACACACACACGCACGAACGCACGCACGCACGCACGCACGCACGCACGCGCGCGCGCACACACACACACACACACACACACACACACACACACACATATATATATATATATATATATATATATATATATATATATATATATATATATATATATATATATATATATATTTTAAACCAATGCCGGTGGACGACTCCACCCGACCTTGGCCCGGAGGCCGTGGCCACCGCCACCCAGCCACCTCCGTAGGAGGGAGGGCTCGAACCCGACCCTCATATATATATATATGTATATATATATATATATATATATATATGTATATATATATATATATATATATATATATATATATATATATATATATATATATATACAAAACTAAATATATACCTAGAGCAATATGAGGGTAAACCCAACTCAAGAAATTCCCAACACCAACCTCAGAAAACTGAGATCGATCCAACTCAGGAAAGATCAAAATCAAACTAAACTTCAGAGATCTAAAAGTATATATATATATATATATATATATATATATATATATATATATATATATATATATATATATATATATTATATATTATATATATATAACTATATCACATCTAAAACATATAAATAATAAAGGTACAAATCTAAACCAAATAGACTAAACTCAAACTAATCTCAGAACTAGAAAACTAACTCTAAATCAAAAACACATAAACTGAACCAAATTCGATATATTAACACTATATATATATATATATATATATATATATATATATATATATATATATATATATATATATATATATATATATATATATATATATATATAAAATATATATATATATATATATAATGAAACTATATATAACATATTGATTAAATACGAACGAATGTAAACCTTAGGTCTAAGTACAAAATTGAACTCATAAACTAAACTAAATCCAATCATCAAACCAAAAAATCTGAGCTTAAATCTCAAAATCCGATTCCTAAACTAAAAATCAACTCAAAATAACCCAACCGATATTCAAAACCCAATTCGATACCCAAATCCCGGAATACATAACTAGAACTCGTGAAACTTGGCAAACACGAAGGTATACACGTGTGTGTCATGCTCGGGTACTCACAGGGAACCCGTGTCTTTATCGTGTCTACGAAGTGCGTATCGAAAAAGTCTGTACACGCGTGTATTGACAAGTGCTCGTACATGTACGTCGCGCTCGATAGAATGCCAGACGCAAGACGAGGAGACTCGTGCTCGTTCACGTAGCTAGGCGGGGTCTAGGTCTAGGTGTACACGATACCGACATGCATCCGCATCGTGTCCACGTGTCGCATGACATGCGTATCCGTGCGGCTGTGCGTGCGTGTATGGTATCAGCCGAATCAGTACAGACGCGATAACTTCGTGCATAGTCAACAAAATCTCGTAAAATTTCACGAGCACGTGGGTAGAGGTTGACCTCACATGTCCATAAAATTTCATACAAAATTGTGTCATGTGCATCGATTTATGACACTCAGACTGCAGGATAGTGCACGGGCTGAACGCACGCGCGTGCGCGGCCTCGTAGGCGCGTGTCGACATCCATAGCTCGCGACACAAGCCACATCGTGCTACGTGGTCAAGTCTAGGGCTAGCCTAGGTCTAGGGCTACATGTCCATGATCCTAGTTCGTGTCCACACCGCGTCGTGTCTGCGAACGAAGGCTGTGTCAGTGGCATTTTTTGCGCGCGTGTACGGTTCAGCCGAACCAGTGTGGCTTCGATTTCTCCACGCACGCTCCACGAAACATCATGAAATTTTAGGAGCACATGGGCAGAGGTTGCCCCTACATGTCCACAAAATTTCATGACCAACCGTGTCGTATTCGTCGAGTTATGGCACTCTAACAGCAGGGCATGCACGAGGCTGTGCACGGGGTTCGTGCACGCGTGTCCGTGTCCGATTTGGACACCGAAAATGGGTCAAATCAAGATCTGTCTTCACGAAAGTTGTTTCAAATATACATAGAAACAAATTTGTGAAAACGGAATCGAAAAATATGAACTTTCGATTCTAAGAGGTATTTCGTCGAACACGTGTTCCAATACACCGACACGTGTCTGATACACCTATCAAACGGATACGAAAACCTACCAAACTACATGTACAGGTCCGGGGTACCTAGATGGATGCATCTACAAAGAAAAATTAGAATTTACAGGTGTTTAGAGGGGTTTACCTATTGAGAGTCAATATCTTAATGAAACGAGCCTCCAAACGCGTCGACGTCGATTTCCACCCGTCCAAAGCCTCTGATTCCTTGCTTGCAAGTCTCCAGCAAGTTTCTCTCCTCCCAAGGACCGTAACGCAATTCGTTGGGATAGATTTGGATAAGAATTGAGAAAAATAGGCTATTGGAAGGGGATGGCAATTTCTAAGGTTTTTGCAAATAGGTGGCTACTGATCATATGCACATAAAGAGGAGAGCTGCTATTTGGGCGGCCAAGGGGGCTTGCTAGGGTTAGGTTAGGGTTTAGGATGGGCCACAACTTATCTAGAGTTTAACAAAAGCCCATTAGCAAAAAGGCCAATATGCTACATGCTAAAATAGCCTAAAAATGCATAAAATGGTTTCCTAATTAGGACTAATGCTCCAAATTGAATTCTAATTAGCCAAATAAGTCTCTAATCACATGATTATCTTCTAATCAAGGTTAACTAAGATTAAGCCATCTGCTAATACCAAAAGCACTAATCAAAACTAAAACACCAATCTATTTAATAATAAAATAATCAAAAATACCAAAAATCACACATTTACTAAAATACCCTTATTTAAAAAAAAGTGGTGGTTACATTAACTTAGCATACAACGATATATTTTACTTATGCATGAAGGAGTAGGAAAGAGAAGTCAAAGTCCCCCCCACCTTAAGCCGATACGTCTTGTCGTTTTGCCGAGCCGATGCTGCTCGATTTTATATCTTTGTTGCATGGCCAACTCTTCTGACTTAGTCATTCGAGCACTTCATGCTTCATTGAATTATACGACCGATTTGGCTTACCGAGCCTATGGCTCAGTCCGTTGCGAGGCGGTGATTTGGTTTTGCGGACCCCGTTGTAAATAAGACAAAATATCGACCTCGTATATTTCAGCGTAAACGTATAGCCTGCACACGAAAGCAACTAAAATTAATATTCATTTTAATCAGACTTGTGCCTTGCGTCGATTCGATTTTTAGAATCTTCGAACCGACTCAATACTTTCTCTCGGGCCAACGTAACACTTGCATCGATCTTACTCGATGCATTCCTCGGGGTTAACGTAACTCTTTGCATCGATCCGACTCGATGTATTTCTTGGGTCAACGTACTCTCGTATCGATTCGTATTGATACTTAATCGGGTCAACGCAACTCTTCGAGTCAATGACTCAGCATAATGCACCGTGCGGAGCGGGGCATTACATAACATACCACTCAAAATAAGGTTCGTCCTCGAACCGAAACCAACACTCAATTCTAAGTGTTTCTTTTTATCGTTTACGATCTCGTCCAACTATCGTTGTTCCGTTTCAAACACTCGTGCAAGCTATCATTAACTTTTAGTCTTTCCTGCAGCTCAATTTGAATTAAGTATACAACTTGATTTGGATTGTACACCTATTCAATGTGTCCCAAAAATATGTGTAGTTCAGCCAAGCCCAGTGGTAGAAAATTAGAACAAAGCTGACAGGTAAATTTCAATCCTATGCTTGTCATCTCGTACTCTCGGTCGAACTTATCTTTAGCGACTGTTCTTGAAATTTTATCGCATCTGTATATTCGATACATACATGATTCATTCAACAAAGTCACCGCATGTGATTTAAAATCGTATTTCTTATTTTCGTAAGTCTTCACACTGACCATCAATACCATGCGTTGCGTCAAGTCGTTGCGCATTCGATCGTAATGATCCTCCGCAATGACTTGCGTTCGAAGTCGCTACCCAATTATTTCTGAAGTATGGCTATGCAACTTATCTCGATACGATTTCTTTTGTTGACTTGCAAATGCATCAACACTCAGGACTACTCCCACTAGCTGACTTACTTAGACACCATGCTTAGGTTCTCCCGACATAACTTTAAATTGATATTGCACAAAGGCCACAATCTATCCGACACAATAGTTTAATTCGAGTCGACGATACTCACAGGCAATGATCGCTTTGACACGAAGGTCTTTACGACGCGTCTTACATTCAATTCCTATCGAGTAGAAAATTTACTAGTCAAATTCTCAACTTGTCCGTCTCGCACATCGAATATAAGTTCGATTCACGCAAGCTCAATTGCAAGGTGAATCCAAATCTAACGACATAACTCGTAAGTTATTCTCTTACCGCTCGCTCTCGTACATAGCACGATTTTCAAAATCGTCTAAACTTATCATCAACTTGGACCACATTATATTGGTTACCGATGTAATTTCATATGCGACATCGCATGGGTCATCTTACTGGTCTGCAACATTCATTTTGATTTGGCGATCAATTCTTCTAGGGTCAGCTGTCCCGAAGCTACGTTCGATAATTGTGGATCATTAACGAAGGACAATTACTATGAACCATGTTATATCTTATTTCGAAGCCAAATCACGTTCCGACGATTTCTATGCGACTATCCGAATTCGGACAAAACTATTTCTATCGACGCAACTGATGCTCAACTATCCTCCGAGTAAAGTCATGCACTCCCGTCGATTATTCTAAAATTCATAAAATATCTACTCGTATTGAGTTCGAGTCTATCCACCTACGGTCGACATTCGAGATGCTATACGCAACAAAACAATCGCTACAGTCCCGTCTGATCAATCGCAAGGTTTACGATCAACCGGTTCGACATTCTTGTATTACTATTTCCAAAAATTATGATATCATAAGCCCGCTCTATTTTGTATTCTAATATCGTGCTTATATTTTCTTGTGCACCAATTTCGATAGCACAAGGTCAACTTTGAATCTGCATCAACGTCGACTTTAGTTCGTATTGCATACATCCAAGTTCACTACAAACTTTTTCATACGCATCAACTCATTTTCCAATTCACCGCATCCCGCTATACTTTGATCGCGTAACTGAGTTACCGATTATCTGATATCGAACCCTCGGGTTATACGATCACGCCCTCTATTTTTTGTGTGTTTCAGTCGTACTCAAATGAGTTTCGCCACAATGTAACCAACTATCTCTTAGGCACTATTTACCTATATCAACCAACTCTTCACCGATGTCGCACATCGTACGATCTGATTATAATTTGTATCGCTCAATATTTCTATCGAGATCGCAAGTCGTACGATTCGATTATAATTCGTCTCGTCCAATATTTCTATCGAGATCGCAAGTCGTACAATTCGATTACGATTCATCTCATCCAACATTTCTATCGAGATCGCAAGTCGTGCGATTCGATTATAAGTTCAAGTTTTCTATTCCGTAGATCCGATTATTGCTTCAAGACATAATCGTTTCGTTAGTCTCGGTCGTTCGACCGACTTACAAATTTTTGTCCGACATATCATTCATTGATACGAGTCCCCGTCCTATCGTTCCAACCGATTATCGAAGAACACTTGTATTAACATACCATCATACAAATTTTCAATCGAGTCCCGGTACTCTCCTGTCCGTTGCGGGCAAACCTTCCGTAATTCTCATAATGCGTCGATGCAATTTATCGCACAAGTGGTATAGCATATTGTCACGCCCCAGTACCGGAATACTGAGACGGACTAGGCCAGCTACACCGTATGAGGTATATAAACGTCATACGGCGATCGTGGCTATCAAGAGACTAGGGGGTGCATGCTACAATCAGGTCTCCTATGGTCCCACAGAGCATCTATGTCTCAATCAATCAAAATAAGAAGCAGTAAATAATGATCATATAAGACAAAGCAGTAAGGCGTCCCCGACGCTTCATCAGAATGATTCATGGGTCTAGCTATACAAAATGATGAGCTAGTTCCGAGAGTCAATAGTACATAACTATAGTCAGCTGCAGTCTGATTTAATTACAATTATGGAAAGGAAACTAGTGTCCAGAACTGCCGGCTAACAAGTGCCGATGGCTAAACGCCAAGTACAAAATAGAAGATATCAGAGCAGTGAAGAAGAAACCCACTCATGGTCCCTGGCGCCCATACTCCTGGTGTGCACCATTGTTCGGGTGGAAGGCTGGATCCTCTGGAGCTGCTACGAGATCTGGCCAAACAAAACCAGCGGGGTCAAGCCCCGAATAGCAAGTACCACAAGGGAGCACAAAAGAGTGAGATAAATCCAATGAGTTAAATAAGACATGATTCACGAGCTATAGACTTATACCATATCATCGAGACAATACGACACCCTCACAACCAAACAAGGACAAACAGTGCCAATATCGTGCCGGGATAAGATATATCCTATAACCATGGGCAGGTAAAAAGGGCTTCTGATCGCGACTTTGGTCCATAGCCTATCGCAGCACAATAGTCCAACCCAACAACCAAACAAGGACATGGGTTGGACCACGTACCACGATAGTCCATGTTCCTCGGTAGCTAACAAAAGAAAACATATCACAAACAAGTCAGCTTACAAGCGGCCAATCAATCCTACGGTTTTCTATGATTTGTTTGGATTATCCCAGTAATGTATATATAGGAATCCTCAGATCGTGTCAACCCAGCAGGGCTAGCCAAACCATTATATACAAGCAAGCACGAAATGCACCAGTCCCTCGAAAGGCCATCGTACTAGAATAAGTAGTAACGGTTCCAGCTCTCCTATAGGAAGAGCTGGCTCGGCAGTCACAAATCAGATACTGCACTCCACTAGTGCTGATGACTATACAGTATCCGAGGCGGCCAACCCGACGCGCCAAGACGGGACCCAGGGCGGCTGGTGACGTACGATCTCGAGATTCTGTTCCCCCCAATGCTTCTACCAATTTAAGTTGCTTAGATTAACCCTATCTCGATATTGGAATTACATGTCGTGGTCACATGGTCATCCTCCTATATATCGTACCATAGTACGTGTACCCTAAGTATGAATCCACATCGGCTCAATCTAGATCCATGCTTAGTGTAATGCTTCAAACAACAAACAACATACCACGATACTATTACTGACCAATTACTATGACTGTGCTGGAAGGTACACATGTATTGACATATAACACGAATGATCACTTAGCATGTAGAGTCACACCTCAGTGCACTCATTAAATGGCACCGCAATACATACTAATATTGTATCTCAATACACACTTAGAACATGTACCAGCACGTATACAGGTAATCAGGTCAGGAACATGGTCAAGTCAGGAAGTCGCGTGGACCCCTCGTGACATAAAAGTCACATGTAAATTCTGGTTAAAGTGAGACATGAAGGTCCTTGAAGCCAAGACAAAGATCTACAACTTTCATGTTGGAAGTTTGGAGAAATTCTGGCCACAAATCAGTCAAAAAGAGCATCAAACAATCAAAATCAGCCAAAATTAGCCTTATGCTGCTCAAAATTTCTTATGCGGCTCAAAAATGCTTATGCGGCTCAAAAATGCTCATGCGGCCAGAAATGGTTATGCGGCCAGAAATTCTTATGCGGCTCAAAAATGCTCATGCGGCCAGAAATGGTCATGCGGCCAGAAATTCTTATGCGGCTCAAAAATGCTCATGCGGCCAGAAATGGTCATGTGGCCAGAAATTCTTATGCGGCTCAAAAATGCTCATGCGGCCAGAAATGGTCATGCGGCCAGAAATTCCTATGCGGCCAGACACTATTCATCGTCCCTGCCAGAATCAGGACAGATGAACATAGAAGTTTGACCAAAATTGTTTTGGCCATAACTTCCTCAAATCAAGTCGAAATCTAACTTTTCAAAGGTCAAAATTGGATAGAATTGAATTTCCTACAATATAGGACCATTAGTTTTTGAAAACAACCAAGTTTGATATATCAAAACCATAGAAACCCATAGAACCCTAGTTTTAGAAACTTAGATCTACACCAAACTAGCCATTAAAATCAAAAACTCCAAGAACTAAACTTGTAGAGAATGAAGAGAAGAACAATATAGACAAATAATATTAAAGAACAATCAAGAAATAAAAATACAATAATCTCTCCATTTGGTGCAAGATGTACTTGCCTATTGGTTGGGAGGAAAAGAAATGAAAAGAGTGAATGAGGAGAGCGAGTGAGGAAGAGAATATATATAGGGGTTAGGTTGACTCAAACAAACCCTAAGCTTAAGCATGCTCTTAACCACATGACTAATGACATGTTAAATGCTACATGATACAACTAATTAAATTAATTAAATAAAATCCTAACCACAACACGGTTCAGAAATCTTATCAACGAAACAGTGAACCACGCCTACAACCAGACAAGGACAAGGGGTGGCACACTAATCCGCGACGAGATACTGTTCCATGCCATGGCCAGTTACAAATATAGGATAAATGCAATAAAGATACAGGTGCCAGATACCATATACATAAAAAATCAAAAATTTACGTATTCCAAAAACGGGGAGTGACACATATACCACTCAGAATCGAGTTATTCATCGCATACGTGGTATGGCATATACCACTCAAAAATCAATTTATTTCTCTCGCATCATACTCGATATGAACCAACTGTTTATTCCAACCTACGATTTCCGCAATGATCATGTCGATCACAACCATAACTTTTGATTGATCAAAATTCGACACAATTCGACCAATGTATTCATTTGCCAACACAAGTTCGGTGCGCAACCGAACGATTCGTTCTTATTGCCTTACAATTTAGTTTCCTATGTTGCATCTCGTGCAATGTATTATTAAGTTTCATCTGTTGCATCTCGTGCAATGTTTTAATTCAGCAATATTTCAACTTTCATTTTCTTGCAACGTATCATTCACAACTCGTTGCATTTAATACAGCAACAATTCATGACTTTTATTATATCGATGCAACCAATATTTCTCATAACGACTGTTGCATTGAAACAACAAACATTTTGATTCATATTTCTCAACATGTTACACTTGCAGCAACCAATATCTCAATTCACATCTCGTGACTTATTGCGCTTGCAGCAACAATTATTTCACGGCTTGTTGCACTCGATGCAACAAATATTTTGCTACTTCCTTAGCAAACATCATGTAATTTCTAAAATACATGCAGCAAAATTACACGATTTGTATTAGACTTATTGTATGGAACATCCAGTGCAGCATCGAGTAGAGTCAAGAGTGATTTGATTGGTGGTGGGCAACTCTTTGGAATTGAAACAAAGCAATCGTCCTGAGGAAATTGAGCCTAGAGATCTGATACCAATTTGTCATGCCCCGACCCAGAAAATTGCTCGTCCTCGTATTGATTTGTCTGAATCGTTCGTCCTCGCTGGGACATGATGTCGTACGAGTCTGTAGTTACACTCGTACAAAGCAAGATGACAAGTTCTCAAATGGTTATCTTTGATTTGATATTAGCAATGAAAGAAAATAGAGTATATGAAATAATTCTCTTTATTGATGAATGAACTGAGATTACAAAGGCTTTCAATAGCCCAACTGAATTTGCCAGATTGGCTACAATGCTCAAATTCTCTCTTGCCCATAAAGGATTTTATCGTTTATTAATTAATATTATAATAAGACTAATTAATTATGATTATAATTGGATATTAATTAATAAATTATTAATTAAGATTATAGTTATAATTAATAAATGGGTAATGTCACGACCCGCACCCGTTTTTCGGATACGAAGCGTGTCCAAGTCCAGCCTACGCCGCAGTGTCGGCGATAGAACGTTGTCTAATATACACAAGTCATGGCAGTCTAGAATCACCTAGAATTCTATATCTCATCCACAGAATAATCAAGATAACCAAGATCAATGAATATCCATAAAACTGAATAATAAAGAATATAAATTAAATATTTCCAAGAATCCAGGTCACGTCCGGTGGACACAAATTCTCTACCAATAGACGAAATAAAACAAAGACATGAAATAACTAACTGAGTCTAAACTGCAAATCAAACAACAACCTCAACTGCAAAGGCACCGTGGTCTGATGCTAGCTCACAACTGCTCGTCTGCTCCTGACTCAAACTTGGCTAAACCTGAAGAGATCATCAGGTCCTCAGAGGACTAGCAAGATACATAAAAATATGCCTATCTAATAGTTTTATCATGCGTAAGGAATAAACAAGAACGACAGAACAAGACAAGTGACTATGAACACGGATACTAGAACACTACGCATAAATGAACTACCGGATGAACAATAAACACGAGATCAATGGAAAACCAAATCCTCATCCCGAGTGTGGGCTCACGGGTTTAAACTAATTACTAACCCTCGTCCTGAGTGTGGACTCTCTGGTTAGTTCAAGGCAAACATCCTCGTCCCGAGTGTGGACTCTCTAGTGCAAATGAACACGACAAACACCCTCGTCCCGAGTGTGGACTCTCTGGTGCACTGGTCAACCCTCATCCCGAGTGTGGACTCTCTGGTTGAGAAAACCATAGCATGGATTTAGTAGTTCAACTACACGTACTCGAGCAAGATACTGGTGAGAACAACTCCAAATGTGAACTACAAGACCAAACGTGAACACGGCCATATATATATATATCAATGAAACAACAGTACACATAGCCATAAACAATCAAAAATACTGAATAATGAAATGTAACACATGTAAGTAAAACTGTAGAGGGAGGCAAGGTATACTTGCCTGCGGTCCTGAGCTGTGGATACGGGTCAGAACCCTAGAGGGGGGGTGAATAGGGAAATAAAAAATAACTAGAGCACAAGAAGCAATTTATGACAAATAAAAGAAAGGAGTAAGAAGATCAAACACAAGATGTATCCTGGTATCCTCGCTTGAGGCAATCCAGTCCCGGAACTCTCTCCGGCTTAAATTTACTATTTAATCAAATAGTACACACGAGTTTGGATCCGAAGAACTCGCCAACTTCAACACGAGTTTGGATCCGAAGACTCGCCAACTTCAACACACGAGTTTTCTTACGAAGGCTCGCCAACTTCAAACAAATGAGAAGAGAACTTGTTGATCTTCTAACACGTGAAGATCGAAAATTACAACTCTTAAATACTCTAGCACTTTGGAAGAGGATGACAATTAAAAGCTTGGTAGAGTATTAATGGTGGAGCTCTTGGTTGTTTGGAAAATTTATGGCAAGAGTTGGTTAAAGCTTCATGAGAGAGAAGGCTTTCATTTATAGAGAAACCAAGAGTAGGTGGCACTTAATGCTCCTGGATACAGCCTGAACGGCATACCGTCGGTATGTACCGGCATACCGTCGGTATACCGGTCACCCAGTAACGGTCATATTAATATCCGTTGGGAGCATTTAATGCTGCCATTAATGCTAGTCAAAGCAATTCAAAAATCAAATATTTGTAACCCGGTATATCATCGGTATGCCGCGGCATACCGTCGGTATACCGACGTTTTATCACAGAACGTTTTTAGGCAAACAAAATGGTATACCGTCGGTATGCCGGAGCATACCGTCGGTATACCGACGTTTTGTCACAGAATATTTTATGGTCGACAAAATGGTATACCGTCGGTATGCCGGAGCATACCGTCGGTATGTCGACAATTTTTCACAGAAAGTTTGTGGACGATAAAAATGGTATACCGCCGGTATGCCGGAGCATGCCGGAGTATGCCGGAGCATGTCGCCGGTATGCCGCTCTGTAAGATATTAATTTTTGACTTATGCTTTTAGTTTGTCATCCAACCTTAAGTGTTTACAGATATACCTAGACCTTGTACAGACTCGAAATTTTTAAGCAGTGAGAAAGCCGTCTATGCAAGGATTGCCGGTATTGCTTCAGTCTTTAATGCAATGGATGGTAGTACTTGAGAGGATAGACTTTATGTAGTAGAGCTTTTGAGAAGATATGAATCTGAAGACATAGAAAACTACGAAGTTGCTGTTAATATATCAAAATAAAATGTGCCAACAATCTTCCCCATTTTGATAATTGACAAAATAGAGAGATAGAATCTTTAGGGAGTAACTCCCCCGTAGGAAGACAACTTCTCCTCAATATATTTTCTCCCCCTTTGTCACTTAGTCAAAGATGGAAAAAAATGATAAAGATAGCATAATTATGGAGCACGGTAACATAGACAAAAGCATGTATTGATAAATAAGCTGGAAACTGAATACATGCAGGATATCCATAACAAACTTCAAAAGACCAAATTATAAACTCTCCTATACGAGAGTTTAGCAAGACAGTAAAAACAGATAACAAGTCACAACCAACCACTGGTCCCCGAAGGACCTCAAAAGACAGACAAAGACACAAACACAAACACACTAAGACAACCATTTATTCGACACCACCATCAAAAGGAAGCAACCCCTACTCGTCAGCCGGATCATCCCTACCATCTTGAGCCTGGTGAAAAGCGCCAAAAGGATCAATGCCGTCCGGGTACATGTGTTACCCCCAGTTTTCAGGAACAGGGGTATCTTATCATTTTTGTATTTTTAAATATTTTTGAAATTTATTTTATTAATTATGATATTGTTTGGGGGTTATTTGAGTCGGGTTCGAATTTCAGCTCATTCCGACTTGTATCGGGACCCGGGGTAGCTTAGACTCTGATCGGGACCCAACTGGAACCGACCAACTTGTCATGACCAAATCCAGATATTTATATTTGACTAATTCTATTTGATTTTAGTGGGATTAGAGATTAAAATTAGATTTAGAACTTGAAATTAGGAGTTTTCAAGTTACCATTTTGACCCCAACTCAAACTACTCATTTCTTTGACTTGGAGGGCATTTTGGTAAATTGCCAAATGCCTCCAACCCTCTATAATGTGGCCGGCCATGTGTGGAGCACCCCCTCTCCTTTGCTTCACTCCAAAGCAACCTCTCTCTTTCCATTTTATTTCCTTTTTTTTGAAGTTTCTTCTCCTTCAAGAAGATCAATTAGGTATGCTTTTAAAACCTTCATTAATTCTCTTTTGCATTTATTTCCTTCACCATAAATGAGAAGGAGAATGAGAAAGAGAATGATGGAAGAAGGAGAATGAGGAGGAGAATGAGAAGAAGAATGAGGAGGAGAATGAGAAGGAGAATGAGAATGAGGAGGAGAATGAGGAGGAGAATGAGAAGGAGAATGAGAATGAGGAGGAGAATGAGAAGGAGAATGAGAAAGAGAATAGGAATAAGGAGAAGAAGAAGAAGAATAGGAGTTTGAGATGAATCGGATATGGGTTGTAAGGGTTGGTAATGATTAGAAATAGTCGCCTAGACCTAGTCTTGACCTTGGTTGACCACGGATGACTTTTTAGACCAAAAGTCAACTATGGGTCAACACTTTACCCAATTTAGTCCCAAATTCTATTAGACTTGAACGGTTGACCAAAAATCAACTGTTGGTCAACATTTGACCAGTTTGACCTAGGGTTGACTTGGTTTGACTTAGATTGACTTGATATAACTTGATTTGACCTAGATTGACTTGACAGGACTTAGTGTGACTCAGTGAGACCTAGTTTGACCTAGATTTCATATTATTCATTATAAATCATTCTTAACTTTGTTAAACCTAAATTAACATGCAATATCTCATCTTTAGGTCTCTGATTACCACTCTGAGCATTGATATACCCTATAGCTCAGGACAGTAGGCGAGTATATTCACTGATAGTTTTTATTGTCTTGATATCTGCTATATCCGATTCAGTTGTAGTGTCTTACTTGATTCCAGTCACGATAGTTCACGGACTAGTATACGTTGGATCATGCCTTGAGATATTTTTTCTGGATTTTCTTGGTATATATGTACATTCTTGTTTTGTTCTCTGTACTTGTATAGACACCGATTCCTGAGAGAGAGTAGTTATCCCCTTAGGGAATCCCGTGTCATGACGTGTCATGTCCAGATCTATTATACTATTCGGGGGTGGAGAATTATTAGGGGCTATGTGATGAAAGCCCCATGTCCCTATATTCATGTGCTTGCGCCACTCTCATCTCACGTAGGGTGTAGCGAGATCTTATTCATGTGCTCGTTATCCAGGTTGGCCGGCATGACCCTTTTCAGATTTTCATGTGATTGTCGGGCCAAGTGGATAACCTGTCATGTCACTTACCCAAAGCCGATTACATAACGCTCTAATAATTCAAGTCATATTTTTATATTTATTTATCCTAGGAGGCTAAGTTCTGTTCGGGAGAAGGATTACAACCCCGGTCCTTGTTTGGTTTAAGGGTTGTAACTCGACTTCCGAATAGTTCTAAGAAATCCTACATATATATTATCGTCATATTCAGTACTCACATCTATTATACATTTTCTGCTGATTTTACCTTGTATTTCACATATCTTTGTCTTGTATTTTATTATACTATCTCTTATAGAATTTGTCAATTCACATGGAACTGCTGTTGGTGCTTGTACTTGCTTATTTTTCTGACAGGATACCGTTGACAATTTTACAGATGATTCAGAGGCTGATTGCCCGACCTATTATGGGGACGGGTTAGATAGAGTAGACTTGGACCGTGGCTTGTTAGTAGAGCCACTAGACTTTGCTCACCCTGAGTAGTGTAGTTTAGTTAGGTTTGCCTGGCCTGCGAGCCAGCTAGTACTTTTCAGACTGTAGCATTATATTATATTCTGTGATGTTATGTTTAGTCTTAGATTTATGTGGATCTCAAACTTATTTCCTGCTTTATCTATCATATTTTCTTTCGTGTTATCTATCCTAGTTTGTTATGTGATTGAGACTGTATTGCTATGTCACCTCCATTCGGAGTGTATATACTGTACAGGTACCTTTATACTGTTTAGTGTAGTTTTGTAGACAACCTAGACAGCGTTCTACCGCCGATACTGCGGCGTAGGCTGGACGTAACCACGTACTCGTGCCCCTAATCAGGGTGCGGGTCGTGACACGTTTTTGTGGCGGCCCATGTAGGTCAGTGTCGTACTTAGTACGATCTCGTAATGGTGCTCGACTTAGAGTACTAATTACGAGCCTGCGACTAGGACATAGGATCTAGAATATGATAGGAGTTACTCAATCACATTTTTGGAAAATTCTGATCTTTTGATTACCATGACAACTCTTCTTGTATTTGAATTCAATTGTCCTCCTTTTATAATATCTTATCTTGTGCCATATTGATCTCTTGGGTTCAATTCGTCCTCAGGATGGCGATTACTCGCAGTCAGGCAGCAGCAGGGTAGAGTGCAGGTTCCAATCTTTCGATCTCATTTCCGTATTTGTCTCCTTATAACTGTTTGAAATTCGATTCCATCTGTACCTTGATTGGTTGATAAAATTTTGTTCTTGTGATGTGATTTTCTTCTGAGATAAGTCGTATGGGCTAGGTCGCCTCGATTATGAGATTATAGAATCCTCTAGGGTCATGCTAGCAGGCATAGTGAGGACATATAGTCGGATTATGGTCGTATTTCTCGGGTGTGCGAATTTAAGGTTTTCGCTGCCAAGCATGCGGCAATACAAAAATTTTAAATACCATAATTCTAGAGATATGTATCTTAGTCAAGGACTCTGTGATTATCGTAGCCTTGCTCACTAGCATGACGGAGATTCTGAGTATTATGATTCTGGACAGACGCATATGATTGTCGAACTGCATGATTTTTCTGTGTTTATTTTGTTTTAATTTTTTAGGATAAATTTTTTAAGGTGGATAGACTTGTAGCACCAGGTTTCTAATTGAGAGTGATTTTAAATTTTATAGTTTTAGATATTTAATTATTGTCATTTAATTTCATGCTTTGATTTTGGAGATTTTAATCATTTTAAATTTTTAAGCCATGATTTGTGATTTTAATGTTTTGCTAGTGAAACCTTAGAGACTGTTTGACCTAGAGCCTAACCATGTGATTAGGATATTTTCAGTATCATTTCTGGCCCAAGGGTATTTTGGTCGTTGGATCTCTTTGATTTATTTTGATATTTTGTATTGGTGATTATTGATTTGGCTTTTGATAGGTGAGATTTGTGATGGTTTCGTGTCCGTGTCGGAAACGTAACAGTTTTTATTTGCAAGTGTTGTTGCGTCTTAAGAGAATTTTTATTTTATTGAATTTTTTTCTCTTTGGAAGTATTCGAGAGGGATTGTTTTATGCGTGTGTTTTTCTGTGATTGCTTTGTTTTAATTTCGAGGACGAAATTTTTTAAGATGGATAGATTTGTCACCCCCAGTTTTCAGGAACAGGGGTATTTTTGTCATTTTTGTATTTTTATATATTTTTGAAATTTATTTTATTAATTATGATATTGTTTGGGGGTT
The DNA here is from genome assembly GCA_029216955.1 of Iris pallida. NCBI lineage: Eukaryota > Viridiplantae > Streptophyta > Magnoliopsida > Asparagales > Iridaceae > Iris > Iris pallida. Next base: position 3,930,307 of record JANAVB010009994.1, read on the forward strand.
ATTTCAGTCGGGTTCGAATTTCAGCTCATTCCGACTTGTATCGGGGACCCGGGGTAGCTTAGACTCTGATCGGGACCCAACTGGAACCGACCAACTTGTCATGACCAAACCCAGATATTTATATTTGTCACGACCCGCACCCACTGTGAGGGTACGAGTACGTAACAGCGCCCAGCCTACGCCGCAGTGTCGGCGGTAGAACGCTGTTCTAAGTCTCTAACTAACCATCAACTCATGCAGTATATAATGTACTCATCATGATCATCTCCGAACGGAGGACAAGTATAAGATAAGGTGTATCTCAATCACAGTCTAAGCACGATAAGATAACACAGAATTGAACTAAGAAATTGAAGACAAAACTAATACTGAAATAATAATAACATCTGAATAATCTCAAATGCATCTCAAGTCTCAAATCTATGCAACAAGCTCTAAATGAAAAATAAAAGCAAGTCTACTAGACTAAATCCCGATCACTCCTGAGTGTCGGGGCCATAGGTAGCTAAGCCATCTCCTCAGTAAAATGTAGGACATGTGTCCTCAGGACAATCATCTGTAAAATTTTCAACATGTCCAGTCAGGACAGGAACGAGCACAATCTCATCTAGAAAACCCAAGTAACTGACAGAGAACTATAAAGCAGTTATAGGCAGTTGTATTGATGAAAATGGCAGTTTATATTCAGGTGATGGTAAGAAGACAGATAAAGTGCAAAGAAAGTAAATACTAAACAAGAGAAGAATCATAGCAATGAAGACTGTAAAAATAGAACTAGCTGAACCAGGATAGTATGATATAAAGTCCAGACAACATGTAGACCAGTGTAACTCCAATGTAAGTCCAGTACAGGATGAATCTCATACAAGATGAATCCAGCAAGGGACGATACCAGTCATAGTGATCAATGATTCCAGGGTGAGTCCAGCCTATACTCTAGCAGTGTGTTTTAAAATACTGAGATCGACATGTAAACGGCTATGGGTAAATCCGGTACATCACACACCTGGCCGGGTGTGAGATGGCTATCATTCCAGTAGATTCCAGTAGGGGTGATTCCAGTAATGGGGTATGTCTACATGTCTTACTCTAGTATTTCCCCTCCCAGCAAGTGAATCCAGAATTCCGACACAATGATTCAAGATGAGTCCAGCCAAGTACAATGATACCAGTAAATGATTCCGGGGTGATTCCAGTAATGATTCCAGTAGGTGATTCCAGTAATAGAAGCCGGAACGATGATACCAGTAAATGAGGCCAGAATAAATGTGTGTCGTATACATGAATCCAGAATAACAGTACGTGTTTGTAACAGAGAATCACATACAGCTAACTAGAACTGAAATACAGTAATTGACAAATAAATGAGAGAACTATCAGAGAATGTACTCGCCTGATACTCTGAAAAGAGTAATGAAATATCAGATGTCTGCACCGGAGTCACAATGTCCTAAATAAAGCAGTACATGTTATAATATGTTTAAAATAAGATGAATGGAGTCTATGATACAATCTACATGATTTCTAGGCCAATCTAGGTCAAGGTCAACTCTAAGTCAACCCTGGTCAACTGGCTAAGGCAAACTAGGTCCAAGTCAAACTTGGTCAACTCTGGGTCAACCCAAGTTAATACTCTAGCCAAACTAGGTCAATCTTAGTCCAATCAAGTCTAACAAGTCTCACTAGGCCTAACCAAGCCTAATCTAGCAATCAAGTACAAGCACAAGCCAATAGGACCACACTAGTACAACCATGCCAAGTATCATACACCAATATAATATATATGTACCCTAGGCTATAGAATGATATGCAAAGCTATACTAGGCATGTCATATATAGGTATTATCATCATATAGAGATATACACTCATAGGCTATATGCCATATAGACAAAATATTCATATATGTACATATAGGCCATTAACCCTTATAATGCATATGGAGGTGGACATGTATATGTGATACCATGGTGTGTGCCAAAGGTGAAAGGGTGAATTAGGAATTTAGGGGTTCTTAGTTAAGGCATAGGCATGTGTGTGGACTATGACATAAAGTAGGGTGTGTGTGAAGGTCCATTCCAGATTGTGTGTGTGTGTACCATGTGATATTATGTGTGGGTGTATGGGCTAAGGGAATGTGTCATATGTGTTACTGGTTCATGTAAAACAGGAAGTTTCAGTCACTGTGTCAATAGCATCTATGTGAACAAAAGGATATGCAAAACAGGTTCAGTCATTGCAAAAAGGGGGATTTACCTACCATATGGTCAGAACACTCAAGGACAAAACTGGGTATAGCAAATGAATGGATTGAAATATTCAATCCTGATGCACAGGACGGGACATGGAAATTTCAGGACACAGCACTTGTAGGACAAAATGTGCATGAATGTTGGATTGAAGGAGTGGCTAACTCAAACAAGTGTCAATGGTACCTAACATATATGATCACACACCTACCTATATGTCTACCTTAACTGAAATTTCAGGGTATATATATCAATTACAATGATGCATCAAAACCTAGACTGAACTCAATCACACCCTCTACCAAGTGTGGCACCAAGCCCACCTGGCCATGCAAGGCCAGGCCACACTTTGGCCTGGCAGCCCCTGCTCTACTACCTGCTGCAACTGCATTGCAATGCCAAGGCAGCTGCTGCAAAGAAAAGCCAGGCCAAGCCAAGGCAGCTGCAATGCAATGCTGCTATTACTGCCTGCTGCAAACAAAGGCCAAGCCCAAGTATCAAAAGTATCAGGATTGAGAGTGTCAATGCAGTGAAAAAAAATGTGCAGGCAACCCAATGGCAGTGGATAGGTAGTGTGGGTCTGTTCAAGCAGTGAGGGAAAAATGTGTGTCAGTCCAGTTGTGTGTGATATGGGAACACAGTGAAGTGAGGGGATGAGGGATACTGTCAAAAGAAGGAAGTGTGAGAGAGTGAAAACAGAGTGCACCAACTCAGGGAAGGAAAACCAATGTAGCTATAACCATTCAAAATCGATTTCAAATTCCAAAACAAAACCTCAGTTTATAACTGATATCAAGCCAACATGTATGTAGGCTGTGTCAAACATACCTGAAATTCTCCTAATTGATCCATCTGCAGGTGAGTGTCAATTGTATTCAGTGTAGCGTGCAAATATCAGTTAACATGTTAGTTGATAATTTAAGTTAAAATCTAACTAGTATCAAGGTTAATTAACATCTCAGGATCTCAGTTAAAAGGGAAAAAGGAAACTAGCACTAACCTACACTAAACTCAGTTATTTACAAATATTTAAACCTATTAACAATATACATGATATGAATGATTAAGGCAAATCGAATTAGAACAACAGTCAATAGGTTCAATCCACATGTAATATTGTGTCTAGGAGTGTCATCAGGAATTAATGTATGTGAGTGCTTCTCATCAATTCAGTAGCACAAACTCAGGAAACAATTTCAGATGACAGTTCAACATTCAAAACCTACTTCAAATCCAAAAAGCCTAACATCAGCCAACAACAACATTGAAATGGTAATACACAAGTGTAGGATTTCAAGCATGGAATTTAAACAAGGAAAAATCAGTTTAAAACCTTACAAATCGATTTGAACAATGAATCAATTCAGGATTTAACCCTTCAGTCCAAAATCAGAAAAAGAATGGGAAATGAGAAATTCGAAATCAAAACATGTTAAAACATCAATTAAATGGCTGGTACACATCAGACACATGTGCACGTGTCCCCACAAGCCTACACGTGTCCACGAAGTGGACACATTCGTGTCAAAGCTAACTAAAAAAAATTGTGTCAGGAAAACAGTAAAATCATGGCCTCGTGCAGCCGTGTCGAGCCCTCGTGCTCTCGACACAAGGCGACACGTGCCTCGTGTTCGTGCATGTGGGTTCGCCCAACATAGGGGAACGTGTCCCACAGCCTGCAACGAATCCATACAGTGTCGTGTACAAGAAAACAGTGCGTATCAGACGCACTTCCTGCGCGCGTGCATGACAGGCACCGACCCGTGCGAGTGAGATTTCTCACAAACCACTCGACGAAGTTGCCTCAAAATTGGTGAGCGTGCTGTCAGTCATTGCCCGCAGGTGTGTGCAAAGTTTTGTGTCACGAAGTGCAGTGTCGTGTCCGCTACAGTGCCCGAGCAGCAGGACACTGCACGGTGTCCTCGTGCACACGTTCGTGTCCAGTTTTGGACACGAAAACCAACTCAAATCGTGTTCAGACAAGTACAAACATAATCTACATATCAAGAGCTATCCAAATATATAATTTGTTTTGAAAATGGAGAACAAAAAGTTCATTGAGGCATTACATCAAACACTTAACATACAATACGACACGTGTCCGATACGGACACCAAACGGACACGAATTTCACCCAAATTTCAGGGACACCTAGGGGACTCCTAGATCTAGCCCTACATACAAAGAAAACTGAAGTTTGAATCAATTTAAGGGGTTTTACCTATGTGTGCAAAAAGCTTGGAAAAGCCTCAAATGGGGGATTCTTCCTCTTGGTGCCAAATGCTCCAAATTGTCCCAAAGCTGGGATTAAACTCAGAAATCAGAAAATAGGAGAGTGTTAGGTTCTAATGCAAGAAACTAGGATCAAAAAGGAATTAAAATGGATTTATGGGGATTTTTGCAAGAGGGACAATACCTTTCCTTCTCCAATGTTGAAATAAATGAAAGAAGGAGGCAAGCCCTAGAGAATAAGTGTTTATATAGGGTGGGGATCCCTATGGCTGGTCATTTAGGGTTTGGTTAGGGTTAGGGCTTCTAGTTATGGGCCATGGGCCAAGTCATGATCAAAATAAATCATTTAGCCATAAGTCATTTCATGAAACTATGAACCATGACTTAAATCCACTAAACCAAGTCCCCTCATTCTAAAATTAGTTTCTAATGACTAAATGTAGGTTACCCTAAGTTAGACTAGGGTCACCATGGCTAGGGTTAGCTTCTAGGCTAGCTCACTAGGTCTCAACAAGTCAAGTCAAACTATAACTCACCAAATCAACAAATCACTAAATAAATCAAATAAGTCAAAATGACCAAAATACCCCTAGGCTAAAAATAATAATTAAATCATGCTAATGACATGGTTAGGCTCTAGGCCATGCAGTCTCTCAGGTTTCACTAGCAGCACATCAAAATCACAAGTCATGACTTAAACCAGTTTTAAATAGTTTAAAAATTACTAAAAATTACCAAGAATCAAAATGTGAAATAAATATCAATGAATAATAATTATAATTACAAAATTTCAAAAATACCCTCATCTGAAAAACTGGGTGTTACAATATTTGACTAATCCCATTTGATTTTAGTGGGATTAGGGATTAGAATTAGATTTAGAACTTGAAATTAGGAGTTTTCAAGTTACCATTTTGACCCCAACTCAAACCACTCATTTCTTTGACTTGGAGGGCATTTTGGTAAATTGTCAAATGCCTCCAACCCTCTATAATGTGGCCGGCCATGTATGGAGCACCCCCTCTCCTTTGCTTCACTCCAAAGCAATCTCTCTCTCTCTCCATTTCATTTCCTTTTTTTGAAGATTCTTCTCCTTCAAGAAGATCAATTAGGTATGCTTTTAAAACATTCATTAATTCTCTTTTACATTTATTTCCTTCACCATAAATGAGAAGGAGAATGAGAAGGAGAATGAAGGAAGAAGGAGAATGAGGAGGAGAATGAGAAGGAGAATAAGAATAAGAATGAGGAGGAGAATGATGAGGAGAATGAGAATGAGGAGGAGAATGAGAAGGAGAATAGGAATAAGGAGAAGAAGAAGAATAGGAGTTTGAGATGAATCGGATATGGGTTGTAAGGGTTGGTAATGATTAGAAATAGTCGCCTAGACCTAGTCTTGACCTTGGTTGACCACGGATGACTTTTTAGACCAAAAGTCAACTATAGGTCAACACTTTACCCAATTTAGTCCCAAATTCCATTAGACTTGAACGGCTGACCAAAAGTCAACTGTTGGTCAACATTTGACCAGTTTGACCTAGGGTTGACCTAGAGTTGACCTAGAGTTGACCAGTTGACCAAAAGTCAACTGTATGCTAACTCTTGACCCCGTTTGACTTTTTTCGACTTATTTTGACCTGCGATGACTGGTATGACCTAGGGTTGACTTGGTTTGACTTAGATTGACTTGATATAACTTGATTTGACCTAGATTGACTTGACAAGACTTAGTGTGACTCAGTGAGACCTAGTTTGACCTAGATTTCATATCATTCATTATAAATCATTCTTAACTTTGTTAAACCTAAATTAACATTTAATATCTCATCTTTAGGTCTCTGATTACCACTCTGAGCATTGATATACCCTACAGCTCAGGACAGCAGGCGAGTACATTCACTGATAGTTTTCATTGTCTTGATATCTGCTATATCCGATTCAGTTGTAGTGTCTTACTTGATTCTAGTCACGATAGTTCACGGACTAGTATACGTTGGATCATGACATGAGATATTGTTCCTGAATTTTCTTGGTATATATGTACATTCCTGTCTTGTTCCCTGTACTTGTATAGACACCGATTCCTGAGAGGGAGTAGCTATCCTCTTAGGGAATCTCGTGTCATGGCATGTCATGTCCAGATCCATTATACTTTTCGGGGGTGGAGAATTATTAGGGGCTATGTGATGAAAGCCCCATGTCTCTATATTCATGTGCTTGTGCCACTCTCACCTCACGTAGGGTGTAGCGAGATCTTATTCATGTGCTCATTATCCAGGTTGGCCGGCATGACCCTTTTCAGATTTTTATATGATTGTCGGGCCAAGTGGATAACCTGTCATGTCATTTACCCAAAGCCGATCACATAACGCTCTAATAATTCAAGTCACATTTTTATATTTATTTATCCTAGGAGGCTAAGTTCTGTTCGGGAGAAGGGTTACAACCCCGGTCCTTGTTTGGTTTAAGGGTTGTAACTCGGCTTCCGAATAGTTCCTAAGCAATCCTACATATATATTGTCGTCATATTCAGTACTCACATCTATTATACATTTTCTGCTGATTTTACCCTGTATTTCATATATCTTTGTCTTGTATTTCATTATACTGTCTCTTATAGAATTTGTCAATTCACATGGAACTGCTGTTGGTGCTTGTACTTGCTCATTTTCCTGACAGGATACCGTTGACAATTTTACAGATGATTCAGAGGCTGATTGCCCGACCTATTATGGGGACGGGTTAGATAGAGTAGACTTGGACCGTGGCTTGTTAGTAGAGCCACTAGACTTTGCTCACCCTGAGTAGTGTAGTTTAGTTAGGTTTGCCTGGCCTGCGAGCCAGCTAGTACTTTTCAGACTGTAGTATTATATTATATTCTGTGATGTTATGTTTAGTCTTGGATTTGTGTGGATCTCGAACTTATTTCCTGCTTCATCTATCATATTTTCTTTCGTACTATCTATCCTAGTTTGTTATGTGATTGAGACTGTATTGCTATGTCACCTCCATTCGGAGTGTATATACTGTACAGGTACCTTTATACTGTTTAGTTAGTTTTGTAGACAACCTAGACAGCGTTCTACCGCCGATACTACGGCATAGGCTGGACGTAACCACGTACTCGTGCCCCTAATCAGGGTGCGGGTCGTGACAACATAAAACCGTAGGCATTGGGATAGAAAAAGCGGAAGGCTTGGTACATTGGATCCTGAAGATTCAGATCCAGAAAAGCGTCCCGGTCCTGAAGAGTGCGCTGAATGAAATAGGCCTGGTCATGGAAGCGGGACTGAATCAGAGTGCCAAGGCCACGAGTGTTGGCGCACATCTGCTCCTTCGCCTGAGACATACGCATGTCGAAGTGCTGCTGAGTCAGCAACATGTAGCGGCCAGAGGTAGGAGGAGTAGAGGCGGGTACGGCAGGAGTAGAAGCTGGCAGCTCTTGGAAGGAGGAGGCACGGGATATGGAGGCACCACCGATAGAGCGAGAAACAGCGAGGAAGGATGGGACGCCGTCCGAGTAGCATTGGGAGAGGTCGACTTGCTTGGCTTCCAAAATGAGAGTAATAAAGGAGCCATAATAGAGATTATGCTTCCCCGTTGGCAGGACGCCGAAGAAAGCATGGAGAAGAGTCTTAGAAAAGGAGAAGGGCTTCCTCGAGTACAAGTAGTACACGCATACTAAGGCGTCACCAGTGATGGCATCATAGTTTTCGCCCTTAGGATAGAGTGTGTGGCTCATAATCCTATGGAGCTCGTAGTAAAACGGCTCCAGTTAAGCGAAAAGAGCAGGGATAGCAGGAGGGTTGGGGCCCTTGCAAATAATGGTGCAGAATTTGTCAAAGGGGACAGTTGACGAAGAATGAAGAGCAGCCAAGCTCGGGAGAGCTTCTCCTCTGTCCGGGACACCAAGAATGCTAGAGAGGTCACGAGCCGTCGGACGGAAATGACGGTCGTTGACCATCGTCTTAATGGCTCCGTTCTCTATGTCCGGGATCATGTTGCAGTAGAAGAGACGAACGACGGCGGGGTAGACAGGCACCTGACGTCGAAGAAGAGAGGATAGTCCAGCCGCGTCGAAGAAAGAAACGTGGCCGGGAAAAAGATTCCAGTTAATGGCGCGGCCTTTGTACACGTTATGGTGCACGATGTGGTGAAACCAAGACTCGGCAGCCAGGGAAGAGGTGAAGATCTGCTGATCGTAGCCATGGGGGAGAGCCACCGGGGTGAAGGGATTTGAGGCGATGAAGGAGGAACGAGCACGCTTGGGGGCAGCCATTGGGAGAAGAAGATAGATGGAGAAGGAAGTAGGGTTTTGTGAGAAGTGTAGGAGGAAGAGGAAGAAAAATAGGGTTTTAAAGAGAGGGAGGGAAGGGCAGCGGTTATGGAGTTGGGAAGGGGAAGGGTGGGTTGGAAATAATGGAGATAAATGGAGATAAAGTAGGAGTTATAGGAAAGTGGAAGGGATGGGTAGTTAATGTGATGGTAAGTTATGATAAGGGGAAGAGGAGAGAAGTTATGGGGAAGTGGAAGGAGAAGTGATTTGATGTGATGGGTATTAATGAGGATAGTAAGGAATAAAGAGAGAATTGAAGAGAGAGGTGGGCCCGCGCTGGTAATGACATAGCAGTCCGTCGCGCATCGGTATACCGCCGGTATGCCGACGGTATACCGAAGTTTGGCACAGAACCTAATTCTGAGCCAAAAACGGCATGTCGTCGTTATACCGTAGTATACCGTCGGTGTGCCGTCCGAGAAGAACTATGGGTCAAAATTTAAAATGCCTAATTCTTGGCAAAAAAAATGAAACGATCTTCCGGGAGCGGTTTGATGAAAATATCGGCTAACTGATAAGTAGTGTCAATAAATTCAAGACGAATATCCCCCTTTTGTTGATGGTCACGAAGAAAATGGTATCTAATTTCAATGTGCTTCGTGCATGAGTGACAAATCGGATTTTTCGTGAGATTGATCGAGCTAGTGTTATCACATTTAATTGGGGTGCAAGTATGAGAAATGCCATAATTTATAAGTGTTTGTGACATCCAAAGAATTTGTGCACAACAACAACCGGCCGCAATATACTCGGCCTCAGTGGTTGAAAGAGCAACAGAATTTTGTTTCTTACTGAACCATGATACCAAGGATTTTCCAAGGAATTGGCATGTACTGCTAGTGCTTTTTCGATCAATCTTGCATCTAGTAAAATCTGCATCCGAGAAGCCGTGAAGCTCAAAGGATGAAGATTTTGGATACCAAAGGCCGATGTTCACGGTGCCTTTGAGATATCAAAAAATGCGCTTTACGACACATAAGTGCGATTCCTTTGGATTTGCTTGATAACGTGCACAAAGACATACACTAAACATGATATCAGGACGGCTAGCAGTTAGTTAAAGTAAACTACCAATCATACCTTGATACTTACGGATGTCAACCGATGTGCCATCTTTATCATTGTCAAGCTTTGTCATTGTTGCCATAGGATTCCTCATTGATTTGGATGAGTCAAGTTCGAAACGCTTGAGGAGATCCTTTGTATATTTTGCTTGATTGATGAAGGTTCCTTTGGGTCCTTGTTTGATTTGTAATCCCAAAAAGAATGATAGCTCACCCATCATACTCATTTCAAATTCTTCCTGCATAACTTTAGCAAATTCTACACAAAGTGTATTGTTAGTAGAACAAAAAATAATGTCATCGACATAAATTTGAACCAACAAAAGAGTGCCATTATGGGATTTGATAAAAAATGTTGTGTCAACATTGCCCTTAGAAAAATTGTGTGAAACAAGAAAGGAGCTAAGGCGCTCATAGCAAGCACGGGGAGCTTGTTTGAGGCCATAAAGGGCTTTGTGGAGTTTGAACACGTGATTAGAAAATTGAAAATATTCAAAGCCAGGAGGTTGTTTAACATAAACTTTCTCTTTAATAATACCATTTAGAAAAGCACTCTTAACATCCATTTGAAAGAGTTTAAAATCATTAAAGCAAGCAAAAGCACATAGCATACGAATGGATTCAAGACGAGCAACCGGAGCATAGGTTTCGTCGTAGGCAATGCCTTCCTCTTGGTTATAGCCTTGAGCAACCAATCGGGCTTTGTTTTGAGTCACTAACCCATCTTCATTAAGTTTATTTCGAAACACCCATTTAGTTCCAATAATGGGGTGATTGCTAGGTTTTGGGACAAGTTCCCAAACCTTGTTTCGCTCAAATTGATTTAGCTCTTCTTGCATCGCTATCATCCAAAATTCATCAAGAAAAGCATCATTAACATTTTTAGGCTCTGTTTGAGAGATAAAAGCCACGTTCGCACAAAGATCATGAGTTGAGGATCTAGTGCTAACACTGGAGGAAGGATCCCCAATGATAAGTTCCTTAGGATGGTTGGTGACAAATCTCCATTCTTTTGGAAGATCCTTTTGAGGAGGCTCGAGAGGTGGAGACTCTTTTGTTGGAGGAGTCACAACTTCACTGTTAGATGAAGAAGGACGATCTCCAATAGAGGAGTTCTCCAACCCAAACGAGATCTCATCAACATCATCGGAAGAAGAGAATGTAGAAGAGTTAAGTTCATTAAAAGAGACATTAATTGACTCTTCGACAACAAGACTTCTTTTATTAAAAACACGAAAACCTTTACTATGCGTAGAGTATCCAAGGAATATTCCTTCATAGACTTTTTCTTCAAACTTGCCTAGGTTATCCTTGGTATTCAAAATAAAACAATTACAACCAAAAACTTTAAAATATTCAATAGAGGGAAGTTTGTCAAACCAAAGCTCATAAGGAGTCTTCTTAGAAATAGGTCTAATCAAGATCCTATTTATAACATGACATGCCGTATTAACGGCTTCCGCCCAAAAGTATTGGGGGAGCTTATAACGGTTTAACATAACCCGGGCCATGTCGCTAAGGGTTCTATTCTTTCTCTCCACAATACCATTTTGTTGAGGAGTTCGTGGACAAGCAAAATTATGTCCAAAACTATTCTTTTTACAAAAACTTTTGAAATCGGCATTGTCAAATTCTTCTCCATGATCACTTCTAATCTTGTTAATAGAAAAACCTTTCTCATTTTGAACACGTTTATAAAAAGTAACAAATTTACGAAAAGTATCACTTTTGCAAGCAAGAAAAATAACCCAAGTAAATCTCGAAAAATTATCAACCAAAACAAAAGCATAAAGCTTGCCTCCAAGACTAGTAACTCTACTAGGACAAAAAAGATCCATATAAATAAGTTGAAGAGGTCTAGAGGTACTCACAGAGTTGATGGATTTGAAGGATGACTTGGTCAACTTACTCTTCTCGTATTCTTCACACACCATATCCTTTTTGAACGGGATACTTGGGAGTCCTCTTACGAGCTTCTTGGTAGCAAGACGAAAAATAGTATCCATGTTGGCATGTCCAAGCCTCATGTGCCAAAGCCAACTCTCATCGTTCTTAGCAACTAAGCACCTGTCATTGTTAGTGTCTTCGACAAGATAAAAAACATAGATATTGTTTTCTCTAATGCCTTCATAAACAATAGATCCACTTGAACTATCGGTAATGAAACATTTGAGCTTAACAAACTTGATATCATAACTATTATCGGTAAGATGACTAATACTAAGAAGATTGTGTTTAAGATTAGTAACAAGACACACATTCTTAATACAAGGAAAAAGAGGGGAACCGATATTACCATTTCCTATAATGTGACCTTTAAGATTGTTACCAAAAGAGACGTGTCCTTCCTTCTTCATCGATAGCGTTGTAAATAATGAAGCATCTCCGGTCATGTGCCGTGAACAACCGCTATCGAGAATCCACTTGCTTCTAGCATGAGAAGGACTTTTCACCTACAACATAAGTTAAAGATGAATATTTTGGTACCCATGATCGTATGGGTCCTTGAGTGTTAGTCTTAGGAACCCACTTAAACACTTTCTTATCAACTAGTTTTCTTGTATGACAATAATTGGTCGTATGTCTATGCAAGCCACAGTAGTTGCAAATCATAGAGGATTTAGAAGAAGATGTGTGAGAATCATGCATATGTGAATCTCTAGTGCGAGGAGTTCTAATATTAGTATTTTGATGATGATAATAAAAAGCATGATGCGAAGTGTTTTTCTTAACAAATGGTCCTTTCCTTGTGTTAGAAAAGAATTTGTGTGTAGTATTCATGTAAGAAGTATGCCTAGCATTGTGATGAGTCTGGAGGTATCTTGGAGTATGCATGTGAGTAGTGTTCTTATTACCTAGTTTCTTACTCTGTACAAGAAGATCATTATACTTAATAGAAGTATCATATTCTCTCCTATTAGCATCTTGAACCTTATGCATAGCAAATTCATAAGCTCTTCTCATGGATTGAATCTCATCATCCTTTTTCTTGATGGTGACAAGAGATTCTTGAAACTTAAGTCGCAAAGACTCTATCTCATCCGTGTCAGAAGCAGGAGATTTTCCCTTTACATCAGTAATGATGCTTGAGAGTCTTTCTACTTCAAGTTGAAGAGCATCAACCTCTTTTAGAGACTTCTTGTATTTATTCCTAACACCTTTGTGCTCTTCATGCAATTCAAGGATAGCTTTCTCCAAATCATCATAAGTAAGAATATTTAAGGAGAGATCATCAAGTACCTCATCGGTTGCCATGAGACAAACGTTGGCATTGTGTTTGCACTCTTTGTCGTTGTCGGAGTCGCTTGCGTCACTCTCACACCAAATGCTTGTGTTGGCAAATTTTCTGGAGGACGAGCTTCCCTTGCTAGGCTTCTCGTACTTGCTTGAGTCTTTTCTTATCATCGGACAGTCCCTCTTGATGTGTGTGGGTCTTCTGCATTGATAACACGCCGGATCTTCCTCATTGTCCCGTCTGAAGCGGTTGGCTTTGTTGAATTTGAGGAACTTTCGGAAGTGCTTAGCTGTGAGAGCTATTTCTTCATCGTCGTCCGACTCATTGTCGTCGAAGCTATCTTTGGAGTAGGACTTTGTGACTTTGAGAGCAAGAGACTTCTCCTTCTCTTTGGTCTTCTCCTTCTCCTTCTCTTGTATGGAGGATTCCTCTTGATCCTTCATATCGAGTTCATGAGTCATTAGCTTACCCATGAGGGTCTCAAGGTTCATGACTGTCAGGTCGTTCCCCTCAATGATTGCGGTAGCTTTAGGACTCCAAACTTTTGTCAATCCTCTAAGAATTTTTCTGATCTTTTCATGAGCAGGATATTCCTTACCAAGAGAAGAGAGAGGATTAATAATATCACCAAAACGAGTAAACATGCAAGTAATAGATTCATCATGTTTCATCTTAAAGGACTCATATTCTTGCGTGAGTCTACTAATCTTGGATTCCTTCACTTGTGAAGTACCCTCGTGTGTGACTTCAAGTAACTTCCAAATCTCATTGGAAGTCTTGCAAGTAGAGATTCTGTTGAATTCACTACTATCGAGAGCACAATAAAGAGCGTTCATAGCCTTGGCATCTCGACTAGCAAGCTTCTTGGTGGTTTTAGTAAGTGTGTCCCTAAGGGTGTCAGATGCAATATCCTCAATAACTCTGGAAGGAGTAGGAAGACCATTTATCACACAATCCCATAAATCAAAATCTATGGACTTTAGATAAATGCTCATTCTAATCTTCCAGTAGTTATAGTTGGTTCCATCAAATAGGGGAGGCCTATTTGTGGAGTGTCCCTCATTGTGGAAGGTGGTGATACTAGGGTTAGTGGCCATGGATCACTCAAAGAGTGTAAATCTAAATCAAGAGAACAAAGCTCTGATACCAATTGTAGAACCCTAGAGGGGGGGTGAATAGAAAAATAAATAATAACTAGAACACAAGAAGCAATTTATGACAAATAAAAGAAATGAGTAAGAAGATCAAACACAAGATGTATCCTGGTATCATCGCTTGAGGCAATCCAGTCCCGGAACTCTCTCCGGCTTAAATTTACTATTTAATCAAATAGTACACAAGAGTTTGGATCCGAAGAACTCACCAACTTCAACACGAGTTTGGATCCGAAGACTCGCCAACTTCAACACACGATTTTTCTTACGAAGGCTCGCCAACTTCAAACAAATGAGAAGAGAACTTGTTGATCTTCTAACACGTGAAGATCAAAAATTATAACTCTTAAATACTCTAGCACTTTGGGAGAGGATGACAATTAAAAGCTTGGTAGAGTATTAATGGTGGAGCTCTTGGTTGTTTAAAAAATTTATGGCAAGAGTTGGTTAAAGCTTCATGAGAGAGAAGGCTTTTATTTATAGAGAAACCAAGAGTAGGTGGCATTTAATGCTCCTGGATACAGCCTGAACGGCATACCGTCGGTATGCACCGGCATACCGTCGGTATACCGGTCACCCAGTAACGGTCATATTAATATCCGTTGGGAGCATTTAATGCTGCTATTAATGCTAGTCAAAGTAATTCAAAAATCAAATATTTGTAACCCGGTATACCGTCGGTATGCCGCGGCATACCGTCGGTATACCGACGTTTTATCACAGAACATTTTTAGGCAAACAAAACGGTATACCGTCGGTATGTCGGAGCATACCGTCGGCATACCGACGTTTTGTCACAGAACGTTTTGTGGTCCACAAAATGGTATACCGTCGGTATATCGGAGCATACTGTCGGTATGCCGACAATTTTTTACAGAAAGTTTGTGGACGATAAAAACGGTATACCGCCGGTATGCCGGAGCATGCCGCCGGTATGCCGCTCTGTAAGATATTGATTTTTGACTTATGCTTTTAGTTTGTCATCCAACCTTAAGTGTTTACTGATATACCTAGACCTTGTACAGACTCGAAATCTTTAAGCAGTGAGGAAGCCGTCTATGCAAGGATCGCCGATATTGCTTCAGTCTTCAATGCAATGGATGGTAGTACTTGAGAGGATAGACTTTATGTAGTAGAGCTTTTGAGAAGATATGAATCTGAAGACATAGAAAACTACGAAGATGCTGTTAATATATCAAAATAAAATGTGCCAACAGTCTGCACTATTCACCTTCCTATATTGCATTTGCAGTAACCTAAATTTTGTACCATTACTACTTTCATATCTTATTGCTTTAACAGAAAGGGTACTACCATTTTAGCTATTTGAACTAAACTTTATCCCTGTCAACCATGTTGCTGTTATATGCTACTCCCTAACCACCTTTGTTTACTCGAGTATCCCTGTAGCCTGTCCCATTTGGTATACCCAACTAACAAAGATCAAGGATCAAATATCATGGTGATCACCAAGGACTGCTACTGAAACACTGCATGCACATTCCAGTTCAGGACAGATACATATGTATACCAATAACCTTGCAAATATTTGGCAATCCAACCCCTGTTACCCTTTACAACCATCTGTTGTAAGGCCAGTACCCTACTGATGTATTGTTAAATATAGAGTCCAAAGTTATGAATGAGTCCTTAATATAAAAATGATGCATTCACCTTCCCTTTCCTCTTATCTCAGGTGAAATGTTGCTACATTGGTATACTAAAGATTGTTGATGATTGAAGACTACCCTAAACTTGGACTGCTTGCTGATCTGATACTACAATAAGGGCTGGATAATAATATATGGTTGAACAACTAGTTGTGGTCTGATGCTCTAGGATTAAGGACTTGAACTATTGATATGTGAAGTGAATACATATCAAGTGATGAGGCCTGTCACATGCAGTAAGTAAGGGACTACACAGTCTATTTTAGGACTGGACAACATGTGGGGAAGGATTGAACCAAACTGGGTATGTGAATATATGCAATAGTGTAGGCCAATAGTGAGGAATGAAAATTTATGTAAGATGTGTAAACTAAATGGACTGGGTTATTTGGATAAAATGGACTGATACTAAATAGTTAATGTGGATTGAACAGTAGCAATGCAGGATTGAACCAGTTAAGTGGATGAACAATGCACTAACACAGGCCTTTTTCCCCTCGTGCCTGTACCAGAAAACCTGTGGATGGGTACTGTTGGTACCTCCTCGTATTACATACACTTGTACATGAGCCATGTCCTAATATCTGCTCACACCTCTCTAACATGACACCACATCCTTATGTAATTGGTACATGGTTACATTGTTTAAGACTGGTCCTTATTCCCATAGGCCATTACCTATTGTCTTGAGCTGCAGTGGCTCGGGTTGCCTAAAATCTGGACTAGCTATGAATGCAGGGCATTGATATGTAGTACCACACATACATAGTCAATCAATCCCCTATAGATATGCATGTAGGATACCTGACTACTATGGGTACTAGGCTAAAGGCTATATTTAAGGGTCATGGCATTACACAGGTTACTACCCCCAACCCGATGCTCTGCTAATATCTACAGGTGATGTACACAACTTGTATACCAGTGTAACTTGATATATAGGTGTGCCCTGGCCAACTTGTTCTCAGGTATCCCATCTACATATGAGAGACAGTGTCTAGCAGCATCTGTCTTCAACAGAATCCTGTCCTTGGTAAGGTACTTATGCAGGTGTTGACCCCATATCAATTCACGGATGGGAAAAGACTTGACATGGTGTCTATATGCAGAGGGAACTCTGATACTGGGGTGGTCAAGTCCCCTGCATATCATGCCTGCACTATAAGTTTTATTACTTCACTGCTTAATCTACCCCAAAACCTTGTCCTGTTATACCCCTTGGTTGGTAAGGATACCATCTCATGTATAGGCCTTGTCAAGTTGAGTACATACCAGGGCAGACCCTGTCTCTCTTTAGGTTCAGTGGACCCAATCCTTACATGAATATTTGTATCCCCTTTGATAGACCCATATCCAACTGTCAGGTGATGCAAGTCAACCTATGGAGGCAAAAGGACTAGAAGATAGAACTCACACCACAATCAAGGAAGATGTCAGGCTATATCCGTAACTCAAGTTCTCTTGTTTATACTGTTATCACATCATTAAAAAACGAAGCATTCATGATGCAGGATTCAAATATACTCGATCCTATCATAGTGGAAAAAGATACAAAGAATCAGGATGAGAACACAAACGAAATACTTGATCCTTTACCTACTTGCTACATCTCTGGCCCTGTTTTGTTCAGACCTGGACATGGTCTGTTGTGTTGGCATCAAGTTGATACAAAGGAAATTCACCAGTTATTATCCATTGGATACAAATGGAGGTTCACATAGAGGTTTCTACCCTGATACAATATAGGCTGACACATAATTGGGAATGTCAACCACTTCCTACCGATACCCCACACTCTGTTTCAGAAGGACACCCACATAGTAATTACCATAGGTAAATCTCCCTGTAGCTATGCCATACATCATAGCATATGAATACTCCAAGAATATAGTTGTATATCTGTGCCCCACCCTGACTAAATTTGCTCGACTACAAATTCTGGGTCCTCTTAGGACTTATGACAGACACCTAGATTTCCCATTAGAATAAGATAAAGATTAGAGGAAACGCATGATCTGAGAGTCGAGGAAGAAGATTTACCAGTCGAGGAATTCGAATGCTCTCTTCTTCACAGATCTCCGGGGTTACTCTCGACTGGAAGAAGAACAGGGGAGTGGCACAGCTTCTAGGGTTTTGGGAATTGAGGAATTTGGCCGACCCCTGAATCATTTATATAAGAAATTGATAGGATTGTATATGAGTTAGATCATACTCAGGATTTTGAATCACAGAAGGATGAGATCGAATCCATGTTCGATTCTATCTGCTATCTTGGCCGTTGGTAAAGTTTAAATTCAAAAGTTTTCAATTAAGCCCCTCTAACCATCCAAATTTACAACTCCCCTAAAATAACCCTTTTGATATTTATTTGAAAATTCTACAAAACCCAAAAGTCACTGTTTTGGGTCCAATAGTTATTAATAATAGAAAATAAATTTACTAAAAATATAAATTCAGGACAGAGGCTTTCTATATTCGGCCGCATCAATCCTGTTGCAAGTCCGAATGTCAATGCGATCGCACGCTTCAAATGCTACGGCATTCCATGCCTCAGCACGATCAAGCGAAGCTCCGTCGCGAGCAGACCATTCCATAAACCTTCTAGCAAACTAGTGGGGGATTAGTGTCACGCCCCGATCCCGCTAGGGTCGTCCGTCTTGCCTGGATCCCTGCGGGATCGATCGTCCTCGCTAAGGCGTGATGCCGTGCAAGTCTAAGTTGCGCTTGCACAAGGCCATGTACCTGCACAAAAACAACTAGTCAAGCAAAACACACGCACGCACCCACTAGTTAAGCAAAACACACACACGCACCCATTCATTGCAGAAAACCAAATATTGGACACAGAGATTTGAAATGAAAATACTTCTTTTATTGATAAACTTGATAGGAATACAAGTACAAAGCTTTGCAAACTCAGAGTGCCTTATATTGGCCACATGATTCTCTTTGAAACTCTCTTTTGAAAATAGTCACAATGCCCATACATGATATCCCTTTATTACAAGCTGGAATTGAAAGATACCTTCAAAGGAAATAAAAACTTGAAACTTGACTGGAAAGAAAATGAAGCTTCGAGGCAATCCACAGCTCTACTGGGCTAGATGAGCTTCGGTGCCTCACTTGAAATTCTCCTGTCTCTTTTTGCTTTCTGAAAAAGATGCCCACAACGTGGGTCAGCATACATTATGTACAGGCGAGCAGCTTTTGGCCGAACTCGTAAATCTCTGTACTAAATCAATATGTGAAGCTAACATTTACTAGTGATCTTTCTACTTGTCTAGGTTCTTTTTAACAATTCATAAGAACATGATAGTAGAAATATTTCATAGCAACTTACCAACGCCGATAGTCATCCCTGTACAAAATATGTTAACACAATTTGCATAACGAGTAATTCATGATTCATTCTTGCAGATATTGAAGTTGTCATTCGGGTCATGCAGGTGGACTATTCTGCATGTTGGTCCATGGGTTATCCCCATGATTAGCCGCTGTGACTCTCTTGGGTTCAGCTCGTCGTTAAGGACTCAGATATCGACTCCCATTTTCACATGGAGGCCCTAATCTCTCATAGGCCGAGCGGTTCCAGGTGCCCCCAGATACCACCCGAGAGACAAATATTTTCCTTGTATACAAGTTGTCCGAGACCAAATGCATGCTCTAGCCGTTCTATCAGATGAGACACACTTGGACTTATGCACAGATATACGACACGTTTATTTCGTGCCTTCAAATTCATCTCAACACGTACAAGTTCGTCTGTACATGCCTACATTTTCAAGCATACTTGGTAACCGAACAGATGATCATTCTTATCGAGCAGATAGAGTAGCAATACATATTCTTGCATTTGATTCAATTCAATTATCTTCTCTTATCTTTTGTTGATGGGGTATCGTTGATCATTGGGACAAGGCAACAGAGTGGACTAGAGATCATTTTTCTTAGACGTACAGATCAATGTTTGTTCGGTTGAAGCAACTTACCAAGATGAATCTTAGTTGAAAGAAGGAAGGACTTCACGCGTCGTTCACGAATAATTCACGCGTCCTACATTGGCATCAACAGTTGATTAGCATTCTTCGTCTCTTTCTCTCAAGATTTGGAATGAATGTGAAATGCAATGAAAGTGAACAATGAAAACCAATCATCGAAAACCAATACGAAAATGCATTCGTCAAAACCAAGCAGTGAGAGAAAACATTCAGCAAAACTCTTGGATTCATTTCAATAGAAGCCAATCCATCAATTGGAAAGGTTCATTATATTTCATCCGTGATCAATCGATACCGGCAAAGGTTTCACCAAATAATCAGTTTAAGACTGAGTCAGCAAGCCGTAGGTATTACGTAGTGGACCGCGAGGAGCGGGGCACTACATAATAACCCACTGAGAAAAAATTTTGTCCTAAAAAATTAAGAAACAAACTCACCTCCACTATTGTTGCATTCTGGATCAAGCAACGTGGAGAGATTATAGACACGCGCTGTCGCGGTGTTGGCATTCCGCAACTGCTGATTGTGCAGATTATCTCGAAGCGGCGGTGGACCTGGCAGCTGCCCACGCTCTTCAGTGTCATTACGATTCTGATTCGTTCTATTCTTTTTTGGGCAATTTTTGACTGAGTGGCCCTGTTGGCCACAACGAAAACAAGCGTGATTAGCAGCACGGCAGTCATCCTTGATGTGCCCACTCTTGCCACAGTAACTGCAACTCTAATCATTCACATAGCGACAGTCTTCTTTAACATGCCCTCGTCGACCGCAGAAGGCGCATACAGGCTTGTTGTTCTGTTCCTCGTCAGTCTTTTTCTCTCAGTCACGATATCTCTTGGCGGGCTGATTCCGACTGTATTGTATTTTGTTAGACGCCTTCTTCAGGCAGAACTGTTCCACCTGTAGTGCTGCCTCAAAGGCCTGAGAATACGACCCATATTCTCGATTCAGCACACTTAACTGGATGTCGTCATTCAGACCTCCAACGAATCGATTTATGCGAGTCTGCTCTGTGGAAAGCATAACAGCTGTAAAATTTACCAGTTTAGCAAATTCAGACTCATAGTCCTCCACGGACATATCTCCATGTTTCAGTATGATGAAGTCATCCTCCATCTTCTTGCTCATGGCTGGAGGCAGATATTGATCCAGAAATGCCTTCTTGAACGAGGCCCATGAGATCTTTCCATTCCTAGTCGTTGCGAGCAGCGCCGGCTTCTTCGTCTTCCATCAATCCTTTGCCCGCAGCCGTAAAAGCAGAACGGCACAAACTACCTTCTTGCTACTCGGAACTCCTACGAACGCGAACAGACTCTCCATTTTATCAATCCAGTCCATCACCTTATCGGGTGATGTCCTGCCTTCAAATTCTAGAGGTTTCGCATCTAAGAAGTCCTTTGGCTTAAAGGAAGAATGCCTTTGCGTTGGCTGGGGTTCCTCACCCTCCACGGGCTCAATCTCGGGCGTGTCCGTTGGTTTGGTCGCTGCGGTGGTATTTCGATTCGCCGCAAGCGCCGTCACAAGTTGGGTCAAGGAGTCCAACTGTTTCTGTTGGGCCTGAATTTGGGCCTGTTGCAATTGGCCACGTTCCTCGTTGTCTTGCCTTTGTAGTTCCAATAATGTCATGATCCGTTCTATCGGATCTGTTGAGGAAGCTGGGCGAGTAGGGACCATTTCTCTACAAAAGAGTATAACTTCTGTCAGTCTCATAAAATATTATGGACTTATTGTATGGGGCATTGGTTTTTCATAACTCAAAATCGGGACTCTTTTGAAAGCCATCAAAGTACTTTATATACTTTTTTTTTGAAAACGATATTTGTAAGAGGCCAAGGACGTAATACTGTGCTCTGATACCACTTTGTCACGCCCCGATCCCGCTAGGGTTGTCCGTCTTGCCTGGATCCCTGCGAGATCGATCGTCCTCGCTAAGGTGTGATATCGTGCAAGCCTAAGTTGTGCTTGCACAAGGCCATGTACCTGCACAAAAACAACTAGTCAAGCAAAACACACGCACGCACCCATTCATTGCAGAAAACCAAATATTAGACACAGAGATTTGAAATGGAAATACTTCTTTTATTGATAAACTTGATAGGAATACAAGTACAAAACTTTGCAAACTCAGAGTGCCTTATATTGGCTACATGATTCTCTTTGAAACTCTCTCTTAAAAATAGTCACAATGCCCATACATAATATTCCTTTATGACAAGCTGGAATTGAAAGACACCTTCAAAGGAAATGAAAACTTGAAACTTGACTGGAAAGAAAATGAAGCTTCGAGGCAATCCACAGCTCTACTGGGCTAGACGAGCTTCGGTGCCTCACTTGAAATCCTCCTGTCTCCTTTTGCTTTCTGAAAAAGATGCCCACAACGTGGGTCAACACACATCATGTACTGGCGAGCAGCTTTTGGCCGAACTCGCAAATCTCTGCACTAAATCAATATGTGAAGCTAACATTTACTAGTGATCTTTCTACTTGTCTAGGTTCTTTTTAACAATTCATAAGAACATGATAGTAGAAATATTTCATAGCAACTTACCAACGCCGATAGTCATCCCTACACAAAACATGTTAGCACAATTTGCATAACAAGTAATTCATGATTCATTCTTGCAGATATTGAAGTTGTCATTCGGGTCATGCAGGTGGACTATTCTACATGTTGGTCCATGGGTTATCCCTATGATTAGTCGCTGTGACTCTCTTGGGTTCAGCTCGTCGCTAAGGACTCAGATATCGACTCCCATTTTCACATGGAGGCCCTAATCTCTCCTAGGCCGAGCGGTTCCAGGTGCCCCCAGATACCACCCGAGAGACAAATATTTTTCTTGTATACAAGTTGTCCGAGACCAAATGAATGCTCTAGCCGTTCTATCAGATGAGACACACTTGGACTTATGCACAGATATACGACACGTTTATTTCGTGCCTTCAGATTCATCTCAACACGTACAAGTTCGTCTGTACATGTCTACATTTTCAAGCATACTTGCCAACCGAACAGATGATCATTCTTATCGAGCAGATAGAGTAGCAATACATATTCTTGCATTTGATTCAATTCAATTATCTTCTCTTATCTTTTGTTGATGGGGTATCGTTGATCATTGGGACAAGGCAACAAAGTGGACTAGAGATCATTTTTCTTAGGCGTATAGATCAATGTTTGTTCGGTTGAAGCAACTCACCAAGATGAATCTTAGTTGAGAGAAGGAGGGACTTCACGCGTCGTTCACGAACAATTCACGCGTCCTACATTGGCACCAACAGTTGATTAGCATACTTCGTCTCTTTCTCTCAAGATTCGGAATGAATGTGAAATACGATGAAAGTGAACAATAAAAACCAATCATCGAAAACCAACACAAAAATACATTCATCAAAACCAAGCAGCGAGAGAAAACATTCAGCAAAACTCTTGGATTCATTTCAATAGAAGCCAATCCATCAATTGGAAAGGTTCATTGCATTTCATCCGTTATCAATCGATACCGCCAAAGGTTTCACCAAATACTCAGTTTAAGACTGAGTCAGCAAGCCGTAGGTATTACGTAGTGGACCACGAGGAGCGGGGCACTACAATTAGTACTTTCGTCCTCGTTGTACTGATCAAAGACCCACTTAACTAAATCGACATTTAGTAATGTATTGATTCATACAGCATACAATTTAGTTATCTTTCTATGTTCTCCTTAGGTTCGATTTTATGGCATATTCGAAAGTAGTAAAGCATAATATCATGACAAGCATGTTATTTCGATTCGTATAAGCAAGCAGGCAACCAATAGCAATCTGGTGTTGTTTCGTGACTTCTTACCAAATATTGACGCACTCGCCCTTTCACTGACGCAAGGTGAATACGTCTCATTCCTTCCATGTCATGTTATAAGTGCTTTGTGCAGGAGCTATGTGTTCATGTACTTTCGGTCCACCGTTCCTTAACTATATGAAGGTCATTGGCGTATCCGTACCGGAATGGACTAACCTGTTGTTCTTTTTGTTTTCTTTTCTCAAACTGGATAACCCGGCGTCCTTCCCGTACGGGTTTGCTGGCCCAGTATTCGAAGGATGCCGAACTTATCATCAATTATGGCTTATTACATCAATAGCAGATCGTAAGTCATACCCAAAAGATGTGCACCAACAATGATTATTCATCCCTCCTAGGCCGAACGGTCCTGGTGCTCCGACAAATATAATCGTTCGAGGAAAATTACCACACCCTGTGCACGGGCAATATCTCAAGTCCATTCGACCAAGCAACACACGTCTTATTCAAACAACCAAACATATCTTGCGTCCGCGACTTAAACTTCGTATCATCTCGTATTTCTCACCTTAACTTTCTATGTTCTCACATTCCATACTTCGTTTCAAGGTTCAATGACATCATGCCCCAACTAAATGTTCGTCAAACGAACGATCCGAAGGTCCCGAACATTTTTGAGACATTATGTCACATCCGACAGTTCCGTCACATTCATGCCACAACTATTCTCTTCGCAACGAAGCCATCTTTTATGATTCTCGTGCACGTACGCACGCCTTGACACGATTGTTCTCTATTCTTTGAGTCGTGCATGCGATGCACGCCTCGATGCCGTAATTCTATATTCTATGCCTTAATGTTCAATGTATGTTCCTTCCCTCTGACTCGTGCAACTGAGGCACGCCTCGATAAGGTATTCAAGTAATGTTCTATAGCTCGTGTATTGAGGCACTCGCGCCGATATAGTCTTTCAATGTTCTAGCATACTAACTCGTGCGCGGGGGCACGGAATGACTCATGCGTTGAGGCACTTGTCGATACAGTTATCCCATGTTCTTATGGTTTGCGCACCGAGACGCTCGCCTTTGCGATATTCAATGTTCCATAGCGACTCGTACATTTGATGTACGTTTCATTTCAATTGTTCTATCTAGTGTTCGGCATGCACCATGTTCATCTCTTAAATCGAGCCACGCCCGTGGTCTCGATAGGTTAACTTAGCATACAATGATATATTTTACTTAGGCATGAAGGAGTAGAAAAGAGAAGTCAAAGTCCCCCCACCTTAAGCCGATACGCCTTGTCGTTTCGTCGAGCCGATGCGGCTCGATTTTATATCTTTGTTACACGGCCAACTCTTCTGACTTAGCCATTCGAGCACTTCGTACTTCATTGAATTATACGACCGATTTGGCTTACCGAGCCTATGCCTCAGTCCATTGCAAGACGGTGATTTGGTTTTACGGACCCCGTTGTAAATAAGACAAAATGCCGACCTCTTATATTTCAGCGTAAACGTATAGCCTGCACACGAAAGCAACTAAAATCAATATTCGTTTGAATCGGACTTATGTCTTGCGTCGATTCGATTTCTTAGAATCTTCGAACCGACTCAATGCTTTCTCTCGGGCCAACTTAACACTTGCATCGATCTTACTCGATGCATTCCTCGGGGTTAACATAACTCTTTGCATCGATCCGACTCAATGCATTTATTGGGTCAACGTACTCTCGTATCGATACTTAATCGGGTCAACGCAACTCTTCGAGTCAACTACTCAGCATGATGTACCGTGAGGAGCAGGACATTACAACCGTCACATGGACGCGAGACAGCACGATCATTCCTAGTGGGGACAAAATATTATTTTCGTTATGAAATAAAAAGTCCATGTAAGTAAATCAAGCAACCCTAATATGAATTTACTATAGTTACTGTCATCAGTAATCCAGTCTAGGTGGGGTCTGGTGCGGGTGTACGTAACAACAACAGAAAGAACAGTTGCAGAAGAAGCCAAGCCAGAGGAGAGGAAGCCAGGCAAGTGTCACGTTGGTTGGCAGAACAATGTGCGGGTTTTCTGGGGAAGAAATCAGCCGTGGGAAGAAAGTGGAAGAAATTTGGATTAGACAGAAAGTTTTGGCATCATCCGATGCGCGCAAATCACATGCAATTCTTTCAATACTACAAATCTAAAACTCGCCAACCAACTAATTAGGTTTGAGTGCATCCTTACGTAGGAATCTAAAACTCGCCAACCAACTAATTAGGTTCGAGTGCATCCTTATTTAGTAAAGGCTATTTATAAGGGCACATAAGAAGTTGATCAAGGCTAGCCAAAAATAAACTTTGATTTATTTACAAGTTTGTCATTGAAAAATTACTCAGGGCTAACCAACATGTAAGTATATCAGTCAATTTTTTATTTATTTTTCTCTCCTCTCTTTCCTCACAAGAAGAAGAACAACAAGAACATCAATTTTTTCAAACCTAGTTTATTTTAATTTTTCGCTCTCTTCTAATTTCTCATATCTCTTTCTCTAAACCTTACTTTATTTTTCTTCTTCTTGTTTGGGCATTATGGATGAAATCCTAGTTGTAGAAGAAATTGGGTTATCAAATCTATCAAATCTATTAGTCTATTAGTCTATTAACCAATTTTTCTTTATTAATAGAAGAATTATGCATGAAATGCTAATTGTAGAAGAAAACTATGGAAGAAATCCTAGTTGTAGAAGAATTGGATTCATATCAGGACTGCCACAATTTCTGACAGTCCTAGAAGTATTGAGGACTGCCATAAATTGTGGCAGTCTTGAAATAGACTCGATGTACAACAGGACTGCCACAATTTCTGGCAGTCCTAG
This sequence comes from Iris pallida, assembly GCA_029216955.1. Taxonomy (NCBI): domain Eukaryota; kingdom Viridiplantae; phylum Streptophyta; class Magnoliopsida; order Asparagales; family Iridaceae; genus Iris; species Iris pallida. The sequence goes on from JANAVB010009994.1 coordinate 3,956,886, forward strand.
ACATATTGAGGACTGCCAGAAATTGAGGCAGTCATGAAAGATACTTGTTGTACAGCAAGTTCCTTTCAGGACTGCCATAATTTTTGGCAGTCCTAAAGTCGAAATTTTCGAATGAAAAAAATATGTTAGGGTTGTCACGACCCGCACCCTGATTAGGGGTACGAGAAGTGGGTACGTCCAGCCTACGCCGCAGCATCGGCGGTAGAACGCTGTCTAGATCATCTAGAAATATTACAACTAAACAGATAAAGGTACCTGTACAGTATATACACTCCGAATGGAGGTGACATAGCAATACAGTGTCAATCACAAAATGTAAAACTAAGGTAGATAGCATGGAAAGAAAATATGATAGATGAAGCAGGAAATAAGTTCGAGATCCACACAAGTCCAAGACTAAACATAACATCACAGAATATAATATAATACTACAGTCTGAAAAGTACTAGCTGGCTCGCAGGCCAGGCAAACCTAACTAAACTACACTACTCAGGGTGAGCAAAGTCTAGTGGCTCTACTAACAAGCCACGGTCCAAGTCTACTCTATCTAACCCGTCCCCATAATAGGTCGGACAATCAGCCTCTGAATCATCTGTAAAATTTGTCAACGGTATCCTGTCAGGAAAATGAGCAAGTACAACCACCAACAGCAGTTCCATATGAATTGACAAATACTATAAGAGACAGTATAATAAAATACAAGACAAAGATATAGGCGACTTGGGAACCATTCGAAAGCCGAGTTACAACCCTTAAATCAAACAAGGACCGGGGTTGTAACCCTTCCTTCGAACAGAACTTAGTCTCAAATCATAGTACAGTATAAAGGCAGGTAGAGCATGTGAGTAAATGAAATCATAGCATGGTGAGAAGTACAGAAAGTAAAGCTGAACTGGATATAAGATACGACAATAAATATAAAATGTGATTTGAATTATTAGAGCGATATATGATCGGCTATGGAGTCATGGTGGGGTTATCCACTTGGCCCGACAATCACATGAAAATCTCTGGAAAGGGTCATGCCGGCCAACCTGGATAACCCGACAGGGGGTATCTGCTACGCCCTACGTGAGGGGAGGGTGGCGCTAGCAAAATAGGGACATGGGGCTTTGATCACATAACCCCTAATAATTCCCCCATTCCTGAATAGTATCACGGATCCGGACATGGCACGTCATGACATGGATTCAAACGCAGGTGATCAGCCCACTCCCAAATCAATGTCTATATAAGTACATGAAACATGGATATCACACACCAATATACCAAGGAAAATCCGGAAATAACATCTCATGACAGCATCCGACGTATACTAGTCCGTGAACTATCGTGTCGAGAATCAAGTAAGACACTACAACTGAATCGGATATAGTAGATATCAAGATAATGAAAACTATCAGTGAATGTACTCGCCTGCTGTCCTGAGCTGTAGGGTATATCAATGCTCAGAGTGGAAATCAGAGACCTAAAGATGAGATACTGCATGTTAATTTAGGTTTAAACAAGTTTAAGAATGATTCACAATGAATGATATGAATTCTAGGTCAAACTAGGTCTTACTGAGTCACACTAAGTCCTGTCAAGTCAATCTAGGTCAAATCAAGTTATATCAAGTCAATCTAAGTCAGACCAAGTCAACTCTAGGTCATACCAGTCATCGCAAGTCAAAACAAGTCGAAGAAAGTCAAACGGGGTCAAGAGTTGGCCTACAGTTGACTTTTGGTCAACTGGTCAACTCTGGTCAACTCTAGGTCAACTCTAGGTCAACCCTAGGTCAAACTGGTCAAATGTTGACCAACAGTTGACTTTTGGTCAACCGTTCAAGTCTAATGGAATTTGGGACTAAATTGGATAAAGTGTTGACCCATAGTTGACTTTTGGTCTAAAAAGTCAACCGTGGTCAACCAAGGTCAAGACTACGTCTAGGCGACTATTCCAAATCATTACCAACCCTTACAACCCATATCCGATTCATCTCAAACTCCTATTCTTCTCCTTCTCATTCTCCTCCTCATTCTCCTTCTCATTCTCCTCCTCATTCCCCTTCTTCCCTCATTCTCCTTCCCATTCTCATTCTCCTTCTCATTCTCCTTCTCATTCTCCTCCTCATTCTCCTTCTTCCCTCATTCTCCTCCTCATTCTCCTCCTCCTTCTCCTCCTCATTCTCCTCCTCATTCTCCTTCTCCTTCTCCCCTCATTCTCCTTCTCATTCTCCTTCTCCCCTCATTCTCCTTCTCATTCTCCTTCTCATTCTCCTTCTACTACTGCTGCTCCTGCTAGTGCTATTGCTGCTACTGTGGCTTATTCTCTTCATCTTCTTCTACTTCTTTCACTACTTCCTTCCCTCTATATATATATATATATATATATATATATATATATATATATATATATATATATATATATATATATATATATACATACACACACATGTCTATATATAAATACATACACATATAAATATATATATAGACACACACACTCTCAAATACATATTCAAACACACTCACACACCACTCATGACACTCTCACACTCTCACTCACACACTACCACCACCACTCTCATGACACCACCACCATTCTCATGACACCAATACCACCACCACTACTTTCTACACACACTCAAATACATATAAATATATATACACATATATATACATATATACTCCTCTCTAAAGGAAAACCCCCAATTAAAATCCTTAAACTAGATTTCTAGGAAAACCTACAAATTCTATGGGAAAAATGTAGAGGGTGATCTCCTCCTCATTTATGGTGAAGGAAATAAATGCAAAAGAGGATTAATGAAGGTTTTAAAAGCATACCTAATTGATCTTCTTGAAGGAGAAGAAACTTCAAAAAAGGAAATGAAATGGAGAGAGAGAGGTTGCTTTGGAGTGAAGCAAATGAGAGGGGGTGCTCCATACATGGCCGGCCACATTATAGAGGGTTGGGGGCATTTGGCAATTTACCAAAATGCCCTCCAAGTCAAAGAAATGAGTGGTTTGAGTTGGGGTCAAAATGGAAACTTGAAAACTCCTAATTTCAAGTTCTAAATCTAATTCTAATCCCTAATCCCACTAAAATCAAACGGGATTAGTCAAATATAAATATCTGGGTTTGGTCATGACAAGTTGGTCGGTTCCAGTTGGGTCCCGATCAGAGTCTAAGCTACCCCGGGTCCCCGATACAAGTCGGAATGAGCTGAAATTCGAACCCGACTCTAATAACCCCAAAACAATATCATAAATAATAAAATAAATTTCAAAAATATTCAAAAGTACAAAATGATAAAAATACCCCTGTTCCTAAAAACTGGGGGTGACAAATCTATCCACCTTAAAAAAATTTCGTCCTCGAAATTGATACAAAGCAATCACAGAAAAACACAAGCAGAAAACAATCCCTCTCGAATACTTCCAAAGAAAAATTTCAAAAAAATAAAATCTCTTAAGACACAACAACACTTGCAAATAAAAACTGTTACGTGTCCGACACGGACACGAAACCATCACAAATCTCACCTATCAAAAGCCAAATCAACAATCACCAATGCAAAATATCAAAATAAATCAAAGAGGTCCAACGACCAAAATACCCTTGGGCCAGAAATGATACTGAAAATATCCTAATCACATGGTTAGGCTCTAGGTCAAACAGTCTATAAGGTTTCACTAGCAAAACATTAAAATCACAAATCATGGCTTAAAAATTTAAAATGATTAAAATCTCCAAAATCAAATCATGAAATTAAATGACAATAATTAAATGACTAAAACTATAAAATTTAAAATCACTCTCAATTAGAAACCTGGTGCTACAAGTCTATCCACCTTAAAAATTTCATCCTCAAAAATTAAAACAAAATAAATACAGGAAAACCATGCAGTTCGACAATCATATGCGTCTGTCCAGAATCATGATACTCAGAATCTCCGTCATGCTAGTGAGCAAGGCTACGATAATCATAGAGTCCTTGAGTAAGGTACATATCTCTAGAATTATGGTATTTAAAATTTTTGCATTGCCGCATGCTTGGCAGCCAAAACTTTAAATTTGCACACCCGAAAAATACGACCATAATCTGACTATATGTTCTCACTATGCCTGCTAGCATGACCCTAGAGGATTCTAAAATCTCATAATCGAGGCGACCTAACCCATACGACTTATCTCAGAAGAAAATCACATCACAAGAACAAAATTTTATCAACCAATCAAGGTACAGATGGAATCGAATTTCAAACAGTTATAAGAAGACAAATGCGAAAATGAGATCGAAAGATTGGAACCTGCACTCTGCCCTGCTGCTGCCTGACTGCGAGTAATCGCCATCCTGAGGACGAATTGAACCCAAGAGATCAATATGGCACAAGATAAGATATTATCAAAGGAGGACAATTGAATTCAAATGCAAGAAGAGTTGTCATGGTAATCAAAAGATCAGAATTTTCCTAAAATGTGATTGAGTAACTCCTATCATATTCTAGATCCTATGTCCTAGTCGTAGGCTCGTAATTAGTACTATAAGTCGAGCACCATTACGAGATCGCACTAATTGCGACACTGACCTGCATGGGCCGCCACAAGGATTTATTTCAATCTTGATAATAGAGTGAAATATGCATTTTAGGGTTTATTTTCATGCATTCTTTGTGAGGAAAGAAGTATTTAAGCTTTATTTTCATACATTTTAGGGTTTATTTTATTTTTTGGATGCCATCGAAATTGGGAAAGAGAAGGAAACTAGGGTTTTGATGGAGATGGTGATGATGGAAATGGTGGAGAAGAAGAGGAAGAGAAGAAAACTAGGGTTTTGATGGAGATGTGAGAATGAAAATGGTGGAGAAGAAGAAGATGGATAGAAGAAGAAAAAGAAGAAGAAGAAAGCTAGGGTTTGTGAAGAGAGAGAGTGAAATTTAGAAATGAGATTGATTTTTGGGGTTTGGGGGTGTGGGGTTTGGACAGCCCCCTGAGTGGAATATTTGGATAGCCCAAGTAAAATTTTCTCAAACATTGGCTATCCTTAATCCTGGCTAGCCCTGATCAACTTCTTATGTGCCATTATAAATAGCCTTTAGTAAATTACTAAGGGCACCACCAAAAAATGATAAGAGCTATCGCATTTTGTAAAACATATCGTCATTATTTGATACCTAAATTATCCTTCAAAAAATGCCAAAATTTTAGCAGTTCTATCAGAATCCTGACAGTTCTTGGAATGCCAAAATGTTAACAGTCCTTATTGAATTTTGGCAATCCTTACCGTAGTTAGGACTATCATAATCCTGACAGTTCTTGGAATGCCAAAACGTTGGCAGTCCTTAACTACAACTTTGGCGGTCCTCACTATAGTTAGGACTGTCAAAATTCTGACAGTAATGTCATCCCTAACCAAACTGTCACGATAGCTTCCAAACATCTACAATGGGGTGGTTCAAAACTACAATAATGATATTCGAAAGAAATAAATCCTCAACATACATTATTTGAGATCTGAAAATAAAAATAAAAATCCTAAAAATTGGTGTGTTCAGTTTTATTCGAGTTTGTGTGAGAAAGAGGTTGCAAGAAGAAGAAAAGAAAGTGTGAGAGAAAAATGAATAGGAAAATATGAGTTTGAGTGTTTGAAATGATACGCTGTCCCATAACAAACGGTGACAACTCCTAACACTTTTATAGCTTAAGAGTGATATCGCCTGTCATGTGATAGTCTTTATCACTTTTGGTAGTGCGCCTTTTAAACTCGGCCATCGAGCAAACAAGTTTTCAAATAATCCTAAAACACGACTCAATTAAATAAAATAATTTACGAACTCTAACAAAAAATAAATAAATAAACCAAACAACTCAAACACGACTTGATCTGCATCGTTAGCTTATACAAATGAATATATGGATGCATACAAGGACATAAAGGTCGACAGAATACCAAACTTTTTTCCAGCACTCCATAGACTACAAATGTAAAACAATGATCCAAAGTCCTAGTATGGAAAAGAATCAAAGTAAATGCTACTAAAGAACATTTGCAGTGTTTCTCCAAGTGTACTCAGTAGCCACAGTTAAACAAAAAAAAAAAAAATTTAACAAAGTATAAACAGTGCACAGATGTAACAAGTAAAATTTGCTGCATTAATTACATTGCCTGGATATAGGAGAAGGGGTGCTGTAAAGCCAGTGAGGATTCAGTTTGGTCATGTTTCTCTTCCACTGGCGGTGAATTATGTACACCATTGAACTCCAGCATATCCAGCTTTGCTCCTTGAATGAGAAAGAATTTTGGAGCAGTTTATGCATATCAGCAAAATTTATATCAGGCTATTCAAATGCTTCATCTTTCTCTATGACAGGCCGGGAAAAAGAGTCATCTGCAGGTATATTTGGTTTAACCTCGCCCAAACTTATGAGTAGGTTATCCTCCGATTTGCTCGTAAACATGTTGCCATCTGGTTTGTTATCTGTACTCGTCAACTCTTCCTCTTTTTCACTGCTCGTCCCTGTTGCTGCTAGATCTCTGGAGTCGATACCAGTTCCATATTTTGCCTCTCCTTGCACTGCGGGAACAGGAAGGGGCATGTTACTGATGCCCATTCCTTTTGAAAGAGATGCATACTTGAGAACCAGTTGTTTGTAGCTGCTGAGGAGGGTTTCTACATCTTCAATTGTTAGATCACCAGCACGCGCATACAGGAATGGGTAGTCGAGAAAATATCTACTTAGTTGATCCTCCTTCAGAAGATCGCTTGTTCCTTGCTTTTCTATATCTGTGACAGTTCGCGTACTTGTTAACCTTTGGCTCATGCCATTAAGGTCAAATGCTTGGGGTGCAGAACTCTGCTCTTTCACGTAATCATTTGTATCATTTTTAGCCTTCGATGGTTCTATCTTGTGCCCGGTGGCTTCACTTGCATGATCTCCATGACTTACTGAATCAGTTGATAGACCCAGTAGTAGCGCTCTAGCAGATTCCATATTATGTTGAAACTCCACTTCATCCATTGAAAGAGACTTGGCATCAATGTCCCAAATGAAGGCCTCTGCTGATAGAATGTTTGTGAAGAAATATGCAGCTTCAGAAACCATTCGTGATTGATGCCGGTACCGTTGTATGTAGAGCAGGTTTGAATGCAGATGAGGCGGGTTCGCCTGCAAGTATCAATTCCATTATGTAAAACTACAAACCATGACAATAAAGGAGGCAGTTGAGATACATATACATAAAATCTGGAAAAAAAAAATACATAATGTGGAAAGTGGAAGAGCTAAAACCAAACAAGCTCCTAAGTTCAATAAAGATGATCATGTAGGCTTTCTAACTAAAGCAACACAATTGTTTAATAAGATAGAATTTTACAATTCACACAACAAAGTAAAATGAACATTAACTAATTTCTCAAAATACGAAAATGTGCAATGAGCTTAGGTAAAATGTTCTATTCCTACAAAGTAGGACCTTTATGTCTTAATAAAACATGGCCTGAGATCACGAAAATCAATTTTTTTCTATGATAAATTTGCATACTTCATTAGATTTTCAAAAATTATGTGTTATCCGTCCTTGCATTCAGCATGTCTTGTCTTAAATCCCTACAGCTGTTTTAATTTTCTGCAGAAAATTATCTGCAACGTCTACCGCGCACAAATGTTTTAAGGCTTAATTGAAACTAAATACCCTCAACTATCTAAGTGTTGCAACTTGATACCATAAAGTTTCATATTATACCAGTTAATACCCTAAAATATTGAGTTTCAAATTGCTACCCTTCCTTAATTAACAGTTGACTTTTGCATCGAAACAAAAACAAACAAAAAAATGGGACCAAATTACCCCTGATTCCTGCCTCCAAAAATAATACCCCCCCAAAAAATTAATGAAAGCTCCGTACCACCTACCTCCTCTGCCTCTCCTTGCTCAAACATCGGAGGATCCCGAACTCATCGCCACCACCAACTCCCTCCCTCCCGGATCACAACCTCTCCATCATTTTCCCTTTCCTTCATCCTCACCACCATCCCTCATCTCTTTCTTCCAATGGCATGGATCAGAGCAACACCCCAACCAGCATCACCATACTAGCACTATCCTTCCTCTCCACCAGTGATCGGCGACGTCCAATCCTGTCGACTCTACTCCCACCAGCTCAACCACCATCCTTCTACTCTTCCCCACCTCCTCGTCCTCACATATCCTCGACAACACTGCCGACAGCCGGACTCCCCCCCCCCCCCCCCCCCCCCCCCGCCCCCCGTGCGCGACAGAAATAGCAGTGGCACCTCTAGTCATCTGTGGGACCGCTCCAGACAGTGCCATACACAAGTCCCACCAAGAAATGAAAACCAAGAAACTTGCACCGAGGCAGGAGAGACCGGAATCCCTCAGGAAAACTAAAACAAATCAACCAAACTACTAAAATACAGGAGGAAAAAACAAAATCAACAAGAATAAAATCCAAACTAACAGAAAACGTGAACCCTAATGAGGAATGAATTTAAGCAAACAGTCATAGAAAAGCCCCTTGAAATTCAGTTATCCATGGACAAGAAACATCATATATGAGGAATAAAACATGGTTATGATAGACTCGGGACTCAATTGATAAAGTAATCAACTAAATAAGTAAATAGACCCAAAAGAGACAAGGGATTAGACAAATTTGCAGAAGAAAACCGTGAAGAAATAGAGGAAACCTAAGACATATGAAACAAGTAAAAAAGTAGAGAAAACCGCCTACTAGAAGATAAATGATAAAACCAACTATGATAAAAAGGTGATATTGTAGAGATAATTAAACAAAAGTATAAGTAGGAAAAAAAAAGCATCAGAGAAGAAATGAAAGGAAAGAACAAGAACAACATATTCAAAGGACCTAGATCAACTTGAAATTGGAACCGCAGCCTCAATTGGTCTGGAATTAAATTAAGTAACTAGGTTAAATAAGCAAAAGGAAAGAGAGTAGAGGGTAGACTTGAGGAGATAAAGGGCTCTCATTAATCTCATAATAGTTGTGTCACACTCTCCATGTTACAAATCTGTGAAGCATAACCACATTCACGTAGCAGCAAATCTGACCTTAACATACTCGTCGAACCAGTTAAGCGGTAACTTTTTTTTTTTGGCCAACAGACCGAGCTGTTACAACAGTTTACATTAGCCGACAGATCTATTGAGCTTATGTAGTCAAGATCCTCACATGGGAACCTAAAGAAGCCTGACCGGGGTACATGCATAGACGTGCAATATATATTGATGCATATAGCAAGTAATCATGTACCAAATATACATTGGTATAATTTTCTTTGTTTCATTAGATTAACTAGACCTTTATTTGCTGAAGCTGAGACTTGTCATCTTTTCTGTAAATGCGCCAGCAGAGCAATGGGATGCTGATATCATCAAAATTGGCTTGCTAAGTGCCATTAAGTATACAAGCCTCTAACTGTTCAGGACCTCATAGTGTCTGGATTCTCTGCTGGAGCATGCTCAAGTTTGTGAACATTGCAATGAGTATCAATAAAAAGATACTCTTTGATGCAGCATATACTCCTAAAGTGTCAGTCTTCTAAATCTACAATTGCAGATATGATCAACTAGAATCGCTGACTTATACTGGCAGGGTAGAAACAATAGTTACGTCAAGGAACTGGTACTTTCATCTACATGGAAGAATGAACTTGCCTTTATGGTGACATAAATGAGAACCGGAAGGAAGTCATCTGCTCCTGGTGGGTTGTCACTCAATGAGATTGAAGCATTTAACAGTAAATTATTGATGACTTTACAACAATTGAGGATACAGAAAAGCTTGTCTCTAGGAGCCTTGTACATGTTGATCTTCTGGAGCTCTTTCTGTGCAAGCTAATAATGCACAACAGAAAAAAAAATAAATAAGAAAAAGCACAAGTTAAGAATATTATCAAATTGTATCATTTATGAGTAGTACAATATTTTTAAAATTTAGGGATCAGGAGAATAAAACATGAGGCACATATTGGACGTGTCTATGTTGTACAGAAAACATGTACTCCCTTTATCAAGTACTATCAGAAACCAAAAGTACTAATAGAGGAAGAAAAAAACAGATGGTGATACCCCTTTATAATATTGACACTTTCAAGTGGAACATGAAATTAAAATTTTACATGCTCTGTTAACTGATTGACAATAGGCTCAAATTCATATGGTTTGTTGTAAATGATATGCTTAAGAAAAAAAATACTCTATAATATTTTCTCAACCATTTCGTTTGCTTCCTTGTGTGAACTTGAAGATTTGCTATCTTGTGTCAATGTGTATTATATGCATCTAAATTTATAAAGTTGTTGGATCCTTCAAGACAGATTAAACATTGTTCCTTTTCATGTTGTAGAACTGGGGTAGGGATACTTGTGGATAAAGATATATTGTCGCAGATGTAAAAGAATAGGAGACCAGATAATTTTAATAAAGTTTGTATTAGGGGAGAAGGTTATTAGTGCATATGAAACCCCGAAGTAGGATTACATAAAATATTAACAAGAAATGTTTGGAACATTTGTATAATTCATTTAAAGGATTACCTGGAGGAGGAAAGTTACACGTTGGAGGTGATTTAAATGTTCATGTTGGACAAGAGGCTAGTGATTATGATAGTGTATGGCAGCTATGGTATGGATCTAGGAAAGGGGATAAAAGATTCTTTATTTTGTATTGGCATGTCATATGACCTTACAACAAGAAATACTTGTTTTAGAAAGAGGATTTTATTAATTGTTAAGAGCGGACTGAATTAGCCAAGTATATTATTCTTTTACGAGGAAGGTATATAAACTAGCATGTAAAGATAAATCACTCCTTACGAGATTGAGAAAGATGTTGTTCAATGAACTAAAAAATGTGGTTGAAATGGAAGTGTTTCTAGAGTGCTTTGTATCACAAGATATTGTTGAAGTTGAAAAGAAAATTCTAGAGACAACAATAAAACTATTCATGCTTTATGGATCTGAGTGTTGGGCAATCAAAAAACATGTCCAGAAAATGACAGCTGAAATGAGAATGCTGAAATGGATGAGTGGCAAAACTCTAAAATATAAAAATTGAGTGTATTCGTGGAAAGTGGGGGATGGCATCGATTGAGGATAAGATGAGAGAAAATCGTCTTGGGTGGTTCGGACATGTTCCATGTAGACCAATCGATTGCAAGGACAGGATGAGTGACAAAGGAGCTACTATCAGGTAGGGTTGGGTCCAGGAGCTGGTGGGCAAGGACCGACAACTCCTACGACTACAAGTTTTGAGCGAGTGCCATACCCATATAACTCACATGTTGATCATGGTCGGGTCCGAGTCCACTAAATAGAGACAGTACCCTGCCGTAAAACTCGGGTCAAGTCTGGATCGCGTCCGAGTTGACATCAGGTATTTCACAACAATTTTATGCAATAATTAAAACTTATAATTCATATACTTTTATCTTTAATATTTTACCCCGTGGCTAGGTATGGGTCTGAATCAGGTAGGATTTATGTGGACCTCGACCCTACTTGTGGACTTGAACTTTTGAGGACCAGATTCTACCACCAAAGTTGGGTTGGACCTGAAACAGGTAAAACCGTGGTGGGTCTAGATCCGGGTCCTCAGGTCCAAATATCATCCCCGGCTAGAACCAAGGGTAGGCTTCAACAAATATGGATCGAGATTGTAACAGACCTGGGCCTTAGCAGAGCTGAATGGAAGAAAAAGATTGAAACAGCTGACCACAAAAGGTTGGGATAAAGGCTATGTTGTTGTGATGATAAAAGTAAGCATGTAAATAACAAAAACAAATCTTTGCAAATGATGAACATGAGAAAACTATAAACTCATTATCTCAACCAGTAAATTTAAAGAACATACAACAAGGACTTAACAGTATTCAACATCATTTATTTACTTTCAATAAAGTCAAGTTATATTTCAGTCTGGAATAAAACTTTGATGTTTATGAAGGATGACATAAACCGAATAAAGTCAGGTAAACTAAGACATTTCTCTTGTAAAGTATAAGTACATATATAAATATCTTTCTACTAACCAGCCAAGATGTTTCGTTCTGGAAGGTTGGCTTAATATCTAAATACTCTGGTCTTATGAATTGTTGTATTAATGTGATCTTCTCAGAAAGCTCTTCATCTCGTTTTACATCTTCTGGAAGCGACATGAATACGCGGTTATATATCTTAGTCATTAGATACTTCTCGAGTCCCTGATAACCAAAGGGAAAAATGAATAAGCATCCGCGATAAAGAAAAAGAAGATTAAGACATCACGAACATCAGGTGGCAATCACCATGTTGAACAGTTGAAGGGAAATATAATCAAATTTGAATTAAAACAAATTCAGTTATCAAAAACATATTAATATGAACTACAAAGCCTTCTAGGTTTTTGGTAGTAAATTAGTAATCATCATTGTCATCATCATTCAAGCCTTGTCTTATCAAAACATGGTCAGCTATAAAACACGGAAAGATCCATAAAAGAAACAAAATACCATCAATTTGGTCTTTATAACTAACAAATTCAATGCCCAACCTCGTTAAAGAAGTCATGCCAGCTTCTTCATGTAATTCATGAAATTTCAGGTGTACATCCAATTCAAAATAACTTAGTTATCCTCGTAACAAAACCACCTAAGTTGCAGATATAATTTTAAACTAGAGTTCTCCCTGTATGAAGTTACATGTTCTGCATGAATTAGGGATTATTGGGGGTATGTTTTGCTTCATCTCATAAATCAGTTCATGGGAAAGTGTGATGCACTTACTGGTCTATTTGGTTGCTCTGTTAAAGAAAATGGAAGGACAGAATGTCATAATGAGAGTGTGAGAGCTGACAAGGAACTAATATTATTATTAATGTTAATAAATATTGTTTTCATTGACCCTAATTCTTAACAAATTTACAGATCAATACTAACTGCTTTCCTTCTTTCCTTTTGAAAGTGTGTGGGTGGATTGGGGTGAGGGGACAATAAGAGGAAATCAAGAAAAGATTGAAGGGGTGAGAAGGGGTCAGAAGGAAAGGAAAGGGTGACTGCATTTTTTGAGAGATGCAGACATTTTTTGGAAAACCGTACAGGCTAGCAGGGACACTGGTAAAGGCTAGCTTGGGCTTTCAGGGTGCTATTTCTGCAGTGACAATAATTTCAATTTTTGCTAGTCTTGTGTTATAAGGACATCTCTCGTGAGATGCACCAATCTTTAGCATGATATATGTTGCACAAACACGAATACAACACGACACATCACGGATACAACTGAGTTTGGCATGTCCTGGTGTATTTTGGAGTGTACATGTCATGTCCAATACACATGTGACAAGACGTGTTGGACATGGTACTGATTTCTCGAGTCTGTGATTCCTACGCATGAGCATCCTGGAGGATTTGGTTCTGTCTTAGAAACAGCTCTCCAGAATGGGGGATAGGCTGCGTATGTCAAGACCCTTGCCAAACTATGCTTCAGCAGGAGTCTCATGGCCGTGGGGCACTCTATCTTGTAATTTGTGTTATCTATAAACTCCAGAAGTGTTATGGATATACTGTGTAGTAGCTTGATTGTAGTAGTGACTGGAATGATAATATTTTGGGATTCTATAGTAGGATTCAAGTTTGGATAATATTCGTGTGGAAATGAAACATCATGATTATTTAAGTCTGCGAAGGTGAAAGCTTATTGACATGTAAGTGCACAGCTAAGATCAGATAATATAATATAATTGCATTTGTTTCAATTCTTCTAGTTGATCAGCAAAGATGGTTGACTCAGGGATCCAACCTTGGATCTCTGGTTGTGGCATCGTAAGTTAGGAAGGATTCCATTTGTTGCATGGGAATCCAGTTATCCAGATGCAAAACATTTTGACTTGAATACGAAAAATCACCTCTTGTTGTGGACACAAGAAAAAGGATTGGAATTTCCAAGAGAAACAATGGTTCACCTTATCATGGGAAAAAGTTTACATAGACAAAAGGAGCATATCACTGGCCAATCCATCTGATATATGGTTGAAGATAATTATAAAGATGTGGGTATTAATATGTCACTTGATATTAAGCAAGTTCTCCGAGGGTGCCATGTGGCACTATAGGAAGGTTTGGTGCATGCTGATGAGGTTCTAAGTCATGGAAACACCCTCTTCATGAAAAGGGGGCTATGGCCTCCCACTCTATATTAGCAGAAAAATCACGTAATTATATTAAGTTTTCCAGAAAGAGACTTTTAGCTGAATGATCTAATGAACATACATTGCAAGAATATACAAAGTAATATTAGATTAAAATCAATGTTGACAGAACTATCACGAAAGTCCATTGTGATGTAGTATATAAAAAAAGCACCACCATTTAGAGTCTACTTTATTCTAATCTTCCCACTTAATGTTTATACGGACACACACACACACACTCATTATCTAATTGTTCCGTTCCATGTGAAACCTTATAGCATCAAGAATAATATGTAATCGCTTATCAAAAGAGAATGTAGTTGTTACACTTTGAAAATTTCAAGTAAAGTGGCAATGAGAGGAAAACTGGTAATTGTTTCCGTACATATCAGCCATGCAACACATAGTAAGAACTCACCTCACCAGCACTTTCCAGCTCTTCGTCTGAACTACCAACCCAGAGGGTGTGAGACCTAAAAGCCACTTCCATGTTTGCAAGAAACTCTTGTACAGCAGCACTGTCCTTTTCTGGATCTGGGTCTTTATTCAAAATGGAGACAATGAAGCTGCCATGGTAAGGAATACAAGTCTTGAGATGGGAGAGTTGAGAGTTCCATATGACAAACTCAACATATAAAATAAAGAAGTAGAGCCTCTGAAAGATGAGAAAGAAATGAATGTTCAAGTCTAGGGAAAAAGTAGCAGCAGGTTGTTTTTGCATTTACAGAGAGTTTAGCAACTTTAACCCAACATTACTTGCAATACTTGCACGTCTCTAACTATCTTGCCAGTTTTATAGGTAAACTAACAAGCGAACCTGTGTTTAAAGGAGCAGAGTCATATGGGTGTTTTTTAGTCCAGACATTTAATTAGGGTGTTGTGTGTACTTAGACCCAAGAGTTCACAGGAAACAGCACAGAAAATTTTATGATATATAAAATAAATATATAAAGTGAGGGTTTGAACAAACATGAGCTAAATGTGGAAAGGAACCAATCAACCAATCTCTAGTGCTATAGTATTCCAAAGAATATTGGCTAAGTTAACTCCATATAATATTATATGATCCATAAAGGTAGCCAGTCAGCTACAATTGTGCCCCTGGATTACAATATATATATATATATATATATATAGGGAGAGAGAGAGAGAGAGAGAGGAATATATAGGAATTTCCTACTTACACGTTCTAATCTCTCATTTAATCAACATATCCTTAGTGTGCATACGAGCCATGGGATGTGCTCCCAAGTGTCAAATTAAGGCAAATTATAAAGGCACATCAAAAGTTACTCAAGGCTAGCCCAAAATTTTTTTATTTACAAGTTTGCCACTAGAAAAAATTACTTAGGGCTGCCCACTACATACTATACAAGTCTCCTCTTTTTTGCCTTTGTCTTCTTCTTCTCCTTTTCTCTCCCAAATCCCCAAACCCTAAACCCAGAAGTTAGAATGTTCTCAATCCATGTTCATGCCTAAAGTTAATCTTCTAATAACTAAATTTTGATTTATGATAAGTTTCGAACCCATCTTAGGGTTTCGAACTTTGGAAATTCGTCCAAAGTCGCGACGGGGACAATCATGGACGAACAAAAAATTTGAGTGTCCTGTCTATAGTCAGGACTTTCAAAAATTTACAATCCTTTCTATAGTCAGGGCTCTCAAAAAATTTGATAGTCCTATCTATAGTCATGACTCAAAAAATTTGATAGTCCTTTCCATAGTCAGGACTGTAAAATATTTTGACAATCCTCTAAATAAAACATGTTGTTCATTGAACAACAATTTTTTTAGGACTATCAAATTTTTGACAATCCTAAATAAAACTTGTTCAGGTTCTCAATTAAAAATCTCGTCTCTAGCTAGAAAATATTATGGCGTGGAAATAATAAAATGTTATTTAACTAATTAAAGTAAAGGGTAAATAGTGGCTTCTTGAATTCAAAAATACAAAAAAGATAAAAGATTGACAAATCATAGGTTTGTATGAGTTTTCATGACCTTGTACCTTTTGTATAGAAACCAAAATAAGGGGTACAGTCATGGACTTCACTTTGTTCTCCAAACACGAGATACGGTAGTTTTGCATCCAAGTTCAACTGCTCAAAGCATCAATCAATTTTAAAGGACTGTCAAAAATTTTGATAGTCGAGGACTGTCAAAATTTTTGAAAGTCCTAAATAAATGTTGACAACATACAGGACTGTAGAAATTTTCTACAGTGCTGAGTCTTCCCAGTCGGGATTATGGCAAAATTCCTTACTTCGAAATCCTAAAATGGGTTCAAAACTTCAAAATATTGTTCAAAGTTCATTCTAAACCTATTTTAAGTTACTACACTATGGTATTTGGGCATTAACAAGGATTGGGAAGAAGATTTATGAAAATAAAATAAAAAATACAAACATAAAATTAGAGATGGAGGGAAGGTGGAGAAGGAAGACATTTGGGTTTTTAAGTGAAGGAAGCTTTGGGTGCCATCTTAAGGATTGATTGATGCTTAGAATTGGAGGAGGTGGAGAAGGAAGAAGTTTAGGGTTTTCAATTGGAGGGGTGGAGAAGGAGAGAAAGGATTTTGAAGAGAGAGAGAGAGTAGAAGTTAGAACGATTGGATTTGGAAGGGGGTTGGGGGGTGGGCAGCCCCTAGTAAGAAAATAGTTTCCCTGGGTAAAAGTTTCTCTAAACTGGGCCACCCCGATCCTGGGCTAGCCCTGAGTAACTTTTGATGTGCCTTTATAATTTGCCTAAATTAATTAGCATTCACACATTAATGTCATAGCAGGATATTTACTTCTACGACATAGTAGGAATGGGGCACTAGTTTCTTGAAGACAACCAAATAAAACTCTTGCTAGTCCAACTGAACCGACCAACTAATTTGTGCCTTTTAAAGGTGGATATATCTCAATAAAAAAACAGCCTACAGTCAACTTTGGACTACAAGAGATTGACCTTAAGAGATCAACCAGAACCTCCATTGAAGAAGACATATGAAAACCAACAGTCATAAATTTGAAAATCAACATAGAGATAAATGAAATAGCAAATTTCCATAACCCATAAGAAACAAAACGTTGCAGGTATGTGGATCCACCAAGAAACTAGCTACTTGATTCTACTGAGAAACTAGAATCAATTCCCTACTGAAAGCGGAAAGATAGCAAAGAAATATCAAATTTCATTTATTTTTTTACCAGCACGTGCGGGCTCAGTTAAATCGTGTCCCCCGCACACGATTTTTAGCCGGTCGTCAGTTCCAAATATCGAATTTCATAAGGTAACAAGAAATCAACATACAACTAAATTGCATAAACAATAAAAACTACTGATTCATGCATAATCCAACAAACATTTAAATCCTACATGGAAATGAAATTCATAGTAAGTCAATCAACCAAGAAAACAAAAGAAACAAAAGTGAATAAAAAAAACAATGTATAATCAAATCACAGTGAAAAATGGACATAGATAATGGACATAGATTGGAAGAAACCGCCCTAATGTCACATATTTTCGAATAAACTATACAAATATGAGACCTTGTATGCTTTGTGCAAATAGAACAAGAGACCATCAAACACAAGAATATAAGATGACACGATTACGAAGACTGGTCCTTAAGATCTATAGTTAAACAAATGTGAGAACCCCCAACACAAAAGAAAAAGTGAAACGCAAGGAATAAGAAAACATTATGAGACAATAATCAAAAGTCATTCCTTTCTGCTCTTTGGTTTAAAGTTCCATAAAGGTAAATGCAATTAGTTGCAGCAAAGCATATCATGTTAGTTCTCCATCTTCACTCTTTCCAAGTATAGATAAAGTTGGATGTTCTCCCTTGGTTCCACGAGTTTAACTGCATAGAGAAAAGTAGGTAGACCAAGCCAATTGATATTCAAGATTTTCTGTGAAGGCCGTCAAATGCTCATACGTAACTCAGTCAGGAATGTGGCACCAACACAGAGGGTTGCCATTTTATTTGACAGTCAATCAAGAAAACTTTGTCAAATTCTTTTATGGAGCTTTCTCCTACTCTATAGCCGATCCAATTCTGATAGGAGAGGGCTTGTACGATGATAACCATGATGATGGAAGTTGAGAGTGTATCTAGTCTTTTGCCACAGTATTGGTTTTAGACCTATCCTATACATCTTATCCATATGCAAGAGTGAAAGATAGCTCACTCATGTAAAACAATGGTAGAATTCTCAGTGACCACGACCACAACCCATAGTAATGTGTGTACCTACAACTGTGTAAATGTCTAGTCCATAAGTAACCATAACCAATTTCATAATCTGCAGATATAAGCATAAAAGTCTCTGTAGAGATTACGATAATTGTATATCCCAAAGTAATTAATAAAAAGTGAGAAGCAGCTACTAGTGATAAAACATTATACGAATCCAGTTGGCTTACTTATGGTACATTTTTCTACTATGTTTGCTAGTTTGTAAGCTTCATGTATTACGGTTTGAATCTTTTGATTGGTGGATAATCCTACAAATGGGTATCTACTAGAAGGTAGTTTATCTTTTGAAAACCCATATATATTGCCTATTCCAGTCTTTCCTAGGTAGAGAGATCCTGAAATCGTGAGACGGATGTCATCGAGCCCAAACCCAACCAAAATCCAGACAACCAGAATCCCGGATTCATGCACCCCTATGAGCAGGAAAAATCAGGAATTAGGTTCAGCTTCGGTTTGGGTTTGATCGGTTGGGGCCTATTTTAGGTAGGACTTTTAGGTAGTCTTGACCAAATATCTTCATTTATTTTTTATCTTATGTATTAAATGTTTTACTATTTTGTTTAGATTTAATTCTTATGGTATATGGAGAAGAGTAGAAGTTAAGTATGATGACTAAATTTTGATTTTTAATTGCTCCATGAGAGTTTTATTTATCCAATTCTCGTTCTTGAAAATTGAGGTGCAAGTCCTCGTATCCAGGAAAGTTGGCTCTAGTGATTGGCATTTTCGTGTTGTGGCAAGTGGTCTCATAGCCTCAACGTGTCACAAGACATGTATGGAACCAATGACAGTGACAACGACCAACTTCTCCCTAACGAAGCGTAGGGGGTTAAAGGTCTCTTTGCGGCGGTCCATCACATCTACGTCTCTCTGCGGAAAATAAATCTACACGTTCAGCGAGTTGAGCAAGCGGTAGGTTTCCAAAACCCCTCGAGGAAACTAGTTCGAATCCAGAAACGACATCATGGATGAGCAACGTGTGCGACCTCCCGGGAGATAGTCACGCATTTGCACAAGATAATCGTCCATGGAGGGCTCGTTTAAATTCGTCTAGCACGAGCAAAAGTACGATGATCTCGTCATGAGGGACCGTGATGACGATTGTGGCGATGACAGACCGACTTACCGACGGTGTTATCGCGGTTGTCCCTATCGCGGTTGGGACAACGTCGGCAAGAGGAAGAATCCGACTCGGGTCTATACACCAATATTTGGTAAGATTTTTCATGAATTTCGTTTTAAGGGTGCTAAGGATTCAACATAGCCACGATTGGGTGTTAGTAGGGGTGGACTAGTCCTTAAAAATGGTTACTTCCATATCTTGCAAGAGGACGACGGATGCCACGTATATGACGATATTCTTATTCCCTAAAGAGGTGTGCTACTATGAGAGGTGATCAAGTAGTCGCTTTGTACGGTACCAACCTTGACTTTACCCAAATTTGATTCATTTTTCGAGGTCATGCTATGCCGGCGGCATTGGCATAGGTGTGACGTTAGGGCGGCAACTCGTAGTTTTCTTCAGTAAGAATTTAGCAACGCATGATGGAAGTGGTCCAGCTACAACAGGACCTTAGAAGAAGACACGATGAGCGGTGATATACATGCAATGTGGTGCAATTCCTTCAAGAATTTTCGTACACCTACCATAGGCACAAAGTTATCAATGTTGGTGACAACATCATGTTGTACTTTCGAAAGGAGGTGATATCGGCTGGGCACGACGACAATTGTCAACCGAGAGGATTTGGACCGTCCAAAGTGTTGAAGAAGCAGAAGTTTAGTTGGGAAGAGGATGCTTCAACGGACTTTGCGGTGGCTGGATGAAACATTCTATCCATATAGTGGTACAAAGAACTCAGTCGAGTTCTCTACAAAAGGAGGGGTCTGACATGAATCTCATTGGGCCAAACCCAACCAAAATCTACTCAACCGGAATATTGTGAGAAGAGTAAAAGTTAAGTATGATGAATAAATTTTGATTTTTAATTATTCCATGGGAGTTTTATTTATTCTAATTCTTGCTTTTAAAAATTGAGGTGCAAGTTCTTGTATTCAGAGTCATTGGCTCCGGCTATCGGCGTTTACGTGTTGAATCAATTTGAATGACGCCAAATGATGGATGGAATCAAGAAGGTTCTAGACCGACTGACAGGTTTGACATTGTCATGCTAATGGTAAAATTTAGGACGTTCTGTCATTAGAACATTAAAGTTATCCCGGAAATTAAAAAACCAACATGCAAAGTAAATAGGACCTGGCGGTGCTATTCTAGGTGAAGGAACAACAGTAATAATAAGAACTGAAGCACAATTAGGAGCATGAAATAGATGTATATTACATATGAATAACAAGGGGTGGAACTATAGTAAGGCCTGAGGGAACCACTCAACCCCTCCCCTCCCCCCCCCCCCCCCCCCCCCCCCCCCCCACCCACCCCCCACACACCCACACCCACAAAAAAGAAAAAAAAAGAAATACATAGTGTATCGGGACTCCCTACGCTTTGGGAACACCCCCTCCCCCCCACCCCACCCCCCCCCCCACCCCGTCCTCACTATGCAATCCTAGTTCTGTCCAGGTAAATAATTGTATGTGTAGTTCTTGTCCATAAAGCTAAGTACTCCAATCAGGAAAGGCTCATCTTCACCATCATCATCATCAAATTATTCCCCTATCAAAATGAGGTTGGCTATGGGCCGCACAAGGAAGCTCCACAACAAATTCACAAAGTTTATACAAACGATCGTCGATCTAACATCAACTCTTTACATAACTTCCAAAATCCAAGCAATGAGCCAGAGAAAAGGGGGGCTCTTGCCGTAAAACTTGAGGGCTGGTTAATTTAGAATTAACTTGGGCTAAGAAACACGGACACTCCAAAGTCCATGCCGCGTCCGGGTCGGGTCGTGTCGTGATGGACACGCGTCTCGGACACGCACGGACCCTCTGAAGCACACTGGGGCACACCAAATAGGTGTCAAATTCGTGTCGCGTCGCCAGTACTACTGACAAGACCGCTTCCGCAAGCATAAAGTAAAATTCTTCGGAAATGAAATGAGAGGGGGGAGTCGGTACCTCTTGATGGACTTGACGAGGTCGGCGGCGGAGGGGTGGCGCATCCGCTCGAGGAAATCGTGCATGGACGACCCGAACGCGTCGCTGCCTCCGCCGCCGCTCCTCTCCATTTTCCTGTCGGACCGATAGCTCAGGAGAAGGGGGAGGGAAAGGGGAATCTCACTTTTCCAGCCAGAGAAGAGGGTTAGGTTTCTTAAAATTGGAGACGGACATGAGAGACGAGTGTTGGGAGCTCCGGTTTGATCCGCGTTCACCCCAGAAGCGGTTTGGCTTGTATAGACCCGGGTTCCAAAAGTAGACCGGTCCTTAATAATAATAATAATTATTATTATTATTATTATTATTATTAGTATTATTATTATTATTATCTATTCTACTATATAATAAGAAAAGTAAGACTTGAAAAAATATCCTTCAATATATTTACTAATTCAAATGTTAGATTAAAGTTAGAAAGGGTATGTAGGTAAAGCTGTTATGCATGCATCAGTATTAAAGTGTGTCTTTCCATTCATCATTTATTCAATTAAAAGAATTAATGACTGCTTTCATTAACTGTGGGCGTTAAAGCTGTCAAAGCTTCTTAAGCACCACATGCAACGGTAGAAAAATGTGAGTCTCTCTATTGAGTCTGGATCTGCTGTCCATTTTATCATTCTCTGTTCCCTCTCTACATTTTGTTTTTATTTTTTAACTGGTGGGACCCACTGAGCAATAAGGTGGGGGACAAGGGAGGGATAGTGAAAAATTGACAGCAAATACAGTCCGCTTTCCATTAGCATGGCTTCAAAGAATAACAACAAATGATTTGAGACGACTGTAAGACATGATGTTTGAAAAAAGGATAATTCAAGTGTTGGGTAATCAACAAAATATTAATAGAGATACTGCAGTAAGTTTCATACAATAAGTCTAATATGCAATTCAACGAATGAAAACTAGTTGACTTGTTCAAGTGGATTGATTACAATTTGATTCCAAGTGATTGGCAAGTTGCAAGGAATTGGATGTTTATATTTATGGTCGTTGGGACTACCATGATAAGATTTATCTGGGATAAGATGTTGACTCTGTGTATAGAGAAGAAATGTTTGTGTGCTAAGTGGGCCAATTTCCTAAGTGATGTATCATTCATCTTTTAGTGGTGTATGCTTGATTTGTGATATTGATATCAATATTTGTGGTATTGATATCAATAAGTCTATCAGTAATGAATGGGGGTAGTGGAAGGTCTCAGTTAGAGTTACGTATAGATGTATAAATGTTTGTGTGCTAAAGGGCAGATTGTCAAATATACATTGGAGGTTCGAAATAATATTTTTACCAAAAGCAGATGTGTGTCGCTATAAAGAAGCAGAGCCTAACATGTTGGAAACAATAAGAAAACTTTAACATATGCTTTCAAAAATTTTGTATCACACATTTTTTCAATTTTTGCGAAGTTAGAGAAAGCAAGCAGCTCAAAAAGTTTTTAAAAGTTACAGACCCCATGGCTCCTGGTAATATACTTTAGCTGTCCCTAGTAAAATTTGGAGTGAGTGTTGATTGCATGAGCTAAACCGCATAGCTAAAAAAAAGTAGGTTTATGAAGCTCGACCAACAAACTAACATTTCTGCTTAGGTCATCAGACATTCAAAGTAGTACTGCAGTTAATTAGTATATAGCAAGAAACAGGTGAACATAAATTTTAATCAGGTGAGCATAAATTTTCAATTTTTTTGAAAGCCATCAGACATCTTCAAAGTAGTTACTACCCAGAGCAAAAATCAGAAAAGAGTGAACATAAATTTGAACGAAAAAATTGCACCATTTACATCATAAACACAAGAAACAGGTGCGAAATGCACACTACAACAAGGGGACTCAACGGATTGACAAAAGAAGTTGCTGCAGAGATACTTCCAGCAGGACCACTCCCAGGAGAAACACCAGGCAGTACAAGAGATCCTGGCGACGAAGTCCTCGGTGCCGTCACAGGACCACCTGACCGTGAGGGCGGTGACGATGGTGATGGAGCAAGATACGATTCATGGATTACTTCGGTTGGCGGGGGTATGAGCGCAGGGAACTGGTGTACCCCTGTTTCAAATTCCAAGCAGAGTTTCAGTAACATGCAGATATTTGTCTGCATATTGATGAATTACATTCTAGTTTATAAGTCTACCTGGGCACTGAGGTTGCAAAGAAGTTGACAACCTGCAAGTACAAACATCACAAGTCAGATGCTAATTTTGGAAATGCATACATAGTTGTAGGAATTTGGCGAGCTCACGTAGTGATAATGGTCCCATTAACATAACCACCATAAGTACAAGAAGTGACGTTGCATCCAGCACTAGTTCTTTGTGATGTAACATTTCCCAGCATTAAATTGCTGTTCCTGCACTGCATACTTGAACACGGCACTGATAACGAAGCTGGAGTGCAGTACAAACTGCAAGATCGAAAGGTCAAACAGGTTGTCAACCAGAGGAAATGTAAAATGCAATAAAGAAAACGGTATAGTATTGCAGTTGTATACTTGAGATTTCCTGGACCGCAACTGCATTGAACACAGTGACCGGCAGTGGTGGCGTAACTACCATTCGCCACAATCAAGCCGTAGTCTGAGGCATATCTTGAGAATGATGATGCGCATGCTATAACGAGAAACAGAACACTCAAAAAGTTAAACAAAAACCCAAATGTACAAAAAATTAGGAAGCAAGGACATCTGTGCAAATGGACCTTCAGCAAAATGGAATGAAGTTGCTCTCAGAATGACATGCGATAAGTATAACCAGTAACAAAATGCTAAACCGAGTTATTTCCCAATAGATAAAAGAGAAACTCATAATCCTTAACATTGGAGTTATTATGTTGAGACTTTAGACAGCATGCATTCATTTCCCAAATAACTTTCCATAATTCTAAAAATCCAGATTAACAATATCCATGGAAAGCTAGCTTTGAAGAGGCAGTCATATTAATAGACCTAATTGGGAGCATCCATGTGGACAGCCTAAAAGTTCGGTATCATGGGCAATGATGAAGTGTAGTTGAATCGTCAAGTGTATTAAGAACCGTGTGAACCTTCTTTATGAAGCATGTCTACTTTCAAAAGTAAAGACCCAACAAGTGACTTAACGCAAGCTTAATCAAACTCATTGCCATCAAGGAAGAGTTCAGTCTTGCTTGTGTGGTTGCTCTGTGTTATGTACTTGACTTGTTTGAGCAGTACAGAGACTATTATTTAGAGGGAATTTAGTTCCAAAGGGAATACAAGGAAAAATTAGATAGTGAATAAACCTGAACCTGGCCCAAAACAGGTTTAATCTGAGTTGATGAAAAACCCTAGCCTACTACTCATTATAAACCATGTTGATAAATAAACTTGAACGCAACAGAAGAAAGAAAGGAAGTCGATAAATAAACTTGAAACCTAGCCCCAAATACTTTCAATATGGGTTGAAGTAAACCGAGTCTACTTTCTAAACCATGTTGATAAATGAACTTGAACCCTAGTCCTAAATAAGTTAATCCTTTTGGTCGTTATATCTTTGTGCATTTTGATGTTGATCGGTCTGGTGACGTTACTGATCAGAGATCTACTCCGGTAAGCTTCCCGATCTCCAACTGCTGAAGACGAGGCTGGATCCTTATCCTCGATGATTCTGAAACTTCCTTTCAGGTTGAAGTCTCGAGGGAATTTATTAATTGAACAATAGAAATTGGCGTATGAACGAACGATAAGCAACGGGGTGTTCTCATATGGCAAAGTAGACTGTGCCCCAGTGCAGCCCATGCTAAAAGTATCTCCATCCACGGGCCCCGTCGATTAGTCCACCTTTGAATCTCGAACACGTACTTGCATTCCCAACATGTAGTTGGTCATAACCAAATTGCCTGGCAAAACGACTAGGCAAATGTGGTTTAATGAAGCAGTCAGTGTTACTTCTGTAAATCAAATGTGAAGGACGGATACCGAGTAACCAATGGAAAGACTCCGGCCGGTAAGTCTGACCTATCATTCCCAACATCCAGTTGGTCATGACCAAATTGCCTGACAAAACGACTACGCAGATATGGTTCAATGAAGCAGTCAGTCCACCTTTGAATCCCGAACACGTACTTGCATTCCCCAGTGTAGCCCATGTTAAAAGTATCTCCACCCACGGGCCCCGTCGATGAGTCCACCTTTGAATCCCGAACACGTACTTGCATTCCCAACATGCAGTTGGTCATAACTAAATTTCCTGGCAAAACGACTAGGCAAATGTGGTTTAATGAAGCAGTCAGTGTTACTTCTGTAAATCAAATGTGAAGGACGGATACCCAGTAACCAATGGAAGACTCCGACTGGTAAGTCTGACCTATCACTGCCTGCATCAGTAAAAGTAACATCTTGATGTGCTGATGAAACATGGGGGGAGACGCAACAAAAATGGTAGCCTAGCCCCATGTTCAAAGCTCTTCTAGCTCCATAAAAGGAGGTATAATTCCACCTTGATTCTCTATATTTGTAAAGATATACACTCCCCGTTGCATCTGAACTTTTTAGACCGGGAACCATTGACGGGTATTATAAGCCCCTGTTTTTCAAATTTTATTTAATTAGTGTTAATTAATTTTTTATGTCATATTTAGCCTTAAAATTATTTATTAGGATTTTTAGGAATTTTTCTAGAATTTTTAAATGAGTTTTAAATACAAAAATATCATTTTGTAATTAATTTAAATATTTTAATATCATTTTGTAATTTTTAGAATTGTTTTAATGTGGTTATGTAATTTATTAAATTGTTTTAATTATAGTTTGTAATAATTAGAATTGTTACAAATGCAGTTTGTAATTAATCAATTATTTTTTTAGTGTGGAATGCAAATTTGTATTTACATTTAGCAACTGTTAGGGCCATTGTGTAATAACCTAAACTAGGGGGGACCTAAACGCTAATTCCTATTCTACCCACCCCCGACGACCGAGCTGCCTCCCGACTGCCACGACCGGCCTGCCCCCGCCTTTCCCGGCCAAATCCACCGCCATAACCGACCTATAAATACCCCCTCACTCCCCTCTGTCCAGCCACCACTCTCCCCGACCCATCACCGCCGACCACAGCCCCGTTCTTCCCCAAACCCAAAGCCCCAAACCCTAACTCCGGCGTACCCTACCACCGCCTCACCGACCATCGTCGTCGGTCGCCACCACCACCATTCGGTTCGCCCACGACGAGCAACGCCCAGCGCCACCCGAGCGACACCGCCCCGACCGCTTCTCCGCCGTCCAACACACCCGAAACCCTCATCGATCACCGGACACGTAAGTGGCAGTGAGGATTTGTGTCGTACGTGTCTCGAATCCACGTATGTGGTTCGCCAGGACACGACGAACCCAACGCTGTGCGTGGACACGCGTTTCATGACTCGTACGTGTCGTGCATAGTACGGACACGTAGACTCCTGTGTCCCTAACTGTCAGGACACATGATTGTTATTATATTTTTTTTATATATTAAATGCTTAAAACCTAAATAAATAAAATCGAAAACCTAATCCTAACACGAGCCGCGGGCTGACCCCCTGGCCAGCCCGACCGAGCCTAAGAACTCGGCTTAGTGGCCCGAGTTCGAATCCCCCCCCCCTTTTCTGCGCTGCTGTTTCTATTTCTTTTTCTTTTTCTTTTCCTTTTTCTGTTATTTATATATATATATATTTATATATATATGTATATACATATATTTGTATATATATGTATTATTATACTGTATTATATATATATATATATATGTTGTATTTATATATGTATATATATATATATATATATATATATATATATATATATATATAGTACTTTATTATAATATGTATGTATGTATATGTATATATATGTATTTATGTACATATATGTATATATGTATATATGTTCATGTGTATATATATTATTATATATATACTATTATATATATGTATACAATATTTGTATATATATATATATATATATATATACTTTATAGTTAAGTATTTTCTTATATATATATATATATATATATATATATGTATTTTTAACATATGTATGTATATATCTATTGTGTAAATATCTATATATTTATGTGTAAATATAAATATTGTAGATATACATTTTGTATATGTATTTCACTCTCACTAGTGTAAATTATTATTAAGTAAATATACTTGTCATATTTTTAGGACTACTATGTATAATTTTACCCTATTAAAATATTAGTAATTATTATGTATTTGTACGACTTTGTATTTTTGTGTATTTAAATTACTGCAACCATTTGGTGTCCAAGCCTAGCATGAGTTTTTGGGCCCAAATGTGTTTTCACACATTCAAGACCTGTACAAGTCATATTGGACTTGATTCATGGCCTTGGGTCCTGTATTTGAACTTTGGTTCAAACTATATACATGGACAAAATACGCAGAAATTAATTATTTTAATTTCAGATTGTGTGCAATGCTGTTTTTGAATTTCTAAAAATACTTTAATTGTTGTTAAAATTCTGAAAAAAAAATAGTTTTTAGATACTATGTTAATTTAGCTAATTTAGTATAATTTTTACAGTATTTAATTTGCAGTTTTGCCATCATTTTGGCATATGAAACCAAAACTCATTTTCTGTATACTTAGAAAAACTGATTTTTATAAAATACTTGTACTGGTTAATAAATTCCAGAAAAATTATAATAAATTTCTATAATTAACAAGAATCACTTTGGTACTTTATTTTATGTAAAATTAAGCTTTTTGTCTATCTCAAAAATTGTTGGAACACAATGTTCATTTGATTTATTTATTGAATAATTACGACTTGCAACTTTTTGTGTTATTTTGAGTTTTAGCCGTATTGAACCTCACCCCTCACTAGTGTAAAGACCCTAGAAAGTTAAAGTAGTGTGTCACCCCACATTGGTCTCCTATGCTAAAGTCATCATTTTGGCTAGGTGCCCAGTCACAAGTCGTGTTTCACAAATTAGTGTTTTAGTGTTTTAGCTTAGTGTAAAAACTAAGTTTATGTATTTATTTCTACAGTGACGAGTTATCAGACATCTATAGCACTTTTATCGCAGCTTGCTTTGCTTTGCTAGAGGCAAGTACTTTCTACAAACTTTACATACTGTTACATAAATGAACTGCAAATCCAACCATGTTAAATGCTGATCCTTGGGGTAGCAAGTTAAAATGTCACATGTTGTACTTTCCATTACTACCATGCTTAGAACAGTCTTTATGTATCTCTCACATGATTAGAATATGGGTTATGGGGAAACTGACAGTTGAGTACGTGACCATGCCCCCACTATAGTAGCGAGCGAGGTCGCATTTTATATGCATACCTTGCCGCAGGCCATTATTCCGCATTTCTGTACGGATGTACACCTATGCTTGTTAACTTGTACGTATGTACATTTTATTTACATGTACCACAGTACATTGTACACCTATTGACGATCACGTGCCTGCTACAGTTTTAAACATTACATATACATCTGTCTTTATGACATATGTATCTTTGCCATGATAGACTATGTGATACCATGTTTCCAGTTATTTCCTCTTATGTTCATTTTCATGTTTTATATGCTAGTTTGTTAGATTCAGTACTTGCTCCCGTCCTGACAGGATAACGTTGTAGGTGTCCTTACTGAGGAGGAGTTACTCTGCGACTCATATTATGGACATACTGCCGAGGACCCGGCTTTGCTTTACGAGGATGTACCTGCGGGGAAACTCGCCTAGTTTGCGTAGTCACTTGGGATACTTAGTGCAGTCATGTATTAGACTACGTGTTTTGTAACTGGACATGTATCCAGTTTTACATTTCAGACTTGTACTTTGGACATTTTACTATATGAGACGACTTTTGTGTTTGGAGCATTTATGACTTTTATTCACTTATAGAACTGTTAGCACATTTAGTCTTATCTTGTTATCTCTAGAACAGCTTACTGCGTTTTATCCCAAACGCAGGCTGGACATGACTCGGCCCGGCCCAACAATTTGGGTAGCGGGTCGTGACAGGTATAATACTAACCACCCATTACGTATGTATAAGGTATCTCTGTTATAGGGAAATTGGTCTAGCCTAAAGGTGTTTTCTCCAAGCAGTCAGTAAATTGATGAAGGCCAGCATTTAATATGCACACAATGGCTGGTAGGAGAGCTAGCTTGTGACCGAAAAATAACCGATCTACAAGAAATAACACGTTGCGATACGATCAAGTGAACTAGAACCTCCTGGAACCACCCATCGACGAAGCCACATTGACAATAACCAGCCATCAAAGCTTCTGTAGATATTGCATACTGAGCATGTCAAAAGAAATTTAAAACGAACATGCCTGCTGGGTGATTTCCCAGTCTCTGTGAGGCGTTTGTAGTACTCCTTCGCTTCTGCCATGGCCTCTTCAATCTCATTTATATTCATATGCCGGACAGGTAGGAAGTGGAGGGTTTCACCTTTCTTCCGGTCATCGAAAAGATATCTGGTCCACTTCTTGACAAAGACTGTACCCCCATATATTTTGTTGGTACGGTTGCTGATAAGATAGTGTACATTAACTCCTGGTAGACTTGGATAAGGCGGGACTCTTCCGTTGCCCAATTCTGAATCTCTTTGTTTGCAGGGGCGTAATCCTCATAAGGTAATTCCCCCATTGGCAGCTTTGACACTTCATGCATCTCGTGAAGTGCAAAACCTAATTCGCCTTGTGGTGTAAAGAAAGTTCCGATACATGCGTCGTAACCGCCAAGGCGAAGAACAAGTTGGGATTTGGCTCAATGCCATATCAAGTTGCTTTAATGGTTTCATAAAGTCCTACTTTTTCAAGAATTCTCTTATATTTGCCAAGTATCCAGAAAGTAAGGTCAATCCAACAGACATGGCATTTAAGGTTGGCCAGAAATAGTAACAAAGACTGCCAAAAGGTGCATTTACATTTGGTTACTAATAAAAGGATGTAATGTATGGAACGATTATCTCATGTAAGCCCGTGCGGCCACCCTTTACATTATCAACTCATGTAATTGATGTACATTATCAATAAAGAAAACTTTTCCTTTTGTGCAATGTGTTACAAAAAAATTTGCACAACTCTATCGTGTGCACTAGTAATACATAACATATATGTCTTGTGCGAGCGCGACTTAGGCTCGCACAGCATCACGTTCAGGGGACGACTATCGATTCTACGGAATCGTGGCATAACATTTTGGTATCAGAGCACGGCTTCACTTACTTGGGTCTAGTCTTCTTGAGTCGAACCCTTGATCTCGTGTTGCGAAATGAGATAGTTCCATGCAATGAGTCCATAATACGTTATGAGATTGACGTGAGTTACTCTTTTGCAGAAATGACCAACGAGAGCAGCTCGGACGGCGCTCAGGCAGCCGCCCCCGCCAACCCGTTCAAGAGGATGATGCGCATGTTAAAAGCGCAACAAGAACTGGTTGCGGCTCAGCAGAAGCAAGCCGAGGCACGCCATAGCCAGTTTGAAGCCAAAATCGAATTGCAATTTCGATTTTGGCCAACGAGAGCAGCTCGGACGGCGCTCAGGCAGCCGCCCCCGCCAACCCGTTCAAGAGGATGATGCGCATGTTAAAAGCGCAACAAGAACTGGTTGCGGCTCAGCAGAAGCAAGCCGAGGCACGCCATAGCCAGTTTGAAGCCAAAATCGAATTGCAATTTCAGGCACAGCGTAGTCTGGCTGATGCACAGCGCAATCAGGCCAAGGCACAACAGAAGCAGATGGATACCCTGCAACAGATTGTAAAGACATTGTTCACCAACAATCATTCTGCACCAACGGCCGCCGCGACTGTGCCAGCTATAGAGATGGAAGAACCTCGCGAACCCCCGCCATCAAAGGAAAAGAGCCCCACCCTTGACATTTTCAAGTTTAAGAAGATGGCAAATTCAACTTTCGGGGGGGGGGGGGTGGGGGTGGGGGCGCTAAGGATCCTTCAATGGCGATTGATTGTCTAATCGAGTTGGAGGACCACTTTGAGCTCCTGGGCATGGACCAGTCAAAGAGAGTCGTTTGTGCTCAACTTCAACTCCGCTTGATGTTTTCCCTTTAATTAACTAAAGGGTCACCTTCGGTGACATTACTAATGACGGGGCACAAACTTCTCTTCCAAGGAGAAGTTTGCGCATCTTTTCCTTGTCGAAGTCCATCCATACCATGCTTATCCTGGTCTCCACGATTCCGGAAAACAGACTACTCAATAGAGTTGATTCATCGTAGACCACTCCTACACTCTCTTTTTGTATACTATTCAACATCGGTGGCAAGTTCGAGTCCGTCCAAGCGAAATCTTTAGCTAAGTACGCAAACCAAGGGGTAGTCAAAGCTCTTCCTCGTCATGAACTTCTTGCATGTCTCATAGTAGTCACAGAGTACAGAGGTCTAGCTACACGCGTTTCTAAAAATATGGGTTGCGTAAACCCTCAATAGAGTTGATTCACCGTCGATCACTCCTACACTCTCTTTTTGTCTACTATTCGACGTCGGTGGCAAGTTCAAGTCCGTCCAAGCGAAATCTTTAGCTGAGTACGTGAACCAAGGGGTAGTCGAAGCTCTTCCTCGTCATGCAGAGTACAGATGTCTGGTTGCACGTGTTTCTAAAAATATGGGTTGCGTAAACCCTCATAGGCTTTTGAGCTCCAAGAAGGAACCCGTTGCGATGTCGATGTCCTCACATAAGCTAATGTAAATCCTAAAGCTCTCTCTCAATATGATACTCAACTCGATGCGATGTCAATATCCTCACAGAAGCTACTATAAATCCTAAAGCTCTCTCTCAATATAATACTCATCGTCGACCGTAGAATTGCGTGTACGACATCGATAAGTTGTAGCAACCTGTAGCCAAACAATCCATAATCTTACCAAGAAAAGCATGCCACTTGGACACCCTACAAAAACTAAACTTCGACCGTTGAATCGCGTCGTCGCAAGACAAGTTGCAGCAACATGTATACAAACAATCCATGATCTTATCAAGCAAAACCTGGCACTTCGACAGCCTACACAAAACCGAACTTTGTCTTTTGTATAAAGGTTGCTGCAACTTGTCTTGCGACGACGTGATTCAACGGTCGAAGTTTAGTTTGTATAGGTTGTCCAAGTGGTCAGTATTCTAAATGGCGGTTTAGGTGGCCGCCTAGGCGGTCTCTCTCCACACCGCTTTGAGGTAGGCGGTGGCGTAGGCGTCCAACAAAAGTTTGCCTAGGCAGTCTTTCTCCGCACCGCTTTGAGGTAGGCGGTGGAGTAGGCAGCCAACGAAGGTTTGGCGGAGTAGACGGAGGTGAGGCGGCGTAGGCGGTAGAGTAGGCAGCCAACGAAGGTTTGGCGGAATAGGCAGAGGTGAGGCGGCGTACGCAGGCAGGCGGAGCAATATCTAACAAGATATTTTGGCCAAAAGATTTTGCTAGTATTATGGACCTATGGTTCACTTTTACAAAACTAAAACCGCATAAACCTTCATGTTCTACAACTTAGTTACGCATGGAACACCTTATATGCATATTATGCAAAAAAAACTGTGGTAAAATGGTAAAAATTGTCCAAAAATGTATCAACCGCCTAGGCGGTAAGCGGAATCGCTCCGCCGCGCACCCGCCTACCACCGTTTAGAACCTTGCAAGTGGCAAGCTTTTCTTGGTAAGAAAATGGATTGTTTGGCTACAGGTGCTACTATCACGTCCCGTTTTCGTAGGAGCGATCGTCCTCGCTAAGGTGTGATACCGCACGAGCCTAGATTGCGCTCGTGCAAGGCGGGTTCCATAACGGTCGATTACAGCGGCTGTGACGGGGTCGTCGCACAGAAGTCCCAAGCAGAGACATTGAATAATAGCAGCGAAAATTTAAAGCAAAACACAAGTCATTCAAAATACTCTTTATTGATATTGAAACAAAGATTACAAAGGGGGCACGAGGCCAATATTACAATCACTCACTCTTATCACATTACAAGTCATTCAGTTCTCTCTCAATACATGTCTTGAGTAGGCCGACGAAAGCTTTAGATAGGTGATGTCCATACATTATGTCTCGTATAAGTCCAGACTCCACGCGGCCGCACGCCTCGAATTGCCAAGGAACTCCGTACCTCGACGCATCCAAGCGAGCTCCGCGCCACGAGCTTCTACCTATTCCTGCACATAAATATTGTGTGGGTGTGAGTACTCAACTGTACTGGTGGCGTGAGCTCCTCGTCCACCCATACAAAACCGACACGTTCATTTACTTTTGTGTAACATAGTCCCTTTATAATTGTCTTTCTACTCTTACCTTAGGATCAGTTTTAGGACAGACGCCTTGGCCTATTTTGTGTCTCTAGACCATCTCGTGCTTGCAACAACAACGCCAACACATACTTTGCCTTTAGACCCTTCTCGTACCAACAACGTTAAACTATCATGTCGTGCTTGCCTTTCGACACATAATCAGAGACGCGACTACACGATAGTACCCAATTTCCACGTGACCGTGCTACAAGTCTATTGTGCCGTGCCTCGCAAACTCGGTGTGACTTAACCATATTGCCGCCTCACGACCATTGCTACTTTAATCACCAAGTGACCCAATCAAGACTTGTGGACTAAGTGTCACTCGACCGACTTTGCCTTGCAGCGTTTCCTGACTTAAACTCAAGATGACACAAATCCAACTTATGCAACTTATATGCCGACAACTTAAGACTTGACGCTACATCTCGTGCCGAAGTACGGTGTCTACGTTACAGCCAAATCTTAGGCCCAAACATTGTCTTCCGATCGTGCACGCATTCGACTCGACTCATTGATATAGTACACACAATACTCGACTCAATCCAAAGGCATACACGCGGATCGCCGCCCATGCCGACTCATCTATATGAACTAGTCACTAGCGCCCGGCGCTATCTTGGACACCATAGCTTTTGTTAGACGGACGTCCCTTGCCAGCGCGAGTAGCGAGCTCCGCTGCAAGTCCCCGCCTAACCCGTGCGGTCATCCAGTACTTCTAATCATGTCTCCATCGAAACGGTCCCGTTGGCCGCCTGGGTCGCCGTTCGAGAAACATTATCTCACCTTGTACAAGTTGTCCAATGACCATGCAAGACTCGACTCGAACTGACGTCTCACACAATCATTCTACTTGTAGTGTTACCATCTCTTTCAGGGCCAAGTTCAATACTTCTCACATCTGAGACTGCCTCGACGACCCATGGTCGCGAGCCTTCTTCTTTCTTGTCCTATCATTTCATTCAACTCATGAACGACTATTCGAAAGCCCTTCTTTCCAAACTCCAAATGAATCAACCGTGACCCGTGCCTTAGAAACACTAAGTCTGTGACATCCTGCCTTACACCAATTGATGTTCTGGATGATACTACTGCCCAAGACATACCTATACAACGGGCCTTACGGTCGTAGAACCAAGTAATTTTGACAACCGCAGAAAATATGGGACAGTGCTCAGAAAAGACGTCGATAGCCTATCATAATTCAGCCTAACTTAATTGTGTAACAACTTGACGAGCAAGGACTGCGTCAAGCCTTGGACGATGGGACTGTGCATGCTTTATGAAGCGTTTATGCGGGCGACGCCTATGACTTAGGCTAACTCTTAGCTTGTGGCGAAGACCAACTTTTTCTTCTCCCAAGCCACGGGACGAAGGACCGAGTGTAACAACTTAATTGTTACAGAAAATATGGGACAGTGCTCAGAAAAGACGTCGATAGCCTATCATAACTCAGCCTAACTTAATTGTGTAACAACTTGACGAGCAAGGACTGCGTCAAGCCTTGGACGATGGGACTGTGCATGCTTTATGAAGCGTTTATGCGGGCGACGCCTATGACTTAGGCTAACTCTTAGCTTGTGGCGAAGACCAACTTTTTCTTCTCCCAAGCCACGGGACGAAGGACCGAGTGTCATTTTCAAAGCACGTCATGAACCAACTCTAAGCTGACCGTTGGACCTTTCCATATTCTAACTCAATTCGCCCCGTCGAGATTATTCCATTGTCTATGTGGATTTGTCTCTTTTATTATCAAGCCTACTTGTGCAAGTTGAAAACATGCGATTTATTATGTGAAGGCTAAGATGAGGCGAGTTCACTGAAACTATCCCACCTGAGCGAGAAGTCGCCTCGACCGAGCGGGCCTTCGAGTCACCGTTGCAAGGCTAAGTCCGAACGCCGTCGGCGTTTCGATTCCTCCGATTGACTGAACGGGACGGTGCACTACATCATACACCACTCAGAAAAAATTTCGTCCTCGAAACTGAGTACACTTATCGACTTATAACTTGATTCAACATCCTACGTTTCTCGCACACATTTATCCTATGCGTTCCCTCAACCTGAGCCACGCTCGTACTACCATTAATCTTTTCTTTGAAACACTATTTCGAAATCCTCGACACTTTTCCATTTCTCTAGTCTCACTTGATTCAACGTATCACTTAGTTGGATCGTGTACATATTCCAGGCGTCCCCAAAATACATGCATTTCAGCCAAGCCTCGTGATAGCGAATTCCTCCATTACCACTCGAGTCGGATCGTGCACATATTCCAGCGTCCCTGATATACATGCATGTCAGCCGAGGCTCACGAGTGGTATTTTCATATTCCTGAATCATTCCATTCATCAATACCAATATCCCAACCAATCAATCCTCAAGATCACTCGCACCGATGCTAACTCTCGCAACATGGACGTCTCGTCGAACTGCTAGGCTATTTTTTTTCTAGGCTAAAGTCAATCCGTCAGTATTGGAATCATAGTTCCCAAACAATAATATCAACACTGACCCCATCCTAAGGTCAAACCAAAGTTGATAATACAGGATTTTCTACCCAAGCTCGTATCACTCTAATTTCTAAATATCGAGCATAGATTCATACTCACATCCAGACATTCGTCGCATGAGGTCTGAGTCATTCAGTAAAGCCATCCTATCGTAAATTCACTCAACCAAATCTTCGACACATCAATATCGCTCAACCAACAAGCCATTTCGCAGTCTATCTCTTCGAACACGTTCGACATAATCTACCTATCAATCCTTCTCAAGTCAAGCACGCTACGACACGATTCATCGCTAAATCAGAATTCACATTTCATACTCCCTAAGCCATTTATCCCAATTCACGTAATCGATCACAAGGTCGTCTGACTTAACAATATGCCACGCCCCGATCTCACGCGAGTCCGATTATCTACGGAAAACCTGGAAGCACTAGCTTTCGCACCTTCCCAGTATATTTCTGGGATTAGTTGCTTATAGATGTTGTCATCCGAAGAATTGATGAACATCTCATGAACAAAACCTTTCTTTATTTGTACGGACAGGTTTACAATATCCTGGAAGCAAGAGACCAGGTGTATATTCCCGTAACTAGAGTAAACGACCTCTAACCCTTCAAAATACTTAGTGATGTTTGAGTCATCTAAGCGTCTGAAGTAAGTTAGTATATCCTGGAATATAATTAACATCATAATTAAAAAATTTCAAATATATAGCAATTCTAATCCTTCGAAGATTTTCTTCGGGATTATTAATAGTTTTTTTCTTAAGAAACTGAGCAACAGATTTATTGTCAGTCTCAATAATAAAATTTCTATAAAGGAGGTATATTCTCAGACTTTTGATAGCTAATTTAACAGCTAATAGTTCTTTATCATAAGTCGCATATTTAATCTAGGTTTTTGTAAATTTTTCAGAAGTATACGCAACGATTTCTTTATTTTTTGCAATTAATACTCCTTCCCAGAAATAATCAGAGGCATCAATCTGCAAGACTAATTTGTCTTCATCTAGAGGAAAGTAAAGAATTTTCTGGTCTTCAACCAGATCCTTAATCTTAGCGATTTCTTCTTTCTCTTTGGGTGAAAGAGAAATAGATATCTTACTGGTGTCCCACTTCCTGGGTTGTTCACCAGTCATCGTTTTATATTTAGCTTGTTCAGTAGCTAGCTTATCTTGTAATTTTTCAACCCTGGCAGAGAGATGTGGGATAAATTTTCTACCATAGTTGAGCAATCCAAGAAAGCTCTGAAGTTCCTTCAACGTTTTGAAGTCTTCAGGAACATCTTCTGATGAGTATGCCCATAGAGCTAGCATCAGTGAATCCCCAATTGTGGGAAGAACTAGACTCTTAATGGATGAAAGATCCAGAAGAGATAATCTAGTTATAAGTGCACCATTACCCCGAATTAGGGAACAAAGTTCAAATTTATCTTAATGGAGGAAAACAAAGGCCCCAGAAAATATAAAAAGAATACAAGCTATAATGCTTTACAAATTCGTGAAGCGTATAAAATGCTTTGTTTGACAAACAAGTTTAAAGATATTATTAAAAAAGAAACTTCCAAGTCGAATTACAGAACTATTGTAATGAGACATATGGAACATACAAAAAGACTGCTTAGGGAACATATCCATCTCTATAAGAATAGACGAAATAGAGACTGTTCAACAACAAAAGGATAAGAGAAGAGTTACCTTTGCTCGGATAATTGATCTTGATGATTCTGATTCGTCAGAACACAATAACAATTTACCCATTGATAATAATGATCATATTGACCTACCATTTGAGGATGTGCTTAATTTGGATATTCCAAGCACCTCTCTGGACTAGGTAGAGTTTGAGGTCTGTCAATTAAACCAATTTAATATAGATGATTGCTTCAGCTAGATAACAACAAAGACAATCTGTTAACAGACGAGGTCCTTGATTGGGACGAACTAATCAAATCATCTTATGATAAGAGCGACTCTTGATCTTAAGACTGCTCCGCAAGGACATATTTTTATACCATTGACACTATTTATTCCTGGGTATAATGAGCTGACAATTCACGCTCTCGTTGACACTGGAGCAGAAGTCAGTCTATTACAAGAAGTGTTCATACCCGAACACCTCAAGCTTAAGCTCGATCGTCCATGTAACTTACACGATTTCATGGGACAACAAGTTCTAGTTAACCATAAAGCTAATATTTCGGTCCAGCTTCCCGATATACATGGAAATTTTAAGACCTATCAATTCACATTTATATTACTCCCAAAGGAGTTTGATAGTGACTGCTTAATCGGAATGGATAATTTAAAGCACTATTCTCCGTTTAATCGCCACTATTTTGACCTTGATGGCCGTTCTATTCCTAGAATTCCATTTCGTGTCTCCATTGCTGACAGATATACACCGACAGCACAGCGTGGTGAGATCACTTCGACTGACAAAGTCTGCACTTACAATATCCCAATGGACAACAATTTCCAGCGGGTTGTTCATGGAATGTTAGAACCTTTGTATTCTGACAACCCATTAAAGTGGTTTGATAGAGCTCCTAGATATTGTAAAATTGAGCTACTTGATATTCACAAAGAATCGAAAGTTCGAGTTAATAGCATTATGGTTTCTCCATCCGATAAGGAGGAATTTGCTAAACAGATTGACGAACTACTTCGATTGAAGCTGATACAAAAAAGTTCTAGTACCCATTCATCGCCTGCATTCCTAGTTAGGAATCATGCCGAGATAAAAAGGGGAAAAGCTAGAATGGTTATAAACTATAGAAAGCTTAACAGTTATACTAAATTTGATGGTTATTTTATCCCCTCTGCTGAAAATCTAATCAGACAGATACAGGGAGCTAAGTTTTATAGTAAGTTTGATGCCAAATTCGGTTTCTGGCAAATCAAACCCGCTGATAAAGCATCCATTGAGCTAACGACTTTCAGCTGTCCTCAGGGACATTTTGAATGGTTAGTTATGCCATTTGGATTAAAAAACGCTCCACAAATCTTCCAAAAATGGATGAATTCTATATTTGGACATCTTGACTTTGTGGTCGTCTATATTGACGACATTCTTGTGTTCTCCAAAACTGCGAATGAGCATAAAGAACATTTATTACAAGTGGCAAAACTATTACTTGATAATGGAATTATCCTAAGTCCTAAGAAGATTGAGCTGTTTAAAACAAAGATTGATTTCTTGGGCAAAGTAATTAAAAATGGTCAGATCGAACTACAACAACATATCTACGCCAAAATAAAAGATTTTCCTGAAGACTTCAAAACGTTGAAGGAACTTCAGAGCTTTCTTGGATTGCTTAAATATGGTAGAAAGTTTATCCCACATCTCTCTGCCAGGGTTGAAAAATTACAAGATAAGCTAGCTACTGAACAAGCTAAATATAAAACGATGACTGGTGAACAACTCAGGAAGTGGGACACCAGTAAGATATCTATTTCTCTTTCACCCAAAGAGAAAGAAGAAATCGCTAAGATTAAGGATCTGGTTAAAGACCAGAAAATCCTTTACTTTCCTCTAGATGAAGACAAAATAGTCTTGCAGACTGATGTCTCTGATTATTTCTGGACAGGAGTATTAATTGCAAAAAATAAAGAAATCATTGTGTATACTTCTGAAAAATTTACAAAAACCAAGATTAAATATGCGACTTATGATAAAGAACTATTAGCTGTTAAATTAGGTATCAAAAGTCTGAGAATATACCTCCTTTATAGAAATTTTATTATTGAGACTGACAATAAATCTGTTGCTCAGTTTCTTAAGAAAAAAACTATTAATAATCCCGAAGAAAATCTTCGAAGGATTAGAATTGCTATATATTTGGAAATTTTTAATTATGATGTTAATTATATTCCAGGATATATTAACTTTCTTGCTGATACTCTTACCAGGCCGTGATGCTATGAATCCAGACGAGTACAAGAAAATGAAAGCCATACACGAAGAAATGAAAAGGCATGATGCGTTTACTCATGTAACTGGGCCAGAAAAGGGCCAAATCTGGTGCTGCTAACTTGGCAGCATCCTCTTCCTCTGGAGTGCCAAAGGCGAACAGCCCAGCTCCGGTTGCAAGCCCGGCGAACAGCCAATTGGCGATTAGCCAAAGTGCCGAACAGGCATCCCAGGGCACACAGGCCCAATTACAGGCCATACAGGCCCAAAAGGGTAGCCCCAAAAGGCTCGTCCATTTTCAAAACAAAACATTTGCCAGTACAGTGGTGAAGAACTGGTATAACCAAGAATTAGAGAAAAATGACAAGGATTTTTGGGACAAGTTTAATGGCTGCTATCGAGCCATTCGGTCTAACGACACCAAGGGAGCCAGCTTTTGGTTATCCAAAATTGAAAAACAGTTCTTAGCTGTAAGAGCCAAGGCTGAGTAGCTAAACTCAAATCTATACGAAGTCGGGCAGCAGACGCTCGTGATAATGACATACAGTGCTACATCAAGATCACCTGCTCTTGATGCTATGGAGAAGGATTTGTTTGTTGGACCTTCTTCAGAACACAAGGAACTAAGCACAATTCTTGAGCAGATTAACAGTCACGATCTGGTCAATCTTAGAATACCAGACTTGCTGAAACTCTGCTCCTCCCTGTCCATTGATGATGAACGAACACAAAGTATGGACGCCGAAGGCATGGCATAGGGAATGATCACAAGATACAAGCAGGGGCTAATCGATGAAGCTCGTCTCCTAACTTACTTCAGACGCTTAGATAACTCAAACATCACTAAGTATTTTGAAGGGTTAGAGGTCGTTTACTCTAGTTACGGGAATATACACCTGGTCTCTTGCTTCCAGAATATTGTAAACCTGCTCGTACAAATAAAGAAAGGTTTTGTTCATGAGATGTTCATCAGTTCTTCGGATGACAACATCTATAAGCAACTAATCCCAGAAATTTGCTGGGAAGGTGCGAAAGCTAGTGCTTCCAGATTTCAGACCATGTTCAGGTTCAAAATCTGGAGTATTTGGGAGGAGAAGCGGTATATCAAGTACTTCCCCTCTTATCAGATCTGGGAGCTCCATCGTCTTGCGGGAGATCCATGACTTCTGTTCTCTCCATTCAAGAAGGGCAACTTCAACGAGGGGAAAGAACGTTACGGCGCTGCAAGAGAGTTCTTCTCCGAAGCTCGGAAGCTTGCAGGAGGACAGGCGGTCCTCTCATGTAGCAGCAATGTTATTCTGGCTGACTATATCTCTGTCAAGCCAGTTAATGAAGAAGAGAATGCTGCCCTGCTCCAGGATTTTTTTAACAATATGTGTCTTGGTCCAGCAGGGTTACAGGCGACGACAGCGCGGAGGATGCGATTATGTCCCAGCTCCAGCAGCTGTGAAGCATGGTGGGAAAGCTTATTTTTACATGTCACAGGAAGGATCTTCCGTTGGTTCCAGTCCTTGGCCAGAAGGATCGTCCGTTGGTTCCAGTCCTTGGCCTGAAGAGCAAATATCTCCACTACCATCCGAGACATCTCCACTACTATCCGATTCTGAGGAGTAGGAAGTCTGGTGGGACAGTGTTAATGATAATACTGAATGGGGACCAGAGCCACTATTACCGTCAGATTTTGATGAGTGGGAAATGTGGTGGAATATGGTTTGGCGGGAGACCCACCTTAATAATAATAATTCAAGACAGGTGGAAGATTCGTTTCAATCCGAAACGAATAAAGTAACGATGTGACGGCGCACCAGCCTAAAGGGATGTGATGGCGCACCATCCTGAAGATAAGAAAGAATCCTTCTTTAATAATTGAGGAAGGATTGTTTACACCGGTAGCCTAAACCGGCTAAACCGGTTAGTACCGACCCTGAGCCTTATATATAGGCAGGCTCATTATATTGTAAGGACAACGGAATTTGAGTGAGTTTGTAATATTTCTGAGTGTGCTCTTGTTTCCTTTTCGGTTTTGTTTCTTGTTTTCCGCTTGTAGCAACAATCTGGTATCAGAGCCAGAGTAATAAATAAAGATCTGCTGGTTTCTAGTAAGGCTTTGCTCCTTCTTTTTTCTCCTTTTTTACTTATGTTTGAGTAAACTTGTGTTCTTGAGTATGGATCTATGATAGGCAACTAGTTATTTTAACAAGAATAAAGCTGAGATATGTGCAGAAGC
Source organism: Iris pallida (assembly GCA_029216955.1). NCBI lineage: Eukaryota > Viridiplantae > Streptophyta > Magnoliopsida > Asparagales > Iridaceae > Iris > Iris pallida. The sequence goes on from JANAVB010009994.1 coordinate 3,999,355, forward strand.
TCTTACGCTTGGTGTAGGAAACGAACAAAAGCTGTGCTCTAATTCCGTGAAGCGGTATTTTAGGCTTGTGGTCGTATGTTCGAGGCCAAACCCTGCCAGAAAGCCACGGTAGTTCCTTGATCCGTGTTATCAAGAAACGTAGGGGAACTATGTCAAGCCGCGGAATTACGGGTCAAAATGAGCAACTGCAGAGATCTCAGAATATTTTTGTTAAAAAATACTAGAGCCTACCATAGCTCATATACTCAAGAACAATTCCTCACCATGGGAGAAAACACTCGGGCGAAAGCCGAATACCGTGTTTCTGCGAACAAACACCATTGTCCTTACAATCTGAAAGGATTTGAACACATTGTTCATCTCCCTTCTCATGAAAACCCTGAAAATGGGATATATAACTTTATCGTGGACACCTTGGTGACCATGAACAATAGTATGCATGAAACCATGCATAATATCTTCAGAGAAGTCATGGATGTTGGAAGAGAAATTATCCACATCAAAAATGACCTAAAAGGCTTAGGAAAAGTTCCTATGGATGATAGTGTTTCTAGCAAAATTGCTAGACTAGCTATCAAACCTGCTATAGCCCCAGTAGTTCAAAGACGAAGGTGGGCTACTAGCATGAACATGATGAAATTTTCTTCAAAGGAAACTAATACTATTCCTACAGAAGAAATTGACGAAAACTTTTACAAAACCTTTTTAAGGTTACAAGAACAAGAACTGTCTGGTGAAATAGACAGTGATCACATCTATGATTATTATGAAAAACAAGCGAGAGCAAATGACTTCTTTAAATGGAAGTATGCGGAGAGTTCTGATTCAGACTCCTCCGATAACGAAATAGAACCACTCCATGTTCGTGCCTTGGAAGAAGATCTCAGAATATTTTTGTTAAAAAATACTAGAGCCTACCATAGCTCATATACTCAAGAACAACTCCTCACCATGGGAGAAAACACTCAGGCGAAAGCCGAATACCGTGTTTCTGCGGACAAACACCATTGTCCTTACAATCTGAAAGGATTTGAACACATGGTTCATCCCCCTTCTCATGAAAACCCTGAAAATAGGATCTATAACTTTATCGTGGACACCTTGGTGACCATGAACTGTAGTATGCATGAAACCATGCATAATATCTTCAGAGAAGTCACGGATGTTGGAAGAGAAATTATCCACATCAAAAATGACCTAAAAGGCTTAGGAAAAGTTCCTATGGATGATAGTGTTTCTAGCAAAATTGCTAGACCAGCTATCAAACCTGCTATAGCCCCAGTAGTTCAAAGACGAAGGTGGGCTACTAGCATAAACATGATGAAATTTTCTTCAAAGGAAACTAATACTATTCCTACAGAAGAAATTGACGAAAACTTTTACAAAACCTTTTTAAGGTTACAAGAACAAGAACTGTCTGGTGAAATAGACGGTGATCACATCTATGATTATTATGAAAAACATGCGAGAGCAATTGACTTCTTTAAATCGAAGTATACGGAGAGTTCTGATTCAGACTCCTCCGATAATAAAATAGAACCACTCCATGTTCGTGCCTTGGAAGAAGGTCAAGGCAGCAACGACACAATGGTTGCCGAGGCTGAACCTAATACAAATGTTGGGATGATAACTCCCAATCCCGAATTAATCATGCGGGATCCAAACTTTGTCTTTGGAGGGACATCTCCTTATACGCCAAAGTTTCGTGAGGAACGACGTAAGGATTGGATTAAGATCCACTCTTCCCAACAGGAAATTCATCATGACAAGAGATATTTGACTGATGGTTTAATTTTTAATCTTGAGGATATTCCCCACAAACAAATCGGTGAATATATCTCAAACTGGACTCAAAAAATTCAGGGGATGTCATATTTCCTCCCTGCTGATATTACTACTGAAGGATTTACTCACTACGCCACGAGTCATTGGCAAGGTGATTGCATCGCTTGGTTGAGAAACTTAGAGATGCTAAATCCTCAGATTATGGAGGCAATAAAAGCTAATCCTGATAAGTATGCTGCTTTGGATAAGCTAGTCGAACATCTCCTAGCTGACTTCACGGAAGAAAGTTCACAAGCCTCCAAAAATTACAATAAGATATTACACAAAATGGTTTTATGCGATATTTGTATGCTTGAGGAATTTGTGTCCAAATATATTGGACTTATTTTCCATTTAAACAATGTTAAAGAAAAAGAGTTCTGAATCGAGGTGTCCCATGGAATTAGATCGTGAAATTTTTACTGAATTGGAGGAAGAGGCTTCTACATCATTCGTTCTAAGTCTCCGTCCACTTTAAACAGTAGATATTGTATTGCCAGACGTAATAAAGTACTCAGTTGGTACTTCAAGCTTTGGTTTTAAGGACTTAACAAATACTTGCATTTCATTATCAAGTCTCAAATGTTCTAATTTAACTAATCTTGGTTGTATAGTCTTTCCTATTCCAACCTCGAATAGTTTAACTAAATGTTTGGGAGTAATGGATTTAAACGTTGGAGCATCGTTTAAAGCCATACAATGTTCCCATTGTATACCCAAAACCTTAGAACCTGGCATAAGTTCTATGCCTTGAAGGTTTATGGACAGGGTACATGTTTTCTCAATATTCTCATCATCGAGACTTATAGAAAAGTCCGGATGAATATTTATTCCAAATAACCTGTTTACCAGGTTGGACTTAGCACCTCCAATAATGCTATTAAGAGGTCTATTTATTATTCGTTCGTCCATACATACTACTAGTATGGGCGTGTATATTCATGTTCGAAATAAACCTGTTATTTTTAACTGTATCAACCTAATATGACGATATCTCATCCTTGGGTATTTCTTTTTTAATTTCTCAATTTTCTTTTTGTCCAGTAGGCAGATAGAAGAAAAGTCTTCTCCACCACATAGTTCAATATTTTCCTGCATTCTTTCGAATACATGTGTGTGTAAACCCCCATATCTTATGCAGAATTTATTTTTACAATTGTACTATTTTATACATATTTTATTTCTTTAGTTGTAATTAATGTATGTATATATTAAATATTGGTGTGTATGCTTGAATATTATACTACTAAATATAGTCTACTTTATAATTTGGAATTTTAGGTAATTTAATTATATTTTAAAAAAAATTCTAAAGTTATTAATTGCCTTGTAAGCCTAGAAGACATAGGTATATATATGTCTTTTTATATATATATATATATATATATATATATATATATATATATATATATATATATATATATATGAGAGAGAAAAAAGAAAGAAAAAAAAGAATTAAGCAGCAGCAGCTACTGTAGCCGCTGCTACAGTAGCGGGCACAAGCCAAAGCCCCCCACCCCCCCCCCCCCCTTCTTGCGCGCTGTAGAGAGAATCGAGTTTAAAACTCAAACTCGATCAATCCTAAGCCAAAATCTATCCAATCTTTTTTGGAGTAATCCAAACCAAATTCTCTTGTGGATTAACCTAAATTCGAATTCAAATCCAACTCGGATTTGAAGGAAGTTCGGAGACAACAGTCGAGATACTCAACCCTATAAATCGAAGCCACCCGCAAACCAAACCCTAAACTTCACAAATTCCATCAACCTATAGAATCCTGACACCTTCGCGCAACCCCGCGACACCCTGCGCGGCCGCCGTGACCGCCGTACACCGCCGCCAGTCGCCGGGAACAACGAAGAGCAGAGCAACTCTGTTCTGACACAGCAGCAAGGTACTCCCCTTTCCGACTTGATTTCTTCCTATACACTATATCGTTTTCGATTCCGTAAGTTCCTATGTACAACCTAGATGACCCTCTACCAATCCCAGTAGATGGAATAATATAGTTGAGCCTGTAAGCATCGTGAAAAAACACGAAAGTTTGGGAAAACCTGTGTCGCAAGGACAGATTTTTGATGTGTCGAAGCCTCTGTTCATCGCTGAATTGCAACCAGCGTATTGCGAATTTTCAAAATTTGTTTGAAGGGACTGGAAGAAAACATAACCCTCTTCAAATCCCTTCTTGTAATTTCTGTTTTCATCCTATACAGGTTAAGTAATTCGTTTTCTAAAATTGTCAAAAACATTGTTTCAAAACAATCGATTTTATAAAAACTTCACCGATACGCCGTGTGCCCCACCGAACCGGACGACGTGGTCGTGAACCGAAGGCATCGAAAGGTGCGTATAGACTTCGCGGACATGTGGGCTTTGACGGAATTCAAATTGGTCGCGTGTGTACGACGAATTTGATCCATATCCGTCGAAGAACGCCGTATCGGCCATTTTCTAAATTTCTCAATTATTTTGTGCACGTTCGTCAAATCGTGACGAAACTTGCGCCAACAGGTCCGAATCGAAATTTTGGTCCTGTATACCAAGTTTGGTCCGATTCTGAGAAGGTTGGTCGGAACGCCAAAATTGGCGGGCCCGCGACCCGATTCAACGAACGATTTTGTGCAAGGCGCATCGGAATCCAAAATTGGATATACCGTTGGGTTCGTCTCCTCAAACCGGATCCGTAGACATGTTGTTTGACGACTATAGAGACCGTAGATACTGGTGCGCGTTTCGGTGGAAAGCGGATCCAACGGCGGACATCGTTTTGATCTGAAATTACGATTTCGTCCCTGTTCCGGAATTTGACTTTCGGACAGGCGTTTCCTAGATATATCTTTTTCACCGAGAATATTTTTGATGTTTGTTTCAACATCCGAAGTCATCTGTGAATTGTGAGTTTTGTGTTGACGCTTGCGACATTTGGATTTGCCCTCCTCGCACCGCAGGCAAGTCACACTTGGGTGCGGGCAACTAGATTTAGTCGTTTTCGTTATTCTTATATTCTATTATGCATGTCGACCTAGAGTTAGACGACCACCTTATGATTGTGGGATATTTTCATATCTCCTATGGCCTTGACACATGTGTATCACGTGATGAGTGAGTTCATATAGGACACGGTCCTGCGTACTCGACTGGCCATCGTTACGTATGGGTCGTGCGACGGATAGGTGGTAATTGCTACTAGTGTATTGAGTTAGAAGTCGTAGCAGTTGCCAACTGGACAGGCTGTGGATACATCTTGGACAGGAGCATCGGGGGGAGGGGACAGCTACTAGCGTAGGGGCTACATTTACTTTTTACACACATACATGGGCCGATAGTGTCTCGGATGAGCGCTACTTGACGGCCACTCTTTATTACTTGCGTGAATCCTTACAGCCCCTGCGTAGAACGTTGTCCTCAAAAGTGCATATCACATAGACGGTTAGAAAAACATGTAGTGTCATAGTTGTAACGCCCCAGAACCAGAATACTGGAGAGCGGGGCATACATAGCCAGCTACGTATAATAAAATGGAATCCACCCCACTATACGGTCACGGCTGTCTAGATATATGAGGGTTTAACTACAATCCATCAGTCTCCTATGGTCAATAACAAGCCTAAATGTCTCAATCTCAAGCAAGTAAAGTTACAAGATGTAAGTGTAAAGACATTGTTCGTATTACGTATTTTGGTATACGTGTACGCATTTAGACTCGTACTGCATGTCTCCCTGCTTGATTTGTTTTGGCATTTCATTGATTGGTCTATCTTGGTTCGGTTCGGATTGTTTGGGCCTGGTTCGGTTTTGTTGTGAACCCACCCTACCTACCACCACCACCCTCATTTATATCCTACCAAACATTTCTCTCTCCTCATTAACTCTTCTTCTTCCCTACCATTACTCCTCCACCAACCTGAGAGAGGAAGGTGTAGGCAAGTGCATCTTGCTTCATGGAGGAACCCTATTTTTTATTGTTCCACTGTCTTCCTCATGTGTTTCTAACCCACTTTAGTATTTAGCATTTTTCATTTCCGTGGTTAATTTTTTGTAGATCTAGTTTTGTGGTATTTTCGGTTTTCATGAGTTTTGATCTATCAAACTTGCATATTTTTGCTATTTGATGGTTCCATGTTGTAGAGAATTCCATTTTACCCAAATTTGACCTACGGGAGTCTGGATTTGGGTTCCTATTGTTGTTTGGAGGAGCATGGAGGCCATGGTATTTTCCATGGACATGTTCTCTGCGGGAGCCATTAATTGCACTTTTGGCCGCATGAGCATTTCTTAGCTCTGAGCCGCATGGCCATTTAATTGAATATTAATTCATTGTTGGCAGCATAGGCCAAATGCATAGCTGGCCGCATGCATTAGCTGGCCGCATGGCCAATTGTATTTTGCATGCATTAGCTTGCATGCTTATATATTTAATTAGCTTGCATGCTTATATATTTAATCAGCTTGCATGCTTATATATATAATTAGCTTTGCATTCTTATATATATAAGCTAATTAATTAGCTTGCATGCTTTAATTAGCTTGCATGCATTCACTTGCATGCTAAATATTTTGGCCGCATATGGCCTTAGCCATTTTGGCCGCATGCTTATATATTAGCTGGTCGCATGGCCTGTGCAAGCTTTTGCTTGCATGCTAAATATTTTTGGCCGCATATGCTTGCATATGGCAGTTTACTAGCTGACCGCATATGGCAGTTCAATAGCTGGCCGGCCCAACCATTTCTGGCCGCAATCGTCCACGGTGTCCAGGTCATTTATTTTATCAAGTCATGTCATGTCATGTTAGCCGTCGCAACAGCATGTCGAGATATATCATGTCAGGTTTACTTGTCAAGAGTGCGCCACGGCGGGCCACTATCAAGAATTATCATGTCAAGTTATCATGTCAAGTTCACTGTCAGGAGTGCGCCACGTCGGGCCACTATCATGTCATGTCAAAAGTGCACCACAACGGATCACCATCGTGTCAGGGAAAATTTTATATTAATGGCACAAGCATACAAGTGGTAATTAAATATTAGCAGGGGCAAGGGCTGTGGGGGACTCATGCGGCTCAGGAAAAATTTAGGCCATCAAGTCACTATCAATCATTACACTAACAATTCGTGTTTAGGGAAGCAATTTAGAATCACACATTATTTAATCATAATAATATAATTGTAAAGACAAATAAGACAAAAGATAGTGGGACCCGCAATTAATGCAAGTATGTCATGCGATCAGCCAATAAATGCTGCCACTGTACAAGAATTAAATAATTGCACGCACTAAAGCAATTAAAGTATTGAGCCTATGCGGCAAGCAAATGCATGCGGCTAAGCAATGGGCATATGCGGCCAGCAAGGCATTGCATATGCGGCTAGCAATGAGAGTTGGCCATATGCAGCTAAATATGACATTGGCCATATGCGGCCAGGAATATAAGTAAGCATGCAAATGCATGCAAATGTTGCAAGGCCATGCGGCCAAATATGGCTTAGGCCACATGCGGCCAGGAATACATAGATGGCCATGCGGCCATGAATGTATATATGCGGCTAGCTAAATGACAAATGGCCATTGGGTCTATGCGGCTAGCAATTTATTGGCAAATGCATGCAAACATGCAGCATGCAAACAAATCAATAAGGGCCATGCGGCCAAATATGGTCCCATGCGGCCAACATGGTGTTCCCATGCAAGCAAAGCTAAAGGCATACAATTAATGCCTATGCATGTATTTAAACAAGAAGACCATATGCGGCTCAGCACAATTTCAATTAAAGCTAATGCCATTAAATTAAATGGCCAAAGCAATAATGGGTTGCATGCAAATGTAAACTAACAGGTGGCATGCAAAAATGTAATTAAAGCTAAGCCATTTAATTAAAGCTAAGCCATTTAATGCTAATGCCATGCAATTAATTACTAAATGCATGTAAGCTCACATTAGCAAAAGCCATGCAAGCAATTACATGCATAAAATATATATGCATTAAATATGAGCATGCCAACATTGCAAGGCCATGCGGCTCAACTGAATGGCTTATGCGGCCAAGAATATATAAATGCATGCAAGCTACAGCTTGCATAGGCTAAAGGAAATTAAATAATGCCATAAAATGGTCATGCGGCCATGTTTAAGTAAGCAAGGCTGATACATGTAATTATTTAAGTACTAATGCATGCAAATGCATGCAATTCCATGCGGCTAGCAATGAACAGTAGTCATGCGGCTAGAAATTGTATGCATGCATGCAATTACATGCAAATGCAAATAGGCCATGCGGCTAACAATGAAAAGTAGCCATGCCAGCTAAGCAGTGCCATATGCGGCTGTGCAAGGAAAGGCTCATGCGGCCAACTAAATAATTAATTCAATTAAATGGCCATGCGGCCAGAGAACTGTTCTTCTCCACTTTCCGAGAAGAAGAACACCATGAAGCCATGCTTCCAAGCTCCATAAATTCGTCATCCAGAGTCCAAATCCGAACTTCCATAAGTCAAATTGGGGCAGAATGAAATTCTCTACAACATGGAACCATCAATAGCAAAAATATATATGTTTGTTAGATCAAAACTCTTGAAAACCGAAAATACCACAAAGCTAGATTTTTAAGAAATTAACCATGGAAATGAAAATGCTATGTACTAAAGTGGGTTAGGAACACATGAGGAAGACAGTGGAACAATAAAAAATAAAGTTCCCCCATGAAGCAAGATGCACTTGCCCTTCCACTCGTTCCAAAAAAATAGGATTCCGTGTAATAAGTTTTTGATATTCAACAATTCCTGTTAAAGAATAATCGCAGAAATCCAAACATTTATCTATCCATCCATAAGGTAGATCGGCAGCTACTCCCCCGATACGGAAATAATTATGCATCATTCGCATACCTGTGGCGGCTTCGAATAGATCATATAGCAATTCCCTCTCTCTGAAAATATAGAAAAAGGGAGTTTGCGCACCGATATCCGCCATAAAAGGTCCTAGCCATAATAAATGAGAAGCTATACGACTAAGTTCCAGCATAATTACTCTAATATAACTAGCTCTTTTAGGTACTTGAACACTTTCCAATCGTTCTGGTGCATTTACCGTTATTGCTTCTGTGAACATAGTGGCTAAATAATCCCACCGTGTTACATAAGGCAAATATTGTATAATTGTTCGATTTTCCGCTATTTTTTCCATTCCTCTGTGTAAATAGCCCAATATGGGTTCACAGTCAATAACATCTTCACCATCGAGAGTAAGGATCAGTCGAAGAACTCCGTGCATGGATGGGTGGTGAGGACCCATATTAACTATCATGAAATCTTTTCTTGTAGCCGGTACAGTCATATCTTTTCTTCCTTAATTTGTTATTCCATTCCATGAATTTCTCAAAATGAGGTTCATCAAAATGAAAAATCTAATAACTAATAAAAAAATTCAAACCAATCTTAAAATTTTAAATTTTCATTAACGAGTTTTTGACTCCCGGATATTTAACTGATCAATTAATTTCTTATAGCGTACCCTATTTTTCTTTGACAAATAATTCAGCAGCCGTTGACGTTTTCCCAGAATTATTCGTAGACCTCTTTGTGATAAAAAATCTTTTTTATGTAATTTCAAATGTAAAGTGAGTCTCCGTATCTTATTGCTAAACCCTAAAACTTGAAATTCAACAGACCCACAGTTTTCTTCTTTTTCTTCTTGTGGAATAACCAACATAAATGCATTTTTGATCATAAAAAACCAATTTTTCTATTTTTTTTTTCTTTTCCGTGGATTTTCTCGATCAGGAAAAATAATAATTATACTAGTCATTTTAATCTAGTACACACAAAAATTTGTATTTATTCGTATACACTACTTTGCTTTCATTTATTTTATATATTTTATATTATATAATATATTTATATATATTTATAAAATCAAATTTTCTTTCTTTTTTTTAGTTATGTTATCCAAATCAAATGAAAAATTTGATTTGGATAGAAAGAGATAATACATTTATACATTCCTAAAAGAAAATTCTTTTTTTTGTTTTTTAGGGGAAAAGGGATTCTGTCGATTTCTTCCGAAATCCATTGATATTTAATCAAATCGGTGTCATGATATGTATAATATGCATATATTTTTCTTTTTACTTTCTATGTCATGTGATACATAGAAAATGTACTTACTATTAACTTATTCTGTTCTGAATTAACTAATTCAGAATCGTGGATACATATGTATCCTTGACATACTAAAACGACTGCCATTATCGGTATCAAACCAATACCGATTCATACAAGCTAAATCTTCTAATCGATAATTGGGCCAAAGAAACAATTTGAATTTGATTAATTTATTTGCATCCATATTAAAATGCTTGTCCTTATTCAAAAATTGTCCACAGTTTCTTATGTTGTTTTGATTGCAAAATTTTTTATTTTTATCCACAACATTCCAACTCTGGGAATTGAAACAAATTAGAATTCTCCACTCTCTACGACGTCTGGGAGATAGAATATTTTCAGGAACAAGGAAATCATAATGATTTTTTTTTCCATTCACAAGTATATCGTTGTGTCGTCCAACGGTTCCATCAAAATGATTTTTATCAACATATCCCTCTTTTATGCATTTTTCATTAGTTTGGTGCTTACTCTTATCAACCAATAAAATACCTATAGTTTGATATGTAATAAATTTTTTCATAAATTTGACTTTCTTTGATAGACGAATTGGTTCAATAATAAACATTCCTTTGTTTACCAATTCTTGCAAGGTGAGCCTTTGTGGAATCAACATTAGATCCAGATGCATCTCTCCTCTTTCAATTGAGTATATAGCAATTTCCTTTGGATCCATCAGTCTAAGTAGGAAACAATATATCTTGATATTATTCATTATTCTTTGATTCAAAGGGTCAACCCATCTTAATTGAAAAATGAAATTATTTTTCAGGAAGAAACCCAGTTCCTCTTCTACCTTGTTCTTGTTCTTGAATTGTTTTTTCTTTTTACCCTTTTTAATGTCTGATGGCGGGTAATCTTCTTCAATATTTTTCTTTTTATTTTGTTTTCGTAGATCTGATACAAGATCCCCTTGGTCCTGTTTTTCGTTTTTTTTTTTGTTAGAATTTTCTAATTCAATATATTCTTTTTTATTTTTATCAGTTTTATCAGATAGTATAGGAAGATTTTTTTTATTTATGCTGATCTTGTCATTTTTACTAATATTTGCATTTCCATAAAAATGAAAAATAAGTAATTTGATTGGTATGATCCACGGTTTCATCTTATAGACATCAAAAAGTAGCACAAATTCTGGGAAAAACGAGGGGCTTAGCTTTGATTTTGATATTGTACGATATAACCCTTTTTGATTCATACCCATCCAATCAAAAATGTGCTTTTTTTGATTGGATGAATCAACTTCGTGATGAATTGTAAAAGACAAAGTTTCTTTTTTTTCAAATATGTTATAATTATTATTATTCGTTTTGGTTGTAACATTTTTTTTAATCTTGGTATCGATATGTGTATTGGCCCAGGCCTTAATGTCAATATTATTTCTAAGACAACTTCCACAATCAAAATATTTTCTATCCGCATTTTTATGCGTACCAATAATATATCTTTTTTCTATATAATCATCAATGGCTAAACTTATTAATCCATAAAATGATTCGGGTTTAGGCATATTTAAATTATATGGAATTTTGTGGTCCTCATTTATTTGTAATGTTGATCCAGAAATATCTGAGTCCCTACTATCCCCATTATTTATATAATCATATGATAAAAGATCATATCCGTAGTGTTTTTTCCATTTTTCTTTTTGACTCATCAATGAATTTACTGTATAGGAATTTTTTTTTACATAAGAATTTAATTGGGTTTTTTCTTTTTTATATAAATCCAATTTCGTTGAGTATTTTTTTTGAAGCGTACGACGTCGGTTGATCCTATTTCGCCATTTTTCCGGGACTAACGGAGACCACTTGGTATGAGAGAAATTGTATTGAAAATGTGCCCCTAACCAATTTTTCCATTTATTCTCCTTAGTCTTAATTTTCTTATGCCTTAGTTTGGAATCCAATATTCCCTGGATCATACAATAATCTTTGATTCTATCCCTAAGAAAAGGATAGGTGTCGTGATACTGAAATACAGATTTTAAGTGATACTTGTTAAGTAATTTTGTTTGTGATAATTTGTAAAATACATATGCTTGAGACAACGAAGATAAGTCACAATAAATACTTTTATCATTATGACTAATATTTTTATTATAAAAAAACTTTTTGGTAGTCGAAATAAAGTTGATTGTATTTTGATTTTTTTTCTCAATTCTTTCCTGATTTGTTTCATCATTAGAAATGGATTGATTGATCATTTTTCTTGATTCAAATAAAACTTGGGCATTAATCTTGGGAATCTTAATGGTATATAGCAAGATACCTATGTATACTTTTTCAATGAAGGATTTCATAAAATAATGTGATTTACGTATTAATCGTATATTTTGTCTTTTAAATATTTGCCAAACAGCCTTCTGCGATTCCGATCTATTATCACAAGTTAGAATTTTTCTTTTTTTGTCTTTTGTGATTCCTTCAATTTGAGTCCTAATTGTGATTGTCTTATTAGCAAGATCCATCATTTTTGTTTCTATGAATGAATAATTTTCTAAATTCGTAAATCGAATTTGAATGGTCGATTCGTGGATGATCTTATCATTCATTTTTGAATCTTTTATGTTTTCATTTAATTCATATCCCCCCCCCCGGTTAAATAAAAAAATGGAGGTTATTACATTTTCAAATTCCTTCATTATTAGGTTTATAACTAGTTTCATGACCCATATTGTTTTTTCTTTTGAAACTTTTAGAAACCATTTTATTATTTCTTTGAAAACTCTTAGAACCCCAAACAATTGCATTTTTACTTCTCTTTTTTTTTTTTCAATTTCTTTAGAAATAGTTTCAAAAAAAGAGGTCGTTTTCGGGCAGAACCAAAGGGTAGGTCTGCCTCCTTCCCAAAAAATGGAGTTCTCCCATGAAGCAAGATGCACTTGCCTAAGCTCCCCACTCTCTCAGGTTGGTGGAGAAGAAGAAGAGTAATGAAGAGAGAGAAAGAGGAGTGGGCTAATAAGTGGGGATGGTGGTGGTAGGTAGGTGGGTTGGTTCTCCAACAAAATCGAACTAAGCCAACAAGCCGAACCGAACCAAGATGAACCAAGCCAAACAAAACCAAGCCAAGCCAAGCCACTAAACCAGGATTAAGACAAGCATGACAAGTCTAACTACAGGTCGGAGTTCCGTACACGTATACAAAATACGTAATAAGAACCACGGGCATTACACATATAGTTATTATATTGTGGCTTATCATGTATTGTTACTTACAGCTTATGTACAAATACGAGGATACCACATCTCGGTGTATTCTTCGTATATGTGCAGCTGGTATGCTGACGTACTTAGTCCTATGTATTATGGGACTGGGACGTTACAGTGTGTTTGTTTAAAAATCTAGACTGAAAAGAGACTGGTTTTAAACCTCTTTTTTGTCAGAGTGAGGAATAGCTTCTTTCAGCTTTTCTAGATCTTCGTCAGTGATTTCAAATTGTTCACCTTCACTTTGCATGAGGCTAGAATTTGAAGTTTCTTCTGACGTAAGCTTATTCATATATATTCTGAATTCGTAGTAATGCTCTTCAGGGTCTTTCCTGCTAGAGCCAATACTCGAACTCGAACCAAGTTGAGGAACAACCCTAGAAGGAAGAGATTCTTCCACAATAGGCAGATCCTCATATTTATGTATAACTAATAACCCAATCGGGTCACCTCTATGAATTATGTAGTCACCTTCATAAACAGTATTTTTGACGGTGATACAAACATTATGTCTGGACACAGGTTCGATGAATCCTTGTGTCAGAATAATTCCCTTATTAGTATGCAGAGGAACGCTATGGATAAGACCATAGTATCCGATAGGTATAAATATTCTTAGTCCGAGAAATATCTCAGAGAACACAAGTTTACTCAAATCAATGAATCCTTGTGTCAGAATAAACCTTCAAGGCATAGAACTTATGCCAGGTTCTAAGGTTTTGGGTATACAATGGGAACATTGTATGGTTTTAAACGATACTCCAACGTTTAAATCTATTACTCCCAAACATTTAGTTAAACTATTCGAGGTTGGAATAGGAAAGACTATACAACCAAGATTAGTTAAATTAGAACATTTGAGACTTGACAATGAAATGCAAGTATTTGTTAAGTCCTTAAAACCAAAGCTTGAAGTACCAACTGAGTACTTTATTGCGTCTGACAATACAATATCTACTGTTTTAAGTGGACAGAGACTTAGAACGCATGATGTGGAAGCCTCTTCCTCCAATTCAGTAAAAATTTCACGATCTAATTCCATGGGACACCTCGATTCAGAAAGAATATCTTCTGATGAGGGCGTGCCCTCGGCCAGAAGGTCTCAGGCGCAACTTGCGTTCAAAGACTCGATGGTTCACGGGATTCTGCAATTCACACCAAGTATCGCATTTCGATACGTTCTTCATCGATGCGAGAGCTTAGATATCCGTTGCCGAGAGTCGTACGAAAGTACAACGTTGTTAGGTGCGCGGAGCTCCTCCCCGTTGGGGGAGCAGCCGCGCTCAGTATACAGTGTTCCTCGGTGCCCACCGTGCCGGGGGTTCGTTATGCCACCGCGTGTCACTCCCTGCTCCCGTAGGAGCGATCGTCCTCGCTAAGGCGTGATGCCGCACGGGCCTAGGTTGCGCCCGTGCAAGGCCAAGTCCAGAAACGGTCGATCTGAGCTAGGCCACAGAGTCGCACAGAGTGTCCCCATTATAGCGGAAAGTATATAAACACAAGTAGAAGCGAATTCGAACTCTTTATTGATATTCAAGAAGGTTACAAGCGGCGCTAGGCCGATATTACAATCGCTCGAGCTCTCTCTCTGAAACATAAAAGGCGTGCCAAGTGGCTTACAAGATGTAATGATACATGGCGATGTTCCGATACATTATGTCCTGTATAGGGTGCTTCAGCTTCTGCAACGTTCCAAGGCCCCAGAGATAGCTCCGCGCCTTAGCACGTTCGAGGAAAGCTCCGCACCCGCCGACGTTTCCTGCTTCCTGCAAGCAGACTGTGGGGTTATCAGTACATTGTTACGCACTGGTGGGGAGGCTAGCTCGCCCACAATGCTATCATTACCAAACACGTTCCATTTATTTTTGTGCACTGTCTATCATTCATCGTCTTTCTAATCTTGCCTTAGGATCAGTTTCATGGCATATTTCGTAACCTATCTCGTGTTGCCGAATTCAAGTGTCGCATGAAAAATACTTGCACGACTTACCCATACTTACCGTCCGGCCTTCCCTGTCCAAGGTAAACCAAGTTAGTCAACAATTAACATGAAGTAACTTGACGTGATTCATATAAACATTCAATGTTACGGGCGTGTCCATGTCTCGGGTTCTAGCACGTCGTGGCATGTTCTAGCACGTCGTAGGCATGTTTCAGAGTGTTACATTTCAAGCATGTTCAGAGTGTTACGTTTCGAGCATGTTCAGCATGTTACATTTCAAGCATGTTTTCAGGAGGCACTTCATTTGGTTAACTTAGACTACTTGTTTTAATGCAAAGACTTGCACGTGGATTGCCACCAGCATAGTCCACTTAATCTACATGCATGGGTCGCTGGCTTTACAAGCCATTTTGGACATATCACGTGGGCATTCTCACTTATCGAAGCGTGATGGCTGGTACACCTTGATAGTCTATTGAAATGCCTGGCCTTACGTCTCTTTGAGTGGCCGAGCCCCCACTCAAAGCAGCCCGTAAGCCCCATGTCTGATTCCGCCTAGGCCGGCCACGGTATTCCCCCCATCGCCGTGCCGCAGAATCCTTCCTCATGACGGCCACGGTATTCCCCCCCATCGCCCGTGCCGTTTGTCGACGACCATTTCGTATTTTACTTGTCATGTGACTTAACAGCTGTCTTGAGCCATAATGCGTTATCGACCAGGTTGACGTCCGTGCAGCGCGGGTAGCGAGCCCCGTTGCACGTGCTCGTCATACCTGTCGCTAACGTCTTTCATGTCTTATCTTTTATTCACTCTTTCATTTCTTTCTTTCACTTGTTCGTTCATTCATTTTTCACGTATTTACTCATTCATTCATTCACTTATTCATTCATTCATTCATTTATACATTTTTGCAACTTCCTGTGCGGGAGTCGCCTTGGTGACCCATCGGTCCCGTAGCCTTTCAATGTTGCTATACTCTACTCAGACGACTATGTCGATAGTCTTCCGTTTCATTGTTGTAAACCATTCATTGTTTCGTTGTTGAACACGTAAGGGACTTGCACGTAAGCTTGTGCCTTAGCACGAGCGTAGAGCGCGGTGCGAGAGTTTCTATATTTGCCGAGTTCTTTTCCATGTTCTAAACAAGCATGCATGATGGGATTATTCCCTTAGCTAGGTGCGTTGAGTCATTTATTAGCATGCACGGTGTTATCGCCTAGCGATTCTAGCAAGTGTGCCGCATTATTATGTGTCTAGGCTAAGCAAAGATAGGTTCATCGGAGCCACCCACCTTAGCGATGTTCGCATCGGCCGAGCGATACTCCGAGCGCGCCTTTGAAACTCTAAGTCTGGATTCATCTTGACGGGCCAATATAAGCCTCGCATCGATTCTTCATCAGGTCGATGCCAACTCTTCGGGTCGACGGCTCGTTTGAGTCGTTGCACTTGCCGTTTGAATCGGCGTTCCGCTAGGGCGGAGCGGGTCGTTACATAATACACCACTCAAAATAAGTCTCGTCCTCGAGACTTCATGAGTGCAGGTCATCCTACCGTTCCTTAACCCATGTCGTCGTGTTTCTTAGACAATTTTATCGAACGGCTCTATCGTTCGATGGCATCGAACCATGCTCGGTTATCCTTCCAGGTTTTATGTCGCATGTGTTTGGTGAATTTTATTGAATGACTGTCCATTCATTTTAGACTTGATGGTACTTATTCAATCCAAGTGTTTCTTCGTTTTGGTTGCTATCTCTCCGTGTCATGGGACGAAAATGGTTTCACGAGGCACGTTGTATTTCGTCAAATGCGAGGGTCGTAGGCTGAGGCAAACTCACTTTCATTTATCTCGGTCATCGAGATGACCCGATTCGCTTCTCAAGCGTTTGTGTCAACGAAATCAGTATGATTTCTTCTTAGCGGGGTCGACCCAGTCTAAATAATTTTCGTCCGATTCGAGACCAAGTTTTGCACAATCATCGAGTATATCTTCCTATCAATGGTTCAATTCGTTATACCAACTTTTACTTGTACGATATCGATTCCATACCATTCGCTTGTTTAGGGCCAATCTTGGTGTCGTTCACGCACACTCTGCCTACACGTTTCTTGATTCCGAGCCACGCTCGTACTAGTATCATTCCTTTCATTTAACACGATCTCAATCCCCGATACTTTCCATTCCTCAAGTCATGCTTGAACTCAACGTATCACTTGGCTGGATCGTGCACGCATTCCAGGCGTCCCCAAAATACATGCATTCACCTAGCCGCATGATAGAGAATTCGTCATTCTCACTCGAGTCGCATCGTGCATATACTCAGACGTCCCTAAAATATATGCATGTCAGCCGAATCTCGTGAGCAGGGTTTCATATTCTTGCATCATTCAATCCATCAATGTCAATCCTCAAGATCAATCTTTTGATTGCTAACACTTGAAACAGGTGCGTCTCGCCTAACCGCTAGGCCATTTCTCAAGGCTAAGTCAATGTCAGGATTGGAATCATAGTTCCCCAACAATAATGCCAACACTGACCCCAATCCCAGGGTCAAACCAAAGTCAATAGTACGGGATTTTCTACCCAAGCTCGCGTCACTCAGATTTCTAAACATCGAGCACGATCACCTATTCGCATCAAGGCATTCGTCGCGCATATTCGAATCCATTCAAATCACCAAATCGACATACTTCACATATCCATTCTAACCAATTCATGTATTCGATCACGAGGTCATCCGGCTCGACAATACATTGCGTCCCAATCTCACGCGAGTCCGATTATCCACAGTGGTTCATGAATCACCACGCAACGCACCCGCGGAATAATCGTTCTCATCGGGACGCAACTCTTGTTTGAGTCCAGACTAATTCATTCTCGATACGCGGATTGGACTTACGCAATCCTCAAATTCGACCGTCAAACATGCTGATTCATTCTCGAGTCTACCTTCGCGTCAAACCACAAGTCGAAGCAATCAGATTGCCACGCCATCCAAGTTCAATCACTCCCGCTGTATGAATCACCATACCAGCGCTCACGCGGAGTGATCGTCCTAATCCGGCGCGACACATGTACGAGGCTGGAGTTGCGCTCGCATAAGACAAGAACGTCAACGTTGTGGTTGTCAACGAAGCAAATCCAAGCATTCTCATTTTCATCCAAGCCAAATCAATTCGACAGTCTGACCGTCATGCGTTCAACTAGAAAATCCTCGAGCCAAGTCTATCTTTTCCTCGACATATTTTTAACATCCCAAGTATAGCATCCAACGGAACAATGACATTTGCATGATCGTCATTCGCCGAGTCAGAGTACCCCCGAGTTATCGCATATCGATCTTTGATACGCCTCAATACCATCGACGATATGCGTAACCTGACGATCTTCCTTTGCAACCGATTTCGAGTCGTGCGTTGATGCTATTGTCCGAGTTGGATATTCCACAATTTCATTCGATTCAATCCAAGATCAAGTTCGATCGCTATTCCTCGAGCTAGTTTCAAGATCGTTGTTCAAACTCAAGTCACAATTCGTTTGAATCAATCCGAAATCGTACGCGCGATCCTCTAAGTTTCCTCGATCAAGACCATTCATTTTCATTCATCGTTCCGAACCATTTTCTAACTCGCGTTGCCCATTGACAAGTTGTCCAGCGACATCTCGTTCGGGACTTTTGAAGTCACGGCCAACTAAGCGTGACACGTTCTAAGGCTTTGCGCAATCGCATCGCTTGCCGACATACTCGTACGATCCGTAAATCCTTCAGTCTCGCTCGAACAATTTCTATGACGTCCATACACCACTCAGGGTTCGAGCCACTCGACTAGGCGTCGACACTCATTCTTATTCTTCTCTGAACCTAACACATACACCACTCGGATTCAAGCCATACGATCTAGTCCTCAATCACGGTCGCGCCATGCGCTAAGACATCCTTCAGATTCGTTCAACGAATCTCTAGCGTAATCGCTCGCGTCGCCTCGACGTACTAAGTCGTTCGTACTAATCCTCAAAATCCAAGCCGATCTTCCGTGCACGCCTAAGCGTTAGTTTGATAGCGTTCCTATCGATATACACTCTAAGTGTATCTCCGTTCCCGACCGAGCGGTACTTGATATCGCTCGCAACTCGATTGCACCAGAAGTCGAGGTACACAACACGCGGACTAAGTTGTGCCGCATAACCATCTCGTGCGGACTATATTCGAGTTTGCACGCTCATTTGCTAGGTCGACGCAAGACTAGTCAGGCACGCACGCGACATGTTAACTTAGCATGTGTTCTCTATCGAGTCAAGTTTAACATCGTTCGACATTGTTAGCGTAAGGTTATTCAAGTACGCCTTGCGTTTGCTAACTTCTAGCATTTTAGTTTTCCTTCGACTCAAGTCTGTCGTGGTTTGGCACAAAGGCCTTCGCCTATCGATCCCGTTCAACCGAGTACTTGTACGAGCTTTTGAAAATATTTAGACTTATTGTATGGAACATCCCAAGGCAGAACGAGAGAGAGCGTATACTTCTTTTTCCAACGACGAGCTTTCAAAACTGAGAAAATCAAAATGATGTCCAAGGACGTAAAGCCGGGCTCTGATACCAATCTGTCACGTCCCGCTCCCGTAGGAGCGATCGTCCTCGCTAAGGTGTGATGCCGCACGGGCCTAGGTGGCGCCCGTGCAAGGCCAAGTCCAGAAACGGTCGATCTGAGCTAGGCCACAGAGTCGCACAGAGTGTCCCCATTGCAGCGGAAAGTATATAAACACAAGTAGAAGCGAATTCGAACTCTTTATTGATATTCAAGAAGGTTACAAGTGGCACTAGGCCGATATTACAATCGCTCGAGCTCTCTCTGAAACATAAAAGGCGTGCCAAGTGGCTTACAAGATGGAATGATACATGGCGATGTTCCGATACATTATGTCCTGTATAGGGTGCTTCAGCTTCTGCAACGTTCCAAGGCCCCAGAGATAGCTCCGCGCCTTAGCACGTTCGAGGAAAGCTCCGCACCCGCCGACGTTTCCTGCTTCCTGCAAGCAGACTGTGGGGTTATCAGTACATTGTTATGCACTGGTGGGGAGGCTAGCTCGTCCACAATGCTATCATTACCAAACACGTTCCATTTACTTTTGTGCACTGTCTATCATTCATTGTCTTTCTAATCTTGCCTTAGGATCAGTTTCATGGCATATTTCGTAACCTATCTCGTGTTGCCGAATTCAAGTGTCGCATGAAAAATACTTGCATGACTTACCCATACTTACCGTCCGGCCTTTCCTGTCCAAGGTAAACCAAGTTAGTCAACAATTAACATGAAGTAACTTGACGTGATTCATATAAACATTCAATGTTACGGGCGTGTCCATGTCTCGGGTTCTAGCACGTCGTGGCATGTTCTAGCATGTCGTAGGCATGTTTCAGAGTGTTACATTTCAAGCATGTTCAGAGTGTTACGTTTCGAGCATGTTCAGCATGTTACATTTCAAGCATGTTTTCAGGAGGCACTTCATTTGGTTAACTTAGACTACTTGTTTCAATGCAAAGACTTGCACGTGGATTGCCACCAGCATAGTCCACTTAATCTACATACATGGGTCGCTGGCTTTACAAGCCATTTTGGACATATCACGTGGGCATTCTCACCTATCGAAGCGTGATGGCTGGTACACCTTGATAGTCTATTGAAATGCCTAGCCTTACGTCTCTTTGAGTGGCCGAGCCCCCACTCAAAGCAGCCCGTAAGTCCCATGTCTGATTCCGCCTAGGCCGGCCACGGTATTCCCCCCATCGCCGTGCCGCCGAATCCTTCCTCATGACGGCCACGGTATTTCCCCCCATCGCCCGTGCCGTTTGTCCACGACCATTTCGTATTTTACTTGTCATGTGACTTAACAGCTGTCTTGAGCCATAATGCGTTATCGACCAGGTTGACGTCCGTGCAGCGCGGGTAGCGAGCCCCGTTGCACGTGCCCGTCATACCTGTCGCTAACGTCTTTCATGTCTTATCTTTTATTCACTCTTTCATTTCTTTCTTTCACTTGTTCGTTCATTCATTTTTCACATATTTACTCATTCATTCATTCAGTTATTCATTCATTCATTCATTTATACATTTTTGCAACTCCCTGTGCGGGAGTCGCCTTGGCGACCCATCGGTTCCGTAGCCTTTCAATGTTGCTATACTCTACTCGGACGACTATGTCGATAGTTTTCCATTTCATTGTTTCGTTGTTGAACACGTAAGGGACTTGCACGTAAGCTTGTGCCTTAGCACGAGCGTAGAGCGCGGTGCGAGAGTTTCTATATTTGCCGAGTTCTTTTCCATGTTCTAAACAAGCATGCAAGATGGGATTATTCCCTTAGCTAGGTGCGTTGAGTCATTTATTAGCATGCACGGTGTTATCGCCTAGCGATTCTAGCAAGTGTGCCGCATTATTATGTGTCTAGGCTAAGCAAAGATAGGTTCATCGGAGCCACCCACCTTAGCGATGTTCGCATCGGCCGAGCGATACTCCGAGCGCGCCTTTGAAACTCTAAGTCTTGATTCATCTTGACGGGCCAATATAAGCCTCGCATCGATTCTTCATCAGGTCGATGCCAACTCTTCGGGTCGACGGCTCGTTTGAGTCGTTGCACTTGCCGTTTGAATCGGCGTTCCGCTAGGGCGGAGCGGGTCGTTACACCGTGCCCTGAGGGCGGAGAACTTCCTCGACTGTTTTGGCCTGACCCCAACAGTTTTCGCTTATTCCGGAGGTGGGCCGTCGTCTTCTTCCGAAGAGCGTGGCGCCTTAGAACGCAGGGAAGAATTCCTTCGTTTGATGCATCGTTCGGAAATCCATAACATGGAGGAACTGAGCGCTGCCTTGCATCAGACTGAGGACGGGAAGAAGTGATGTGATGCGAAAGAGTCTTTTTACATAATGGCCTATATAGCGCCTATGTCTGTAGTGTCTGTCCACTTTTCCATTATGAAATAAAAATTGGAATTTATTAAATCCTGGCGCATTTGAGTTTTGTTGTGTAACTGTTTTGACACGTTAACTTTTCTCGGTTAACAAAAATTTCTGAACGACATGTGGTGCTTTTCATGCTTTCATGCTTCATTCTCTCCGAAATATATGTCTATGGACGTACATAATGTTCTAGCTTCAATTGTACATGAATAATTGCAAGAATGACATTATCCGTTTTAAAATGTCATTCTCCGTTTTAAATCGACACGAAGAATAAGCTCCCTTTAAATTTAACACACAGAATGGCCATTCTCCGTGTCGATTTAAAACGGAGAATGACATTTTCCGTGTAATTTAAAACGGAGAATGACATTCTCCGTATCACTTAACACGGATAATGTCATTTTCCGTGTAAATTAACACACAGAATGGTCATTCTCCGTATAATTTAAAACGGAGAATGGTCATTCTCCGTGTAAATTAACACGGAGAGTGACTATACCCAGTGTAAATTAAAACGGAAATGTCGTTCTCCGTTTTAAATTACACGGAGAATGAATGTCATTCTCCGTGTCAGTTAAAACGGAGAATGTAATTCTCCGTGTCAGTTAAAACGGAGAATGACCAATCACAGTGTAAATCGACACGGAGAATGCCATTCTCCCTGTAAATTAACACGGAGAATGACATTCTCCGTGTTTCCCAGTGTCAAAACAAGGAGAATGAACATTCTACGTGTAATTTAAACGGAGAATGGCATTCTCCATTTGACTTTGAATTAACACGGAGAATGCCATTCTCCGTTTAATTTTAAACGGAGAATGACCATTTTTCTTCTTATATCAATGGATAACAGTTAACAGAAACCTAATTTATTGTTTATGTTTTGTTTTTGTTTGTTTGTTTTTTTAGCAAAAAGCACTGTCAGGAATAAAGATTCTAGACTTTTTCGTGCTACTTTCAAAACAACGCTAGATCTTATGGAGGTTGTCACTGTAAATGGTGGCCGTTTACCCGTGCCGGTTATTGAATATTTAAAGAATACCGGTTTCTGGAATTTAATCGAGGTATTCTACAAAAGCAGAGTTGAGACAAAAGAATTGGCGAAGGCAACAGAAGGTCTTGAGAACTTGATAGGAACCTACAGGGAAGACCAAGATGGTGTGGGTTACTTTCAGTTGAGCAACACTGTCCGAATCGTGCCAAGCGTCGATGATGTGACAACCATCTTCGGTCTACCGCTTAGGGAAGAAAGCGAGACTGATTTTAATTGCAGAAAATTGATAAGGGAGATACAGAAACAACCACCACCACCAGGATCTTATAGCTTGTGTATAACGCATTTTACAAGATTGCTGGCTAATTCCAAGGGCGCACAAGCAAAAGTCACTAGCCAGGAAGTGAAAGATAAGTTCTTCCAATTATTAGAGCGGCTTCGTAGCGGAGATAAGACTGCAAATCCAGATGATTTGGTCAAGTTGTTGATCTTCCACTTGTGTCAAACTGTATTCTTCACAAAATCTGGCGGTTCAAGTTTGCCATACAAATTCTTCGCCTTGGCGGACAGCATAGAAGTTATCAACAGTATATGCTGGCCAAGGTTAATATTGGAATATGTCATAGATATCATAAAGAGGAGTACAAGTAAATGTAAGGAATTACTCCGATGTTTACTCCAAAATGGAAGGTTGCACAATATACTTCTTATATTGGTTTGCAGAACATACTACCCTTGTGGAAAAGAAGTTTGACCCAATTCAAGATTACCCAAGATTTTTCACATGGGATGGGTACACAATCTCAACCTTCCTCAAGACCGAATATCCCATGGAAATGAATTCTCCGTACATATTCGAAAACTTGGTCATATCTATTGGGCAAGAAGGAGGACACATGGAAGATGAGCAACCTCTACAAGAAGAAGTTCCACAAGAGGGAAGGGGAGAGACAGGGGAAGAAGGTCTACTTGGGGCTGAGGTTGCTGCTGAACAAGTCGAAATCAACGACACGATGGGTGGCTTGGCACAGGAACTGGAGGAATTGAGAAGGCAGAATTCTGATATTCTGGCGCAGAACGAGAAGCTGCTTAAAAAAATTAAAAAGCTAGAGGCACAACTCCGTGCAGTCAACGCTGATATGGAGAGCTCGGCGCATGAATTGGAGGAAATCAAAGGACATAATTCTGATCTGCTTGCACAGAACTGTGGACTCAAGGAAAAGCTTAAAGAGCTAAACGCACAAGAAGCTCATCAACGTGCAATCAACAACACGATAGAGGGTACAGTGAAGCAATTGGAATATTTGAGATCACAGAATTCTGACCTTTTTGCTGATAATTCAGAGCTCAACGACAAAGTTAAAGAACTAAAGGCACAAGGTAAAATCTGCTCTTTTTTAAATTTGTGATTTGTAATTCTCCATGTTTTATTGCAGTAAAATGACCATTCTCCGTGTTAGGTTGCAGGAGAATTGTCATTCTCCGTGATATAGTTACGGAGAATGGTCATCCCC
This sequence comes from Iris pallida, assembly GCA_029216955.1. NCBI lineage: Eukaryota > Viridiplantae > Streptophyta > Magnoliopsida > Asparagales > Iridaceae > Iris > Iris pallida. The sequence goes on from JANAVB010009994.1 coordinate 4,023,947, forward strand.
ATGTGTTTTAATACTGGGATTGTCCATTCTCCGTTTTAACTTACACGGAGAATGGACATTCTCTGTATTAGAAACACACAGAATGACATTCTCCGTTTTAACTTACACGCAGAATGTCATTCTCCTTGTCATATGTAGGAGAATGACAATTCTCCGTGTTTAATTACACGGAGAATTTATATTCTCCGTGTTAGATTAAACGGAGAATGGTCAATCCCATTGTCACATGGGCATGATCATTCTCCGTGTTAATTAATACGGAGAATGGACATTCTCCGTGTTAGTTACGCATAAGACTTTATATTCTCCGTTTTATTTAGCACGGAGAATTCCATTCTCCGTGTCATTTAATACGGGAATGAAAGTGTTCTAACAAATGAAACGGAGAATGATCATTCTCCGTGTAAATTGAAACGGATAATGGTCATTCTCCGTTTTAAATGATACGAAGAATAAATATTCTCCGTCTTAGATACACGGAGAATGACATTCTCCGTTTTAATTAACACGGAGAATGATCTTTTCCATTGTTAAAACTGAGAATTATCTTTACTTTTTCTATTTTTTTTCATTGACATCGTACCTTTCATTGATGTTTCTTTTATAACAGTGCGAATAACAGAGCAGCTTAGACAAACAAATAAAAAGCTCGCTGATGAGAAAAGAGAGCTTTAAGAAAAGGTTGAATTGTTGAATAAAAAAGCGATTGAAAAGGATGCGGCACAAGGTAAAATCTTCTCTTCTTTAAATTTGACAATGTCACTAACCAAACTTTTCACAAACTTTGCTGGAACAACTAGATTACCTTTATCCATATAACCAGCTCCACAATTGTGTTCTCCCACATACCTCTTAACCTCAAAAATTTGATTATCTTTTGAAATAGATGTAGCATGGAAGCTCCACAAACAAGCATGGATCTTGTAATTCTTGCAGCAAACAGTATACCTCCCCGGCTCAGATTTTAAAATATGGAATGGATGACGAGATTCAAAACATATCATTTTAATAGCGTGCCTAACTTCTTCAACACCATTTAGGAAAATCTGACCAACGCCTGTAATTGATCCAGGCCACATATCCGATTTCCTCTTCTTTATTGTCTCAATTGAGCCCTCATAAAATTCTACTGCTCATTTATCCTTTACAGTAGGAGAACATCTACTACTCAAGGAACTAGAAGAGGAAGACGAAGGTCCCATAGGAATGCTTTGACAAGGAAAATATGTCGATGAAGAACATGGAGGGTATACTTGCTCCACAAATAGATCAAAGCTCACGTCATGGGTACCATTGAAACCCCCAACCAAGGACCGAAGCCAAAAATCACTGTCAACGTACAGTTCAGTCCCAGCAGAATGCAAAAACTTGAAACGAAAGGAAAGTGGATCCAAAGAAGTCCATCGATTGCACACTTGATGCTTTAAAAATTCCACGGTACTTTCATGTGTGACATGGCAGGAAACTATGTCTCTCTTGAAACAAATATTAACTAAACAGCTTGAATCCATTCCCCCCCCCCCCCCCCCCGATAACATAAAAATAGAAGAGATCACAAAATAGGACAACACATTTCTGATCATTCTCCGTCTAATACTAACGGAGAATGACCATTCTCCGTCTAAAACTAACGGAGAATGATCATTCTCCGGCCAATACTAACGGAGAATGGTCATTCTCCATCAAATTATAATGGCGAATTCTCTTTCTTTGTGACAATTGACCATTCTCCGTCATATTAGCCGTCATATTCGCACAAAAATAACGAGATTAAAGATCTCGATAATCGTTACTCAGTTAATAATCTTCATAACAAATTCAAATTCAGCAAAAATTTTGCGACTGGACGAATATGATGAATGAATTTCTACATATCTAAACTCTAACCTTGTTTTAAGATCTATAAAAAGACAAGAAGATGATCTTCTCTCCACAATTGACCTAATCGCCAAAAAACTTCAAATCACTCCACGAAGAAGATGATGATGATGATGATGATAATGAGCGATGATCGAAGTTCGACTGAAGAAAATCACAATGAACAACGAACGATATTTGCGATCTCTGTTGAAGATGAGAACAATAGAATTCAGATCTCTCGTGAAGAAGAAGAAGAAAAAGAATAAAATTGCAATCCAAATCTAAGTTTGTGAAATCAAAATCATATATATATGACCAAATTTGCGCGAAAGGGTATTTTTGGAACTATAAAAATGATAATAGAGCATCTAAAGGGAATCTTAGAATATTTAACGTGGAAATATATAATTATGGGCATTTCATAAAACCCACCCTGCGGGTGGATTTTTCATAAAAATCAACCCCGAAATTGCGTTTCACAGCAATTTCCAGAAAGTTATACCTTCTTTTTGCGTAGCAGGCTTCTTCTTCTTATATGCAAGTTTTTTAGTTATCTGTTTCTTTGATCCTCCGTCATTCTCTTTTGGATTTGATGATGATTCTCCGTCATTCCCTTTTGGATAATCTTTTTCTTGATTTGATAATATTTTCGATGGTGACGACATTGTGCGAATATCTCGAATGAGAGGAACGTTTAAAGATTTTTGGAGGAGAAACCCTAGATTTTGGAGCAACGTTTGAAGATTTTTGGAGGAGAAACCCTAAATTTTGGAGGAGAAACTGAGCGACTTATCGAAGAAGAGAGTACGAAACGTTTTTTTTTGCTTTTTGTTTTTGAATAGCAGGGTTCGGATTTTTTTGTAATAAATTAGAAGGAAGATAAAAAAGGTCATTCGAAACCCGCTTTTATATATTAATTGATAATTCTGGGCACGCGATGAAATGTTATTTTGCAGGGGGTTTTACATAAAACTTTTACAATTTTTGGGCATTTCATAAATTTTCCCTCTAATTTCTTCGAGGCAGCATGCAACTCATCACATTTAGCAGTAAGATCATTTATTCTACCAGTAGCAATCTTGTACTTGTTTTTCTCTTCAGCAAGTTCTTTATTTAAAGCAGTGATATCATGTGTTTGCTTCTCAATAAGAGATTCGGCATTGTGTAAGCTTAACTTAAGCTTAGATACCTCCTCACTGTTTTCCGTGGGTGTAGTATTTCTAACATTTTCAAGTAAGCATGAAAGTCTATGAATCTCGACTTCATGGGTCTTGATCTTATCATTTGCATGTTTAAACTTGTTAAGAACCTTTCTGTGATCTTCAAGTAGATCACTAAAGGAATCACCCAGTTCATCAAAAGAAAAGTCTTCAAGAGAGTCGTTTACCTTGTCTGAAGTTGCCATAAGGCAGACGTTTGCAGTGTTCTGCGGAGAGTCCTCTTCTTCGTCTGAATCACTGGCCTCGCTTTCGTGCCAGATGCTAGTGTTGGCATACTTCCTTGAGGTTGGCTTCTTATACGGCTTTTCGTATCTGCTTCCTTTTTTTGCTACAAGACAATCTTTTCTGACATACCCCATCTTCTTGCATCCGAAGTAGGTGGGTTCTTCCTCATCGTCTTTTTGTTCCTTCTTCCTTCGGTTGAAGCGTAGGAACTTCTTGAAATTTCGAACCATGAGTGCTTGATCGTCACCTTCAGAATCGTCGTCATCTGTTTTCTCTGAAATGGTTCTTCGGCGATGAGCTCTTAAGGCATTTTTTTTCTTTTGGAACAATTTATTCAAAATCTTTGAGGTCAAGCTCATGCGTCATTAGCTTGCCCATCAGAGTTTCCATTGACATGTTGGTGAGATCATTGCCTTCGATGATTGTCGTCACCTTGGGGTTCCAGATCTTCGGTAGCCCCCTGAGCAGCTTGCGGATCTTCTCATGGTTGGAGTATTCTTTGACAGAGGGTTGACGATGTCGAGAAACGTTGTAAACATTTGAGTGATTCTCATTGGGCTTCATCTTAAATACCTCGTATTCTTGAGTAAGACGACTGATCTTTGATTATTTGACTTGTGTGGTTTCTTCATGGGTCACCTCCAGAAGCTTCCATACTTCGTGTGAGGTGGAGCATGTAGAGACCATGTTGAATTCAGTCCTGTCTATGGCACATAAGAGAGCATTAATAGCCCTAGCATCTAGACTTTGTCTATTTCTTTTCCAGGTCGAAATATTTGTCGTGGGGTTTGTCAATAAGAATCCCTTCGACAACTATTCTGGCAGGCTTCTTGTAACCATCCGTGACGATGGTCCATAGATCAAAGTCTAGAGACTTGAGATAAAAACTCATCCTAGTTTTCTAATAGGTGTAGTTAGTTCCGTCAAATAGGGGTGGTCTATTTGTGGACTGTCTCTCACCATAGTTGGAAAAGATAGGTTGTGTGGTTATCATGGATCAGCTCTAAGATGTTAATCCAATATATAAGAGAACAGAGCTCTGATACCAATTGAAGTACGTGTAGGCAACTCTAGAGGGGGTGAATAGAGTATGTGTCGATAATACCCAATTAAAAATCTAACTCTATTCAAGTTCAACCAACAGAAATAATAATCAGAGTATAAGTGCGGAATATAAATAGAGATCAGAGAAGCATACGCAGACACAACAGTTTTTAACCAGATTTTTCTCGTGGATGACTAGTCCAGGCCTGAGAACTCTAGCTCAGGATTGAAATATACTATTTGTGAAATAGCGTACAACCACGTGCCTTTACTCAGAAGAGCACGCCAACTTCTTACAGATTCGCGGATGGCAAAACTTGGAATTATCCAAGTGACTTCTTTTGAAACTTTTGCACACAAACTTCTAGTTGACTCACACTGAGCACCTTGGAGGCTCAGGATTGAAATACACTATTTGTGAAATAGCGTACAACCACGTGCCTTTACTCAGAAGAGCACGCCAACTTCTTACAGATTCGCGGATGGCGAAACTTGGAATTATCCAAGTGACTTCTTTTGAAACTCTTGCACAAAAACTTCTAGTTGACTCGCACTGAGCACCTTGGGGACTTGGGAAGTTTTGTGGCTAGTTAGATGAGAAGAATAAGCTCTAGAATGTATAGGCTATAGGAGAAGAGAAGATGAGAAGATTGGATGATTGAAAATGAGAGAAATCAAGGCATATATATACTAGTCCAGAGAGGCAAAGTTCGGCCAGAACTCTGTCCCAAAAATTCAAATATTTAGTCGTTGGACAACTAGCAGCCAGCAAGCCCTAAAAATTAGCTCTTAATTTTAAGGGGGCAGAGTTCGACCCAAACTTTGTCTCCTAGGGGACAGAAAGTTCAAATGAGCTATGTGGGCTTAGCAAGTTTTGGAGTTTGTTTGGTGGAGCTTTGGGTATTAAGTTTAGGGTTGAGATACTCAGTGCGACTCAACTTACAATAGCCTAGACTCAATAAAAAGAAAAAATACAGACTCAGAATACAAGTAACAGCAGCACTATCGAAGCAATCGTCGATGATGTCTGTCTTGAACTGATATGTGATGATGTTCTGTTTTGGAGCTTGATGGAGCTTGATGTGTCAAGTTGGATTATAACATATATCGTCTTGTTAATTATTAAGATTAGGTTGACTGCGATCCAGTTTGGGTCAACAAGCTTTACTTCAACGCGTTGAGGCTTGGAATGCCGTAGCGTATTGAGGCATGCGACCGCATTGACGCTCGGACTTGCAACAGGATGATACGGCCGAGATATAGAAGACATGATGTATGGAACGGTGAAATTCTTTGTGGGCAAAAGAGAACCTGAGTGTTGTAGCCAATCTGGCAAATTCAGTTGGGCTATTGAAAGCCTTTATAACCTCAGTTCATTTATCAAATAAAGAGAATTATTTCGTATACTTTGTTTCTTCCGCTGCTAAATACAATATCAAAGATGACCATTTGAGAACTTGTTATCTTATCTTGTACGAGTGCAACTCCAGACTCGTACGGCATTACGTTCCAGCGAGGACGAATGATTCGGATAAATCGATGCAAGGACGAACGATTTTTCGGATCGGGGCGTGACAAATTGGTATCAGAGCACTAGATTCAATTTTCTCAGGACGCTTGTTTTGTTTCAATTCCAAAGAGTTGTCCACCACCAATCAAATCACTCTTGACTCTACTCAATGCCGCACTGGATGTTCCATACAATAAGTCTAATACAAATCGTGTAATTTTGCCGCATGTGTTTTGAAAATTACATGACGTTTGCTGAAAAAGTCGTGAAATATTTATTGCATTAAGTGCAATGAGAAGTGAAACGTTCGTTGCTGCAAGTACAACAAGTCGCGAGATGTGAATTGAGATAGTTGTTGCTGCAAGTGCAACAAGTTGTGAAATGTAAATCAAGATGTTTGTTGTTTCAATGCAACAGTCGATATGAGAAATATTGGTTGCATCGATATAATGAAAGTCGTGGAATGTTGCCGTATCAATTCCAACAAGTTGAATTGTGAATGATGCGTTGCAATGAAAATAAAAGTTGATATCGAATGTGTTGAACGGATTCGAGCATTGGCTTTGGACGTCGGAAATAAATCGTTGCATGAGGTGCAACGGATATCGAAAATAAATCATTGCACGAGGTGCAACGGACGGAACTAAAATCGTAAGTCGATGAGAACGAATCGTTCGGTTGCGCACCGAACTTATGTTGGCAAATGAAGACATTGGCCGAATTGTGTCGGATTTTGATTAATCCAAAGTTACGGTTGCGATCGGCATGATCACTGCGGAAATCGTAAGTCGGAATAGATTGTTGGTTTATACCGAGTATGATGCGAAGGAAATAACTGAATTTCCGAGTGGTATATGCCATACCACCTATGCGATGAATGACTCAATTCTGAGTGGTATATGCAATAAACTTGTGCGATGGATTCCATCGACACATTGTGTAATTTGCGAAAGGTTTGTCCGCAACGAACGGGAGAGTACCGAGACTCGATTGGAAATTTATATGACGGTATGTTGATGCAAGTGTTCTTCGATAATCGGTTGGAACAATAGGACGGGGAGTCGTATCAATGAATGATACGTCGAACGAAAATTTATAAGTCAGTCAAATGACCGAGACTAACGAAACGGTTTTCCTTCGAGATAATAATCGGATCGGCGGAATAGAAAACTCAATGTTATAGTCGTATCAATGAATGATACGTCGAACGAAAATTTATAAGTCAGTCAAATGACCGAGACTAACGAAACGGTTTTCCTTCGAGATAATAATCGGATCGACGGAATAGAAAACTCAACGTTATAATCGTATCGCACGACTGCGAACTCGACAAAATGTTAGTCTATGAGAATTGAAATCGAATCGCACGACTTGCGAATTCGATGAAAACGTTGGACGATGCGAACTGTAATCGGATCGCACGACGTGCGACTTCGGTGAAGAGTTGGTTGATGCGGGTAAATAGTGCCTAAGAGATAGTTACGTTGCGGCGAAACTCATTTGAGTACGACTGAAATACACAAAACTTAGAGGGCGTGATCGTATAATTCGAGGGTTCAATGTTGGATAATCGGTAACTCGGTTACGCGATCAAAGTATAGCGGGATGCAACGAGTTGATGCGTATGGAAAAGTTCGTCGAGAACTTGAATGTATGCAATACGAGCTAAGTCGACGTTGATGAAGATTCAAAGTTGACCCTCGTGCTATCGAAATTGATATGACCTATCGAAATTGATACGCAAGGAAACGTAAGCACGATGTGAAAACACAAAATGGGGCAGGGCTACGATATCGAGATTTTCGAAAATAGCAATACGAAAATGTCGGACTGGTTGATCGTAAACTTTGCGATTGATCAAACGAGACCATAAAGTCATCGACGATTGTTTTGATGCGTATAGCATCTCGGATGTCGACCGTGGGTAGATAGACTCGAACTATATACGAGTAGATGTTTCGTGAATTTCGGAATCATCGACAGTAGTGCATGACTTTACTGGGAGGATAGTTATGCCTCAGTTGCACAAATAGAAATGGTTTTATCCAGATTTGGGTAGTCACATAGAAATCGTCTGAACATGATTTGGCTCCGAAATAATATAGCATGGTTCGTAGTAACTGTCCTTCGTTAATGATCCACAATTATCGAGCGTAGCTTCGGAACAGCTTGTAAAATCCTAGAGAGGGGGTGAATAGGGTAATAAAATTATTACCAAGAGAACTAAGCAATTTATATGATAATAAAAGAGAGATAGAATCAAACACTCGATGTATCCTGGTATCCTCCCAAGGGGCACTCCAGTCTCGGAACTCTCTCCAGCTTTAATCACTATTTGAGTAAATAGTTACACACGAGTTTGGATCCGAAGAACTCGTCAACTTCAACACGAGTTTGGATCCGAAGAGCTCGTCAACTTCTTACACACGAGTTTTCCTCCGAAGGCTCGTCAACTTTAATAGAAAAGAAAGAAGGCTTTTGATCTTCTCCAACACTTTGAAGATCGAAGAATACAACTCTTTAATACTCTAGCACTTTTGGTAGGATGACAAATTAAAGCTTTTGGGTAGAGTAGTAATGGTGAGGCTCTTGGTTGTTGAAAAAATTTATGGCTCAAGTGGATAGTCTTTTAAAGAAGACACAACCACCTTAAATAGAGAATCAAGAGAGCAAGACATTTAATGCTCCAAAAGCACGGCTGACGGAATACCGTCGGTATGCGACGGCATTCCGTCGGTGTACCGTTCTGAACAGTAACGATAATAAATCTAGCCGTTGGAGCATTTAATGCTAACATCTATCCATTCAAAAATCAAACATAAGGAAGACGGAATACCGTCAGTTCAGACAGGTATGCCGACGGTATGCCGTTTTTCGTCACAGAACTATTTCTGAGTGGAAAAACGGTATACCGTCGGTACCTATCGATATGCCGTCGGTATGTCATTTTTTGTCACAGAACTTGTTTGTGTGGAAACACGATGTACCGTCGGTACCTTTCGGTATGCTGTCGGTATGCCGATTTTCGTCACAGAACTATTTCTGAGTGGAAAAACGGTATACCATCGGTACCTTTCGGTATACCGTCGGTATGCCTATCTTTGTCACAGAACTAATTCTGAACAAGAGAATCAGTATACCGTCGGTATGCCGTAGTATACCGTCGGTGTTCTGTTTTGTAAGATGAGTGATTATTTGAATGAGTTTAGGAGGAGCTTTTGGTTTGTCATCCACCTTAAGTTTTTATATGGAATGTCCTAGACCTTGTACAGACTCTGAGTAAGTGGTGGCTTTTGGTTTGTCATCCACCTTAAGTTTTACATGGAATGTCCTAGGACCTTGAAATTTTTTGAGAGCAGGCTTTGAGTAAGTGGTGGCTTCTCTTCAGTCTTGCTTTAAGTACTCCATAAGTTCTCCAATTAGGCTTAATGAGTAGCTTTGATAAACAGATCTTTTTGTAGCAGCCTTTGGGAAGCTTGATGGTATATCTGTTTGCTGAGAAGATAGAGAAAACAAAAACAGGAAGATGCAGTTATTTATTATCAAAATTAATGTGCCAACACAGGTGACCTTAGAAGACTTGACCGTCAAATCAAATTGAATGTTGCAAACCCGTAAGATGACTCGTGCAATATCAGATATGAAATTGCGTCGGTAATAAATATAATAGGGTGCATATTGATGATAAGTCTAGGCGATTTTGAGAATTGTGCTATGCACGAGAGCGAGCGGTAAGAGAATGACTTACGAGTTATGTCTTTAGATTTGGATTCACCTTGCAATTGAGCTTGCGTGAATCGAACTTATTTTCGATGTTGCGAGACGGACAAGTTGAAAATTTGGCTAGTGAATTCCTACTCGATAGAAATCGAACATAAGACGCATCGTAGAGACTTGTGTCAAAGCGATTGCTGTCTTTGAGCACCGTCGCCTCGAGTTAAACTTTTGGGTTGGAAAGACCATTGCCTTTGTGCAACGTTAATTTAAAGTTGCGTCAAGAGAATTTAAGCACGGTGTCTAGGTGACCTAGTGGGCGTAGCATTGAATGTTGATGCATTTACAAGTCAACAAAGGAAATCGCATCGAGATGAGTTACATAGCCAGACTTCAGAAATAGTTGGACAGCGACTTCGAACGCAAGGCGTTGCGGAGTATCGTTGCGATCGGATGCGCGACGGCTCGACGCGACGCATAGAATTGATGGGCCATACGAAACTTACGAAACGAGAAATGTGATTTTGAATCGCGTTGCATGTAGTGACTTTATTGAATGAATCACTTATGTATCGGATATACAGATGCAATAAAATTTTGAGGACAGACGCTAAAGATAAGTCCGATCGGGAGTACGAGATGACAAGCATAGGATTGAAATTTATCTATCAGCTTCGTTCCAATTTTCTACCACTGGACTTGGCTGAAATACACATATTTTTGGGACGTCTTGAATAGGTGTACGATCCAAATCAAGTTGTATACTAAATTCAAATTGAGCTGCAAGGAACACTCAAATTGCACTAGTGTTTAAAACAGAACAACGAAGTTGGACGAGATCGTGAAACGATCTAGAAAAACACTTGGAATTGAGTATTGGTTTCGGTTCGAGGACGAACCTTGTTTTGAGTGGTATATTATGTAATTCCCCGCTCCCTACGGTGCATTATGCTGAATCGTTGACTCGAAGAGTTGCGTTGACCTGATTAAGTATCGATGCAAATCGATACAAGAGTACGTTGACCCAAGTTTCTACCACTGCATCGAGTCGGATCGATGCAAAGAGTTACGTTGAACCGAGGAACGCATCCTCTGTTCTAAAAGGCGGCCGCCTAGGCAGAGTCTAGGCACCGGATGCCCGCCCAATGTCTAGTTAGATGCCCGCCTAGTCCCCATGACCTCCGACTATGCATGTTTTGGGATTTTATGGATTTATTTCTGTAATTTTTAGTAGATTTTTTTGGATTCATTTTATTTTTTTGAACCGACTAGATCTAAGCGGCCGCCTAAGCACCCGCCTAGGTGGGCTAGGCGCTAGGCGGAAGGGGCCCGTCCGACTAGCGCCTAGCGCTTTTCACAACCTTGAACACATCGATAAGATCGATGCAAGTGTTAAGTTGGCCCGAGTGAAAGCATTGAGTCGGTTCGAAGATTCTAAAAAATCGAATCTACGCAAGACACTAGTCCGATTCGAACAAGTATTGATTTTAGTTGGTTTCGTGTGCAGGCTATACGTTTACGCTGAAATATAAGATGTCGACATTTTGCCTTATTTGCAATAGTGTCCGCAAAACCAAATGGTCGCCTTACCACGGACTAAAGCATGGGCACGGTAGGCCAAATCGCTTGGATAATTCAACGTAACACGAAGTACTCGAATGGCTAAGTCAGAAGAGCTTACCGTGCAATAAAGTTATGAAATCGAACCGTATCGGCTCGACGAAACGACAAGACGTGTCGGCTAAGGTAGGAGGACTTTGGCCATCCTTTGCTACTCATTCATGTCTAAGTAAAATGTACCATTATATACTAAGTTAACCTATCGAGACCATGGGCGTAGCTCGATCGAGAGATGAACATAGTGCGTGTCGAACACTAGATAGAACAATTGAAATGAAACGTACATCACATGTACGAGTCGCTATTGAACATTGAATATCGCAAAGGCGCTCTCGGTACGCAAGCCATAAAAACATGGGATAACTGTATCGACGAGTGGCTCAGTGCACAAGTCATTCGTGCCCCCGCGCACGAGTTAGAAGGCTACCACATTGAAAGACAATTGAGGCCGAGTGCCCTAGTGCACGAACCATGAACATTGAACACTAAGGCATAAACATGGAATTACGGTATCGAGGCGTGCATCGCATACACGACTTGAAGAATAGAGAACAATTGTGTTAAAACGTGCGTACGTGCACGAGAATAATAAAAGATGGCTTCATTGCGAAGAGAACAGTTGTAGCATGAATGTGACAGAACTGTCGAATATGGCACGGTGTCTTAGAAATGTTCAGGACATTCGGGTCGTTCGTTTGACGAACATTGAGTTGAGGCATGGTGCCATTGAACATTGAAACGAAGAACGAAATCGTACAAAGAATGTACGAACATTGAAAGTAAGAGAATTACAAGACAACGTGAAGTCTGAGTCTCGGACTCAAGACTATGTTTGGTTGTTTGAATAAGACGCACGTTGCATGGTCGAATGGACTTGAGAAATGGATTGGAGATAATCTCCCGTGCACGGGTGTTCCCTCGAACGAGTTATTGGCCCGGGGCACCGGGACCGTTCGACTTAGAAGGGAATGTTGATCTTTGTAGACGCACATCCGTAAGACGACTAGCGACCGATTATCAATGTTAAAATCCGCAAATGATGGTATGCAAACGATGTCTCCGGTTATTGGGGCAGCAACCCAATACGGGAGGCGCCGGGCTACCCAATTTGAGAAAAGAAAGAAAAGAAAAGAAGTTAGTCCATTCCAGCGCAGACATGTCAATGACCTTCATATAGTTAAGGAACGGTGGGCCGAAAGTACAGGAAAAATAGATCATGCACACAGAGCACTTATAACATGACGGAAAAGGAATGAGACGTATTCACCTTGCGTCGGTGTAAGAACGAGTGCGTCGATGTTGGTAAGAAGTCACGAAATAACACAAGATTTCTATTGGTTGTTTGTTTGCTTATGCGAATCAAATAACATGTTTGTCATGATAACATATTTTACTACTTTCGAATATGCCATAAAACCGATCTTAAAGAGAACATAGAAAGATCACTAAATTGTATGCTGCATGAATCAATACATTACTTAATGTCGGTTTAGTTAAATGGATTTTTGATCAGTACAACAAAGACGAAAGTACTAATCCCCACTAGTTTGCTAGGAGGTTCCGAAAATGATCTGCTCGCGGCGGAGCTTTATTTCAACGCGTTGAGGCTTGGAATGCCGTAACGTATTGAAGCATGCGACCGCATTGACGCTCGGACTTGCAACAGGATGATGCGGCCGAGATATAGAAGACATGATGTATGGAACGGTGAAATCTTTTGTGTAAAAGAGAGAACCTGAGTGTTGTAGCCAATCTGACAAATTCAGTTGGGCTATTGAAAGTCTTTGTAACCTTAGTTCATTTATCGAATAAAGAGAATTGTTTCGTATACTCTGTTTCTTCCGCTGCTAAATATAATATCAAATATATCCATTTGAGAACTTGTTATTTTGCCTTTTACGAATGCAACTCCAGACTCGTACGACTTTACGTCCCAGCGAGGACGAATGATTCGGATAAATTGATGCGAGGACGAACAATTTTCCGGATCAGAACGTGACAAAAACATCATATTCTAAACAAAGCAACATTATATAAGCAATGTAACTCTTAAAAGTAGAAAGCAATCATCTTAAACGTATATAAAGCTTTAAAAGGGTAGGGGCACGGAGAATATGGGAAGTTGATATGGAAGGTAGACTCTTGACTCAAAACTATAAAAAAAAAGACTCAATCTTTAACTAAATCAAACAGATCCAAGTAACCCAACAATCCTAAAATTAGACCCCAAAACATAGAAAAATGTAGAGCTGGATCAAGATTCCGGTCCCTTATTCCAATCCCACTCAACACTCCAATCTAGCTTAGCTCCACAACATAAAGATCGACACTTTCTAAAATAAAGCAAAAGTAATTGTTATAGAAGCAAGCAATGTACGTAAAGAAAAAAGAAGGAAAAAAATATTATTACCGGGGAGGGGCACGGCGAGGATGTCTCCCGGCTGGACGGCGGGGCTCCCCATGGCGTTGGCGTTCATGATGTCGGTGGCGGTGGTGTCGTACTCCGCCGCGACCGCCTCCACCGAGTCCCCCTCCCTCACCACGTACGAGAGGTAGACGGCGGGCAGGAAGTTGTCCGAGGAGTTGAAGCAGCTGCAGGGGAGCGGGATCGCGAGGCTCCGCCCGGCCTCGAGCGAGGCTCCGTCGGGGTCGGCGGCGGGGAGGCCGTTGGCGTCCCGGATCTGATCGGCGGAGGCGAGGGAGGAGAAGACCCCGGAGGCGATGGAGGAGAGGGTGTCGGCGGGGCGGGTGCGGTAGCGGACGGAGAGGGAGCGGCGGATGCCGGCGGAGCAGGAGCAGGGGAGGGGGACGCGGAGGAGGAGGCCGGCGGGGAGGATGGAGTTGGGGGCGGAGGGGGGCGAGGGGTCGATGGAGTTGGCGGAGAGGAGGAGGAGGGGGTCCACCTGGAAGAGCGCGGCGACCTCGGAGACCTTGAGGTCGGCGTAGAGGGTGTAGCCGAGGAGGGAGCTGCAGGTGTCGGAGCCGGAGCACGGCTCGATCGTGGACTTCGCCATCACCGTGGAGAGTGCTGGAAGCAGGAGGAGGAGGAAGAAGAAGTGGCGGCTCATCCTCTTCTTCTTGCTCTGCTCCGCCAATTTTTAGGGTTTCGGCAAGTGGGGAAAATGAGGGGGGTTTTGAGTACTTTATACTTTGGAGGTGAGTACCGTGAGTTGTGCTTTTTTGTGATCAGGCTGTTGCTGTGCCTTGTTATTTGTGCAGAGGAGGGAACGGGAGAAGGACACCCAACGGTCGGGAAACTAAAGTATGGATTTCTTACATTTATAGCCTCTACTATAAACTCAAATTGCATACATGTATACCTTTTTAATATTTTGTGATTTATTGGAGGCTGTTTCTGTTTCTGCATATTTCTAAAAGAATTGGGCCCGTCTTCAAAAAGCAACTTCTGCTATCAGTCGAAAGCAACAACAATTCCATATCATTTTTTTCTTGTCATTGTGCAAGCGTTGTATCTCATTTGGGTTCATTGTTTTTAATTTTTACACACACTAAGGGGCTGTTTGGATCGCTGTATTAGTACTTCAAGTGGAGTGAAATATGAAGTTTTGCTTGAACTGAACGGTGAAAGTGTGAATTCCAGCGTTTGGTTACACAACGCAAGTGAATTTTTTGACTCCCATTTCTGACAAAAACAGTGTCTTGTCCCCCTCCTCTCAGTCCCTTTTCACCTACACCAAAAAACAACCGCAGGTGTGCTGCAAGTGAGGGAGCGAAGCTCCAGAGCCTCTACCGTGCCCCGTCGCTGCTGCCGCTAGCAGCCTCCGCGGTCGAGGTCGAGGTCAGAGGGGGAGGTGGCGCATGATGGAGACCTCGCGGCGGACGTAGCCGGCGGCGTTGCGCTCCTGAAGGCCTTACGGCCGAAGCAAGACCACCGGGAGGCCTTGTGGCCGGCGGCGTTGCGCTCCTGGAGGACGTACTCCTCGTCGTGGATGAGGTGGTGGGGCGCAACGAAGGAGGGCCGAGCGTCGAAGAAGGTGGAGGGAGATGGAGGAGGTGGAGGTGCCCAGCCGCCATGGACTTCGTGGCTTCATGGTGTGCTGGAGGAAAAAAAAAATTTCATGGTGTGCTCGAGTTGGGAGGAGAGGAGATGAGCCAGCCAAAGTTTGAGAAAGGAATGGAATGTAGATAAGGAGAGAGAGAGAAGAGATAACAATGGTATTAGTAATAACTAAATAACTAGTATTACTCATTTAATTAATTTATTATAATTTAAGTAATTATTATTCTTATAGTTTAATTAATTAATTCTTATTTTTGGTGATATCAATTAAAATATTTAAATTAAAATACTTACAAAATTTGTCTTCAATAAAAAAATTTAGCAGTAATTATTGTAATGTGTTTAATTATTATTTAAAAACGAGAATATGAAAATATGTATATATTAATTATTATTTAATTTTTAAAAAGTAATTAATATTAATAATATTAATAATAATAATAATAATAATAATAATAATAATAATAATAATAATAATAACTTCTTAATTTTCTCCTTAATACAAAATAATAATGAATAATAGTAGTTTGGTGGGGGGGGGGGGGGGGGGGGGGGGGGGGGTAAGCATACCTAGGTTTACTATATCTCCAAAAAACTTCCACTTTCAACTATCCAAACAACCGAACTACTTTTTTGTCACTTACAACAACCATCCAAACACCAAACCAATTTTTCTTTCACTTGCAGCAGACAAAAATTACTCCATCCAAACACATTTTGGAAAGTGCCACTTGCCGCAAGTCAACGGAAACTCAACTTGCTGCAAGTGCCACTTTCACACTTTCAAAGAGTTACATCTATCCAAACAGTCCCTAACACGTCTTGTTCGATTTCGAGATCATTTGTCTAGCTAAAAAAGTTATACCTCTTCTCACTAACCACATGAGTCAGATAAGTTTGGTATATCAAATTCTATTGGAGTCCGTTTCTTATGTGTTTTTTTCTTGAAAAATAGTCTTAAGATTCTATTAGTAAACCAACTTATTAAAATGTTGAAATGTCGGTTCATTTGTGGAACAGTCCATTTCAAAAAAAAATGTGGAACAATCTTTGACGGTATCCTCCCCACTCCCACTCCACGTCAAAAACTTTTTTTTAATGTCAGTTTTTGAAAGATATTAGTGATTCAGAACTAAGTCATAAAACATTTGTCATTAACATCCAATTCATGCTCCGAGAAAGCTTAAAATCTTATATTATACTTATAATATTTCAAAAAATCAATGACATCCAATAAGTTTTAAAAGCATTGAATTGCATAGAATACTAAGTCCACAAAGATATGGTTTATGGTTTACATGTATATAAAACGATTGCATATCTCTACTAATATAGGTGGCTTAGAAACGGCTTAAAATTGAACTGTCTAAGCCGTTTGTAAATACTCCATTAATTATATTTTAAAAATTAACTAATTGTTTAACTACCTAATATGATTTAATTATAACTAAATACCTTCAACTCAAGTGGAAGTGGTAATTGTTTGAGTTCAATCCAGACCATAGTATTTATAATAAATTCACATTTAATATTTTTGTTAACATTTTTTTTTACCTACGTGCATGGCACGTTCACATACTAGTACATATAACAAGAATGAGTTCCATTTGGTAGCAAAATCAAGAATTTAGAACTTTCACATCCTATTTATTATTTCACCACAATTTTGAATGAAATCATTCTAAAATCCACATCGGCATTAGCACCACTCCATAAATTTTGACTCCTTAATAATAAGTCACGGCACTCTAAATAACATACACAAAGAAAAACAAAGCATTTATCCCAAATTCTCGGGGTCAGCTGTTTCAATCCATCTCTTTCACTCAGCCCCAGTTAGCAGCACACAAAGATGTGCCCAAATATTTCAAGAATAGAGAGAAGCAGAAGTTTCTTCTCATAATTTAGCTCTCGGGAAAATTGAGGTCAGGCTATTGGGAAAAATAAAATTCCTCTACGAATAAGGATAATGCTGGGAAAAGATAATATAAAGGAAAAATAGAGCAAGAAATGAGTTCATTTGTCGAATTTTTTTAAGGCAGATCCAATTGAAGATTCAATAAAAAATGCATGAGAACAGTTTGAAAGGTTATATGAACATGAGCAGCAGTTGCATATGAAAATAGAAATTAAGAATAATATGTTTGTAGTTGAAGGTGCTTTTGGATAGACCAATAGAGAAATTTGTAGGAACTGTTAAAAAGAGTTACAAGGATCAGAAATGCAACCAAGCCATAGGGATTCATGCAGCAGACCAAAGTTTAAAAACATTGCTTTGTATGCACAGGAAAGAGAAAAGAAAAAGAAGACCCAATGCTTAGCATGTATTTACGTTGACTGAGACCAGGCAAGAATTATCACGGTTGTTAATGTTAGTCTATTTGCAAACAATCGATGGAAAAACTCAGTTGCAATCCCTAAGAAAAGATGCAAAGAATGCAGTTGCAATCCCTAAAAAAGAGATGCAAATAATGCAGTTGCAATCCCTAAAAAAGAGATGCAAATAATGCTGATTGCGTAGCCTAAACGATTAAATAAAAATCGAATCGCGTTTGCAATAGCGGTTTCTCGAAGGCAACAAGAGATGATCAACAACAGTTGAGTCTCAGATTCTCGAAGGCAACAGAAAGAGGAAGGAAGAAGAAGAGCGGATCTCGCTGGGGTGTTGAACACCGGCGCTCAAAGCTATACCCGCAGTACGGATAAGCTCCCAGGAACCAGCAAGTTCAGGAGAACTTCTGGAACGCTCGTAAGTCAATATTTGAGACTTGAACGGGCTTCCTGGACTTAACAGACTCCCTCAACTCTCTTCTTGGTGGATCTTTCAAAGGAGGCCAAGGGGCTCTATTTATAGAGTGGAGTTGAGACTTCACCTCTTCTCCTATCCGATGTGGGACTAAAATACCAATACTCAAAAATAGAGTTTGATATTTTAGATCATCCCACAATCAGCATAGAAGTGTGCCAGTCCACGCCTACCCCCCGAACCCTCCCGTGCATGCACGAGACATCTTGGAGTCCGCGTCCGAGTCCGAGTCCGCACAACAAAAATTAACTTGCATCCTTGTTGGATTTAATCC
Organism: Iris pallida; assembly: GCA_029216955.1. Lineage (NCBI taxonomy): Eukaryota > Viridiplantae > Streptophyta > Magnoliopsida > Asparagales > Iridaceae > Iris > Iris pallida. The sequence goes on from JANAVB010009994.1 coordinate 4,042,241, forward strand.
TTTTTCCTTCTAGGAAAATACTTCCACATGGCACAAACTTGTGCCCCACTACACCTCATGTGCACACCTCAACACAAGCAATGCATTATATTGAGATACTCACCATTTGGTGTAGCCGATGTGGGACTATCTTTTCTAGTCCAAAGGCAAAAACACCAACAATCCCCTACATATCTCAATATATGGGTTGAGCGTTCCCCACAGTGATTGTCCATCATGCATTAGGAGAGATGTCGCTACGACTTGAATCTTCCCGCATAGGTTAAATAACAGCATGATACAAGAATGGACTAAGCCTTGAATTCTGTACCATAACTGCAATTCTTCCTACTCACATAGTGACATCAACTGTGCTTCTGGCTGCACATTGAAGGCCTTGTGCCAGCCTGGTTTCAGTGTATAATTTTTGGGCGTCTACAAGTTTACCCTCAAGAGACGGCCTGATATCTCTGTCCATACACTATAGGTGAGTTCTATAGAAAGAGTCATTGGCATGAAGCATTGCGCTTCTTTGCGGTGCTACGCCGCTATGACATGGCTGACAAAGCCAAGGCATTACCCCTACCTGGGAACCTCATCGTAGTGTCATACTACTGTAGCATGAGGTCTCAAGCCTCTTTGTAGTGCCAAACTACCCAGCATGAAGCCTTGCGCTCCCTTGTGGTGTTACGCCACTATGACATGGCTTGCAAAGCCGAGGCTTTACCCCTACCTGGGTACCTCATCGTGGTGTCATGCCACTGTAACATGAGGACACCGGCCTCTTTGTAGTGCTGCCTACATCTCTTTATTACGATTATGCAACATTAGGCTACCTGCCTATATGCGGTGCTACGCCGCCTGTAACTTGGCTAACAAAGCCGAGGCATTACCCCTACCTGGGAACCTCATGGTGGAGTCACCCCACTGTAGCATGGAGTTGTAACACTCCTTTGTGGTTGTTGCGCCACCATGCTTCCTGTAAAGCATAACAGACCTTCACTCAGTCTGAGAACTCATTAAGGCATTATGCCATCCTTCTCACAGGATCAATTTTCCGTAGAAAATTCATAGTAGACAACAGTGGTTCTGGGTCCGAAACCCTTACATGTTCCGCAGAACAAGTGCCCACTGTTAACTAATATTTTTCCAGTCAATAGTCCTCCCTTGAATCAAAAAATTAGATATCTGATAGATTTCTCTTTGAACCAATAACATAAAATTTATTGATAGGATTATAATGACACAATATTAGAATGCCTTCAAGCCCATCTTCCTTGCTGTGTCCTCGACCAGCTGACGCTTGAGACCCTTCGTGAACGGATCCGCCAGGTTTTCCTGACTCCGAACATCGATCACTGCAATGACGCCCCTTTTTATGAGATCGTTCACTGCTCTGTGCTTCAACCGCACAGTCCTCTTCTTCCCGTTGAAGAGTTCATTTGATGCCACTGCTGCTGCCGCCTGGTTGTCACAGTATATCGGAATCGCCGGTATCTGAGCCCCAACCATTGGAAGGTCATACATGAGCTCCCGAAGCCACTCTGCTTCATCTGCTGCAGCGTCCAATGCAAAGAATTCAGATTCCATGGAGGAGCGAGATAACATAGTCTGCTTCTTCGACTTCCACGATATAGCAGCTCCACCCATGGCGAACACATATCCACCTGTGGAATATTCGCTCTCCACCTCTGAACACCAGCTAGCATCACTGAAGCCTTCCACTACTGACGGATCTCCGCTGTAGTATAGTGCATATGTCTGAGTCTTCTTGAGATATCTCATAACACGCTTCACAGCTTTCCAATGCTTTACGCCTGGATTACTCGTAAATCGACTCAACATTCCCACTGCAAAGGCTATGTCAGGCCTTGTGGCAGTAGTAGCGTACATCAAACTTCCGATGACGCTAGCGTACTCCAACTGCCTGACGCTCTCCTTCGAATTTGGCTCCAGTTTCAGATCACTCCTGTACGGTGTATCAATAATAGGAAGATCTTGATACCCGTAGCGAGAGAGCATCTTCTCAATGTAATGAGACTGTGACAGCGCTATTCCAGTGCCTGTCCGGATGATCTTGAGCCCCAAGATTACGTCGGCATCCCCCAAGTCCTTCATACTGAACTTGGTCGAGAGGAATTTCTTTGTCTCTGTGACGCAGCTTAAATCCGTACCTAGGATTAGCATGTCGTCCACGTATAGACAAACGATTACTCCTCTTCCGTCAGCAAACTTCGTATAGACACACTTGTCTGTTTCACTGACCCTGTAGCCATTTGACCTTATCACCTTGTCAAACTTCTCATGCCATATTTTGGGAGTTTGCTTCAAACCATACAGAGACTTCATCAACTTGCAGACTTTGTCTTCCAGACCTCTGACGACAAAACCTTCTGGTTGTTGCATGTAGATCTCTTCGGTCAGCTCGCCATTAAGGAATGCCGTTTTCACATCCATCTGATGTATCACCAGCTTGTGTATTGCTGCTAAAGCAATTAACAATCTGATAGTTGTCATCCGAGCTACTGGAGCATAAGTGTCAAAGTAGTCGATCCCCTGCTTCTGAGCAAACCCCTTGGCCACTAGCCTGGCCTTGAACTTGTCAATGGTTCCATCTGCTTTCATCTTCTTCTTGAAGATCCATTTGCATCCGATGGGTCTTGCTCCTTCTGGTAGGTCGACCAATACCCATGTGTTATTGGAGGTGATTGAGTCAATCTCGTTGTCAATCGCCTCCTTCCAGAATATAGCATCTCTGGTCTTCATCGCCTCATCATAGGTAAGCGGATCTGCTTCCACATGATAGGTGACGAAGTCATCTCCGAAGTCTTTCGGCCTCCTCGCTCGCTTAGTTGACGGCTCAGCGAGTTCTGGTTCAGCTGGTGTCTCCTCGACAACAACTCCATCTTGGACTACTGGTTCGATAAAGATCTCTGTCTGCTCCGCACCCTCATTATTCTCCGGAATGTCCGCGAGAACAATGTTCTTGTGCCTTGCAAACTTTTCTTCAAAATATTCAGCATCGCGAGATTCGATGATATGATTTGACTCGATATCAAGGAATCTCCGAGCATCACTCTTCTCGGCATACCCCAGGAAGATCGCCTTAGTAGTCCTTGTCCCCAGCTTCTGAATCTTTAGATCCGGGAGCTTCACATAAGCCAGGCACCCCCACACTCGAATGACATTCAGGTTGGGTCTGACTTTGAACCAGAGTTCATGAGGAGTTATGTCGGAAGTTGCATACGGCACTCTGTTCAGAATGAAAGTGGCCGTTAATGCAGCTTCTCCCCAATAGCACTTTGGGAGACCCGCAGTCAACAGCATAGAGTTCATCATCTCTGTCAACGTTCTGTTCTTCCTTTCTGCTACTCCGTTGGATTGTGGAGAATACGGAGCCGTCGTCTCGTTGATGATTCCATGTTCTTTGCAGAATGATGAGAATTCATGAGACCTATATTCCCCACCTCGATCACTCCTCAGCCTCTTGAGTTGTTGTCCAGTTTGCCGTTCAGCCTCGGCCCTGAACTCCTTGAACTTCTCGAATGCTTCGTCTTTAGATTTGAGTAAATAGACGAAGGCATACTTGGAGAAGTCATCGATGAAAGTAATGAAATACTTCATCCCGGCCTTTGTAGAGAATTGTTTGAAGTCACAGATATCTGAGTGAACCAACTCCAGAAGATCTGTGCTTCGATGGACCCTGTGGAAGGGTTTCCTAGTGATCTTCGTCTGAGCACATATCTCACATTTCTCTACCTTACCCCCACACTTGGAGATAAGTCCTAGACTAGACATTTTGTTTATTCGCTTACAATGAACATGTCCTAGTCTATTATGCCACAACTCAAGAGAGTAATTCAAACTAGTGATAGCATTGACATTATTATGCTGGGTTACAACAAGCTGAATTTTGTACATTCCTTCAGTCTGAAAAGCTTTCCCGAAGAAAGTACCCTTCTTGGACATCACCATTTGGCCAGCATTGATGTCCATCCTCAAGCCTGCGTTGCAGAGCAGGCTCCCAGAGATCAGGTTCTTTGCGATTGCAGGAACATGCTTCACACCTTGAAGCGTCAGAATGTTCCCCGATGTAAGCTTCAGCTCCACCGTCCCGATCCCCAGTACTTCAGCTTGTGTCTGGTTCGCCATCATGACTTTCTCGGAAGTAGGCTCATAGGAGACGAACCAGTCCTTGTCTGAACAGACATGACATGTCGCGCCAGTGTCTATCCACCAGTCCAAGTCTGCCCCCACAGTTGCAACCTGTGCTATCATGGCAACCTGATTAGTAACCAAAGAAACCTTGTTAGGCTCACCTTGCTCTTTGGGCTTGGACTTGCATTCACTTTTATAGTGACCCTTCTTGCCACAGTTGAAGCAAGTCACATGGGACTTGGACTTCTGTTGCTTGAATCCTGGACCCTTCACTTTCAGATTCGAGAAGTCCTTCTTCTTGTGGTGAGAAGCCGCCTGCTTCCCTTTGTTCTCTCTGGTGGCTTGAACCAGATTCGCCGTTGCGAGATGCTTGGACAGGGTGTCCAACTTCTGTTGAGAGCGCATCTCGTCCTCAACATGAATCTCGCTGAGGAGATTATCCAGGCTAATCTCCATCTTCTTCCTATGCATCCTTGCATAGATGTTGCTCCATCCTGGAGGAAGTTTTGCCACGATCCCTCCAACGACGAACTTGTCGACGAGGGGCATGCTATCGTCCTCCAGTTTCTGGCGCAGCTTCAGGAACTCTTTCACTTGGGGCAGCATGGTCTTCTCGTCTTCAAAGACCCATTTGTGGTATTTTTCAACCATGAACATCTTCGACCGGGCCTCGTCGTCGTCATACAGCTTCCCCACGGACTCCCAGATCTCTTTGGCAGAAGTCCTCTTTGTGTAGGACTCGGCCAGAGAGTCTTCCATGGAATTCAGGATCAGCAGCCTGCATATGCTGTTATCCTTTTTCCACTTCGTCTGCTTGCTCGTAGCAGCGGCCAGAACAGCAGCAGATCCTGTTGCTGGAACGATTGGTTCTTCCTCATCCAACACGTGATCAACATCCACGAGTTGAAGGTTCAGAGTCACCTTTCGCTTCCAGATCTGGAAGTGTTCGCCGTCGAATTTCTCCAACTTGTTAAAGCCGGTATCGACAAGCGAAGCACGAGTGTTTTCCATCGAATCGTATAGCTTTGAGATTGTTAGTCTATTTGCAAACAATCGATAGAAAAACTCAGTTGCAATCCCTAAGAAGAGATGCAAAGAATGCAGTTGCAATCCCTAAAAAAGAGATGCAAATAATGCAGTTGCAATCCCTAAAAAAGAGATGCAAATAATGCTGATTGCGTAGCCTAAACGATTAAATAAAAATCGAATCGCGTTTGCAATAGCGGTTTCTCGAAGGCAACAAGAGATGATCAACAACAGTTGAGTCTCAGATTCTCGAAGGCAACAGAAAGAGGAAGGAAGAAGAAGAGCGGATCTCGCTGGGGTGTTGAACACCGGCGCTCAAAGCTATACCCGCAGTACGGATAAGCTCCCAGGAACCAGCAAGTTCAGGAGAACTTCTGGAACGCTCGTAAGTCAATATTTGAGACTTGAACGGGCTTCCTGGACTTAACAGACTCCCTCAACTCTCTTCTTGGTGCATCTTTCAAAGGAGGCCAAGGGGCTCTATTTATAGAGTGGAGTTGAGACTTCACCTCTTCTCCTATCCGATGTGGGACTAAAATACCAATACTCAAAAATAGAGTTTGATATTTTAGATCATCCCACAATCAGCATAGAAGTGTGCCAGTCCACGCCTACCCCCCGAACCCTCCCGTGCATGCACGAGACATCTTGGAGTCCGCGTCCGAGTCCGAGTCCGCACAACAAAAATTAACTTGCATCCTTGTTGGATTTAATCCTTTTTCCTTCTAGGAAAATACTTCCACATGGCACAAACTTGTGCCCCACTACACCTCATGTGCTCACCTCAACACAAGCAATGCATTATATTGAGATACTCACCATTTGGTGTAGCCGATGTGGGACTATCTTTTCTAGTCCAAAGGCAAAAACACCAACAGTTAACTTGCGCCCTCCTGTTTCAAATTCAGTTGGAAATAAAAGAAAGGCTAAATCACAACTTGATACCCTCAACTATTCGAGTTTTCCAACTTGATACCCTCAACTTTGATAGGTATCAACTTGATGTCCTAAATTTTAAAACAGACAAAATTACCTCTACTCTCTCCTCTCATACCCACCCCCCACCCCACCCCGCACCCAAGTGTCGTAGCTGCACCACCCCCTCGCCCCACCGGCCTGCTTTTCGCGCCGCCTCCCTTCCCCTCTCTCTCCACCCGCAACGGCGGCCCGCGCGCAGCGAAGATAGGGGGTAGAGGTTAGGGGCGCGAGGGTGGTACAGCCGCAGGGTGGGTGACGGCAGGGGTGGTGACAGCCAGTTGGGGGGAGGGGGGGGGGGGGGGAGGGGAGGGGAGGAGAGAGTAAGGATAATTTCGTCATTTTTGAAACTTAGGGTATCAAGTTGATACATATCAAAGTTGAGGATATCAAGTTGAAAAACTCGAATAGTTGAGGGTATCAAGTTGTAATTTAGCCTAAAAGAAATAAATCTTCGTTGTATCGAGTACGAGTAACAGAACATCAAAACAGATGAAATATATATATTTTCCGGACTAGTTCAACCACTGTTTAACATCCATTCTAGTTCCAACAGTTTCCAGGTAATAAAAGAAAATAAAAATGCTACACAGCTCCTTTAGGCCAAACGGCGACTACATTATTCTGTAACTTACCTATGTTTGGCGACAATAGGGAGAAGAACAACTCTTTTACTCTCTGAACAGCCTAAGCCTCATGAAACCACTCAGTTCCTACCTTTCACTATAGCTCAAAGAAAACGGAGAACAAAGAAAAGGACTACTCAGCAGCCACTTCAGGTACTAGATAACTTCTCATTCCTGAAAACCAACAGTAAGTTTATGTCGAGACAAACTGGCAGCTTCAACTGAGAAAGGACAACTCGGAAAGAGGCCTTAGTTTCTTCTCGTACTGTAAACTCTCATACTGTGAACAAATTTGGAGAAGAAAGAATAGTTAGTATGCAAGTAACCATTCCCGTAAATAAAACATGAATAAGAAAGATACGAGGGCAAGAACTTGAGAACAGTGTAAAAAACCTGTTTCTTGAAAGCAGCAATCTCTTCGTCTTTAATAGCTTCTACCTGTGCATGTTCCTCCCACCCAAGTGATCTGAGAAAAGACGCTTCCTCTTCATCGACATCAGCAATCTGCTCATAGTTGTCGTCGGAAGACCAGGATGGCTGGTTACAGTTTTCTTTATTATCTACATGAGTTTCAGACTGGAAATCCTCATTTTGTACTTCTTCACCCAATGCACCATCACCATCTATTACCCTTCCAATACCACCATTTCCATTCACATCCACTTCCTGATTGATCACAGAAGCACCAGCATAATCCCCTGAGTTCTGCCCATCCAATGACGATGACTTCTCTGAAGCATCAAAAATGCAGCCTCCTGGATCAGGAACAACACCAGTTGAAAGGTTGCTAGGTGCTTTCCTACTCAAGGAATTCAAAATATGAATCCGGTCCTGAGCTTTCCCAAAACAGCATGAACTCCGCTTCAAAGATGACATCGAATTTTTACTAGTATCCTTGCACTCAACCTTGAGGTTTTGATTGGTGGGGCTCTTCAGATTGCCATCTGAATCATTAACATCTTCCACAACACCAGAAGAAGAAACTGTGGCATTTCTCTCTCGATTGAGGACTTGAAGATTGCCAACTTGAGATGTCTTGGAAACATCTGATCCAAGAGTACATGCACGGAGGGCATTATTGACAACAACTAGTTGAGACAACAGTTCCTTTCCAGCCATGGCTCCTTTGAACTTGGGTTTCTCAGAAGAGTTCAGACCCTGAAAGAAAAAAAAAAATCAGTCGATCATAAATTACTATAAATCAAGGTTACCATCATCTAACCCTTCAGGAAAGAAATGAATAAACAAGAGGAAATTTGAGGGGAAAAGGCTACATTATAGCTTAGTTGTAGTTGGATTCAGATGATAACCAGAACATTTTTATGTTAGAATCAAGTCCATGATAGAAACTAATTAATCATATCCTTCACATAAATATATATATAAAAAAGTAAAAAAGTAAATGCAAGCATTTACATAATTTGTTTAAGTGGATAAGAAATATAAGAACCATAAATTCAGTAAATGAAGCAGAGAAGTGGTACTAGAACTTGACGAATTTTTTTGTACAACTAATAAAACACATGAGGTAAATAGTTACATCAAAAGGCCAAACTAAATATTGTAAATAAGATCTGTAATAAGTTGAATTAATTAAGTACTGAGATGACACTACATGTGCAGTTAAGACCTTTCAGGATCAGGTGCCAAAGTATGCTATGATTAAAGGGTTAAAAATAAGTGAAGAACTACAGATAACAAAACTAAACATTTGGACCTCTGGTAAGAATATACAACATGAATTTATTGGAGGGCTTGAAAAGTCAAGTATGCAAAAGGTGTAATCATCAAAAGAAACAAGGTCAACGATAGAACTAGTAAGAATTGGTCTAAGAAATACTTTGTCAAGACAGGCTGCCCTTGAGCGAAACTTGAGAGAAGAGTTTGCCAATATGGCTAATTAATATGAAACAAGTTTGTCAAGGCAGAATAGTATGAAAATAGAATGTGTTGTGTTTTCTTCTCAAATTGCTGGATTTTAATCGGATATAAGCAAGTACTATTAAATAACGGTACGCCCAAGTAAAGAAGAGAAATATCTTTCCTACCTTTCCTAATTTCGTTCCATTATGATCAACACTTCCAAACACCTTTACTCTTTATCAAACCAGAACCCTTGATTGATTCTCCTAAAATTGCCCTCAAGTCGTCATCATCCATTGCTGAGTATTCATCATACATAAAAAGATTAAATACAATCACATAATGGTATGCCACCAAGGAAAAAAAAAAGAGAGACTTTCCTAAATCTGCCTAATTTCCTTCATAATTATCAACACTTACGAACACCTTTACTTCTCTTTATCAACCCAGATTCCTTGAGTGGTTCTTCTCAAATTGCTGAGTTTTGATCACACATAAGCGGATTAAGTACAATTACATAACGGTATACTAACTAAAGAAGAGAAAACCTTTCCTACCTCTCCCTAATTTCCTTCCATCATTACTAACACTATCAAACCAGAACCTTACTGCACATGTTCCCTATTTGAGCGACCAGCCTAAAAGCTGAGGACTGATCATGCAATAGTCATATAGATGGTCCAAAGGCATCTAATTTGACAGAAACAATACTTATTTACTATATCAAATCTTCCAGCTCTCTACACTACTGTTTTCAGTATGTCGTAGTGAGATAGCATGATCATAGAGTTGTCTATCTATAAATTTATGTTCATCAAGAATAGTGTTCTGTATGTATATAGCTAGGTCCAACGGATTAATCAGGTAAATCTTTGTTTCTTTTAACATCACTACAGACCTTTCTCTACATTGTAGCAAAAAGACTTCCATCATAGAGCCATCTGGCCCACATCCATGTTGGACAACATGCGAGCCTGAAGCATGCAACTCTCTTTGAATGTATCTATATTTTTTTAAAAATTTGTCCAACTTTCAGCACTTCTACGACACTTCTTCCATATCCCTCTTAACAATTTGTGATACGTCTACGTCAGATACCCTTTATACACAATGTAGTGAAGACACGAACTGAGTGTACTGAGATATTTAATTTTTCAGTCAACTATTATTGCTTAAGTGAAGAGGTTTGGGATAAAGTTTATGTATGTACATTCTACATAGTAGCTTCTTACTCAAACCTAGAAAGAACCCACCAAAAAACAACAATGTTTCGTCACATCCATATAATATCCAGGTCAAGTCCACTCCTCCAGGCCGTGTCTCCAGCCACATTTCGGGTCGTTTGTTACCTAGATGTATGATAGGCGCATCAGACAAGCATTGTCATATACTTCTCAGATGTGAATATGCCCTGCAAAGACCAGATTGTCTAACCTAGCAACAAAACTAATAGGGCATTTTTTCACTCAAGCAATTGGCCTTCAAAGATTATAGCAAAAGCCCTTCCCCTAACCATCTCACAATGGATATAATATTAACAACTGACAGTAAAATTGTCAATCGTTCCACAGAGCCATATAACTTACCTGTAAACAAAAGTTAACGGGAAAAGCATTGGATGATAATAATGCTGATTTCAAACCCATTAAGCACAAAAATGGATAGGGATAAAGGATAGAGCCAATACACTAATTTCAAGGATAAGCATAAAGATCATAAGAACCTGTTTTGTGTTTGCTTTTCTCTTAACAGATAAATATAAATATAGTTCAAGCACTGAATCCAGCATCCTTATTTTCGTAAGAATGCATGGATATAATAGACATATATCAATAAATTATTAGAAGTATAGACGGAAAATGAAGAGGAAAATGAGTTCATCCTTCATTCTTCAACTTTCACGGTTAAGATACATAGAAAGAGTAGTATCTACATGTAATTACTTTTGTTACAAAAATGGATGTTAAAAGTATGATGCTGAATGTACTTATGAGTTCAATTATTTTATATTATGTAGTGTTCATGCTGGATCCTAATTCAAGTGTTTAACATGCATCTACATCTATAATCATGTTTGAAATTCAAAACATAATGGGTTGTTTCAAAATTTACTCTATCCATGTCAGTTTAGCTACAAGAATGATAATTAAGGTTTTAGCTAAGGTATATTGATTCAGAATATCGTAATATAACATAATTAAGTCATACGTCACATACCATGCAAGTTACACCTTAGTTAAAAGCATGGTAAAATAAGATAATATGACTTTAGTGTATCCATGCTGTTGTAGAGATAATCATGTCATTCTAGCTAACATGCTATAGAACCTGCCTTTTCAGAATGTCATTCATGAGGTATGTCCGTTTAATAAAGTTCAGAAACAATTTATAACTTACCTACTTACACAAAAACTCAATTTTGAGTTGTTGTATTTGTATTCCATTCATGTCCGCAGGACAGCATCCTACATATGCGCATACCACACAAGAGGACATGGCTAAAATAAGTCCATAAGTAAATAAAAGAGGAATATAATAGTTTTTGGCACATGACAAATATGCTTGGGATACCATTATGTCTGAAATCGGATCCGAATAACTACCCAGCATATGATATCTTATTATTACAGATTAGATCAGATTCCAGTCCGAACATTCTTTGTACTTTCATCAGGATCAAAATATGGTCCTCCACAACTATCTAAATTAAGATCTGGATATCCGGATCCACCGGTCTCATGTGAAGGATGACAGATAGGTATGGAGTTTGTCAGGTCACTTGGTGAAGGGTTGTGAGAGAGTGGGTAGTGGTAAATCAGTGACACCCACGTGGTGATCATGGTAGATAAGTGGCACAATCGAAAGGTAAAATGTTGTCCAAGGGATTTGAAATCTGGACTTATGGGTTACTTCTCACGTTCTCTAACCAACTAGTCCACGAAATGGTTTTGTTTATAATTTAAGGAAACCATTAAACTACTAAAATCCATGAATTCCCTTCGTATCCATATTTCATATTACCCAGTTTATCGTATTTGCAACTGTTTCCACTAAATACGATCTATATTCGTCTCTTATGTTGTCAGATATCTATATCTATTTGTCTATATCCGGATTTCTTATATGTATATGCATCTGAGATGTGAAAACAAATATTGAAACCATTAACCCTGCAAAACATCGTTGCACCCTAGAGACCATGTGAACCTTCTTCCGTGTCAAGAATACTCTAACTTGAATTTCCATATTTGCCTTTCTGCCTAATTCGCACAGAAAACATAGAGCATGAGCAGGATTAGGACCAAACATATTAACAAATAAATATGAAGGAAAGAAAAAACACTTTGGCTTATGAGGAATATGTTTAGGACACGTCAATTGTTTTATGTATGATCCATGTCATAACCAAAATAGAAGGTTTTAGGGGGTAGCCGTTACAACGTGTACATGTCAACCACATGATTCTTAGGTTCATGTTGGCTTACATAACGGACTCAATCTAACTTGTTGAGGCTACATATATTAATTCCAGGCTAACCAAAGATGTGTATCGTGTACTTGGGATTTGCTTCATAGGATAAGGTTTTTAGTTAAAATTTAGATAAGAATATAATCTGGACCCTATGTCCTAGTCTTCATCCTCTTTCTTTTGAGAGCAGCCAATGTCGTTGATCCAACCTCTTACTGATGCCACAGATTCAACACATGATTATCTGAATTAACCATATAGGTTACGTTCCAGCATCCATCAACGCACGTTCTGGAGCTCAGAACGTCGGAGAATTGGTATGTGGAAATCCATATTCCGACAAGTGAACACAATATATGCCTACATGGGTTTCCAGCCAAGATTTTATAAAAGATTAAGTATTTTAGTTTGTTTCTGTTAAAAGTTTCAAGAGTCTTAAGACTTGCTAGTACTTTTGAAAAGAGATTGAAACTTATGAATCTTTTCTTTTTCCTTTTTAAACTTTTGATGTTGCTAAATTATGGTACTTGATTATTTTGAATCTTAAACTTACATTTACTATATGCTAAATTATCCTAGTGGCACCCCAACTATTACGTTTGGGCATTTTTGGCACCTTAAAGTTTCAATGCTCAATTCCATAAATTACTTGTTTGAAGCACCTTCCGTCCAAATTTAGTTGTTCATCATGACCAAAACAGTATTGTTATTCATTTCATTACAAAAATCAACACACCACCCAACCCAACAACAAACACAACTATTAAGAACCCAAAATTTGACGAAATGTGTTTTAAAAGAGAAATTTATGAAGTTGGGGTGCCAAAATCGAACAGAGGAAAGTTAAGGTACCAAAAAAGCACAAGCGCTATAATTAGGGTGCCACTAAGATAATTTAGCCCTTACTATATTATACAATATTTTGTTCCTTTAAAAATTAGTGTTTCGAACAAACAGTCTGTTCCGAATAGGCATACTGTTTTCTTAAGGTAGTTTGCACTTCCAAAAGAACTTTTAGAAAGTTTTGACTTTGAGTGACATCATTGATGCCAATTTTGGGAAGTTTGATCAATTTCTCTGGTTTAATTGTGGACTAAACATACACGAAACAAATCGAAACTTGCTATATTAGCCAAAAATGGAGGGTATCAGACTGATACCGATTTTATTTTGTCCTGATTGATTGGTTTGGCTGATCTCCAACCTGGTTGCTAATGCAGATTCTCCTAATATTTTAAACCTTTATTCTGAGTTTACACTACAACTCTACTCATGCACATTATATTTTGAATTAGATATCTAAAGCCTTATCCATGTTCCTTACCACCTGCTTGCATAGCACTTCACGAATCCTTGTGCAATATCAATCCAATTAAATTTGAAGGTTGCTCTCATTTAGCAACTTGAAAGACACATGTAACTCAATTGCTCCATACTAATTTATCAGTGTAGGTAGAGGACATCACTTGGTGGGACAGTAAGACTTGGCATTTGCATCTTGAAGGATCTGAATCCAAATTTAAAAAACAACATCTCCATAAGATGGAAGCAAGATTATGCCCAAATTCTGCACTAGCGGATTGCCTATGAGTATAGATGTTGTTACATATAATTGAGATAAAGCATAAAACATAAAAGAACCAAAACACAAATGAGACACAAACTTTTACTTGGAAACCTAAATAGGGAAAAAGAAACCCAGAAGCAGCATATTGTTTTATTCTTCAACTAGTTTCATATGATTCGGTATGCAAGATAATCAGATGATGACTATTTATAAACAACAACACCCCTCAACGAAACCTTATATAACATTTAGGATAAATAAGAGACCCTAAAATTCCCATCTTATAATTATGGGAAATGAAAAAAAAAAAAAATACACCCAAAAAAATCGGGTCGAAGGCGCTCGTCGGACTTCCTTTGCCGTGAAAGGGTCCTTACCATTTGGTGTAACCTATCCGACATTGGGACCATATGATTTTACTTAGAGTTCAAGACATACCAAAATGTCTTGTCCAATACCAAAAAAGTACATGACAATGCACTTCCCACTCTATTACTATGTTATGAAGACTTAACTACGATTGGTAACTTCATAAGTTATTCTTCCTGAAACAAACTGAACTTGATATCCTCATATCACCACATTCAAAATTCCTTCCTAATTTCAGAATAACCTAGAGGCTAGAACTCAATCCGTATCATGTTGTGTGGTTAGTTGTCCTCTTGTATTACATCTTGTTCAAAATTCGTTGCCATGTCTGTTTAGAGTCACTTCGGACACATATTGGACACAACAAAGACACATAAAATATACACTAGGAAATTCCAAATTAGTCTCGTGTCCATATTGGGTTGTGTTGTTCCTGTGTTACAACTTAGCTTGTGACACAAAGATGCAAGTACATCACATCTAGGCTTACTAGCCTTAGCGCAAATCATAAAACTAACATAGAGAATCTTAGTAATTGATTTATGCTAGACAAGATTAAACATTATATTGGTCTTATTTTTCTCCAAAATTTTGATTTTATTTAATAATATCTAGGACATACTATATCTATTACAACATTGATCTGATTGTCTAATATTTGTAATCAATATGGATAGTAAATGTAAACCAATGTTATTAAAATTGTATTACAAAGTCGATTAATCACCCGATTACAAGTTTCTGGTCCAAGACAGATTAAAATTCCATCAATCAGACCGATTAATCAGTGCTGCCTCTTAACCAACCCAAAAACGAGTAATCATGTCGGTTTCTATTAACTGGTCTGATTAATCATTGTATGGTCAGTTTGGAAGATGTTTGGTCAATATCTAATACCCAAAACCCGAAACATGTGACTTTCTGGACAAAACCCGACTGAAACCACAGTTTCCAACCAAAACCCTATTTTTTTTTTCTTCCCAAGTTCTCAATTGCTAACCTTTTCCCTCTTACCAAACTTCATTCCCCAACTTTGCCTTTGGTCTCAAGCGAGTCACAAAATAAAGGATAGTGCACCAGCGATCTGCAATAACACATTATGATTCTACTCCCGTTTTGCATCATGCTATGATTTTTCTCCTAAGAACTACCTTTTTCCTTGTAATTTTCCTCAACGAAGTGGTAGAGGTCACTCGATGCTTTCTTAGTTTTATATTACCTTATTATTTTTATGTCAAGTATGTTGAGAGTATTAATGGGCTTTTAGTCCCACATCGGGTAGAATAATAGGGAGAGGGGTTAGTCTCTCCTATATAAGTGTAGCTCCACCTCAATAATAAACAAGTCAAATATTCTACTAAATTCTATTTGGTATCAGAGCAACCACCTCTCTCTCCACCAAATCCTAGCCGTCATCCCTCTCCACAAAACTCTATCCCTACCCCACAAAACCCTAGCCGCCACCCCCAACCCCTTCCCACCTTCTCCGCCCTCACCGCCCCGCCTCCCCTCCTTCGCCGCCAGCACCGCCGCCCCCCCACCGTCGCCCCACCCCCTCTCCTTTAACATTGGTCTCCACCCCCACCGGCCCTTCTCCTCCTTCTCGTCCGGCCATGCGACCTCCAGTCGCAATCCGGCATGGGACATGAGGAGCGGCTCTCAGAGACGCCGCTACCGCTGAAAGAGGAACAGTAGACGTGGAGAGGACAGTGACCAAAGGTGCAGACGGTCTCGATCTATCTTGTTGATGGAAGAGGAGAAGACGAAGATGATGGAGACGATCTACGGTAAACTGACGGCCAAAGGGATGAAGGCTTTGGTGGACGATCTCTTCTCCAGAAGGCTGACCGAGACTAGCTCCCGTCCTGCACACACAGATGTGGATCCTTCACCATACAAAATGGCGAAATTGGAGAAATTGGAAGTAAAGTTAGAGGGTACTTCCAATTATTTGAAGTGGTCGCGTCAGGCGATGCGGACTCTGAAGGCAAGAGGCTTGGTGGGCTATGTGAATGGCCAAACCAAGGCACCTGAAGATCACTCCTCACGGGAGTTTGCTGTGTGGGAGATCGTCAACAATGTTGTAGCAGGATGATTGACAGCCTCCTTGACCGACCAAGTGTCGGACAACATGGAGGCAATGGAGGGAGCTTGTAATATTTGGATGACGCTGAAGGACATGTACTCGGGGACGGGCAATCCTATAAGAGTCTTCCAACTGCATGATGAACTTGATAAGGTGGTCCAAGAAGATCACACCATCTCCGAGTATGCGGTTGTGCTGAAGAAGTATTGGTCAGATCTCGACCACTATGATCCCATTGGGATAGAAGATGAGCAAGTGGAACCAGCATTTGCGAAGCATTACCAAAAGTTCATGGAGTATATCCCGCGACAAAGGATGATGAAGTTCCTAAAGGGGCTCAACCCAGCATTCGAGCAAAGGAGGAATGTGCTACTCGTACAACCCGGACTGCCATCACTAGAGGAGGCTATTGCTGCTATGGCACAAGAAGAAGCATGGTTGAAGCTAATGTCCAGCACCACTAACACTCTGGGAGAGAAATCAGCTCTAGCAGTTTTTAACCCAAATCCTTCAGGAGGGGGAGGGTGCTACAACTGTGGAACCCAGGACACTTCATCAGATTTTGTAGGAAGTCTATGAGAGGCCAGTCCAGCGGTCATGGACGCGGCCGTGGAGGATATCGAGGTGACAGAGGAGGCTATATCGGTGGCAGAGGACATTATTTTGGAGGGCATAAGGCAAACCTAGCAGAAAGGGAAGGTAAAAATCAGTCATCCGATGTGACCCCTAGTGAGAGGGAGATGCTAGAAATATGGAGGAACATGAAACTTGGAACTAACGACAGTCGCGCCAACACTGCTGGAACGTCGACTCCAACCACCTCCGAAGGTAACATCATATACTATGCCAGTACAAGCACAGGTATACCTACTTATGCCCTTGCATCTACCCACAAATCAGAAAATATAAATTGGATAATTGACTCTGGGGCATCCTGCCATGTTACGGGTGCCCGTGATGAGTTCCAAGATTACACTCACCTGATGACACCTGAAAGCATTCAGACTGCTGATGGTACTGCTAGACCTATTATGGGTAAAGGGACAGTTGAATGCTTCCATCCTTTCCTCTTAATCTATTGTCCATAAGTGCCATTGTTCTTCAACTTAATTGTGTTGTTTTATTTGACATTCCGAAGGTTATTTTTCAGGAGAAGGGAACGGAAAGACAGTTGGGGACTGACACTTGGTACAAAGGAATATGGTACTTGGACAAGGGTGGACTGGATACAACACTGGTAGCACTGGTGGATAAAGCACAACCGGAGGAGCCGCGAAGTACCGTAGAAGAAGAATTATTACTCCAACATCAGCGCATGGGACACTCTTCATTTAGTCTACTTAGTCGAATATTTTCATCTATGTATCAAAAAGCTAATAAGCAAAAGTTGGTTTGTGATGCTTGTGAACTTGGAAAACATACCAGAAGCTCTTATGTGAGTTCTGAAAACAGAAGTTTAGCTGCTTTTGATATGATACACTCTGATGTGTAGGGACCTTGTCCTACAACTGCTGTTAATGGTTTTAAGTGGTTTGTCACCTTTATTGACTGTCATACTCGTGTCACCTGGGTATACCTAATGAAGAGTAAGAGTGATGTCTTTGCATGCTTTCAAGACTTCCATCGCAGGGTTTCAACACAGTACGGTGCCAAAGTAAAGATTTTGAGGTCTGACAATGGGACAGAATATACCAACAAAACCATTGAGGAGTACTTATCAGCCAATGAGATACATCATCAGACTTCGTGTGCCTATACACCAGCACAAAATGGCATGGCAGAACGGAAGAACAGGCACCTGTTGGAAGTGGCAAGGTCGATAATATTTGCTATGAATGTTTCGAAACACTTGTGGGGACATGCCGTGTTGACTGCTGCATATCTTATCAACAGGATGCCCTCTCAAATATTAGGATGGAAGACACCGTTTGAGATGCTTATAGGTGAGAACAAGTGCATTGTTCTCCCAAAAGTATTTGGTTGTGTATGCTTTGTGAAGGATAATAGACCTGTAGTAGAAAAATTGGATCCTCGGACAGTGAAGTGTGTCTTCGTTTGCTACTCAGGAACTCAGAAGGAATATTTTTGCTGGAGTCCAGTGGAGCGAAGACTCTTTGTGAGCATGGATGTTACATTCAGAAAGATGGAACCATACTATCACAATGATTCAGGTGAAGGCTCCGCATTTGGTGACACTCCTAACACAGGAGGTGTTAGAAATGAGGGGGAGATAGTCCCAAGCGTGGTTGTTGGGTCAGTTCTATGCCCAATGATGGAAGTTAGTCTAAGAAAAGCTGGAGCAGATAGCGAGAGTGAGAAAAGTGATAATGATGCATACAATCGGGAGGAAGGAAGTGATGCTCCAGTGCAGGGGGAGACTACAGAACAGGGGAAGGAACGAACTACAGAGCTCCAAGTCTACAGAAGAAGGAATCAGCAGTCTACTACTGTGCCTATTGTCCCTACTGTGCCCACTGTGCCATGTCTCTCGCTTAACCCTGTCCCAACTCCTGAAGATGCGCCTTCCGCACCGGATCCCTCTGATTCGGATGTGGATCCCTCTGATTCGGATGGTATGATCTCTCATCCACTATCTCATATTTCCTTAAGAAGATCTTCTCGTAGTAATGCAGGAAAATCTCCTATTCGTTATGATTATAAACATGATATTGCTCATTTTCTATCATACTCTAATCTATTCCCTACTTATGGAGCATTCATTGCATCATTAGACACCACCTCTTTGCCTAAGTATTGGCAGGAAGCGAAGAAAGATCCAAGGTGAAAAGCTGCAATGTTGGAGGAACTTGGGGTACTGGAAAGAAATGGGACATGAAAACTTGTTCCATTATCTGAAGGAAAAAAGCGCAGTCGGGTGCAAATGGGTCTTCATGGTGAAGGAGACGCCAGAAGGAAAGGTAGAACGATACAAGACAAGATTGGTTGTAAAAGGATTCACTCAGTCCTATGGCATCAACTATGATGAGACGTTTGTTCCTGTAGTGAAGATGAGCACTGTAAGAATCCTGGTCTCTCTTGCAGCCAACCATGGGTGACAATTTCATCAATTAGATGTGAAGAATGCCTTTCTTCATGGAGACCTACAGGAGGAAGTATACATAGAGACTCCCCCTGGATTTTGTACGAGGCAGTCAGCAGAAAAAGAGTGCAAGCTGAAGGAATCATTGTATGGACTCAAGCAATCTCCTCGAACATGGTTTGAAAGATTCATAAAAGCTGTCACGGACATGGGGTACAGCCAGACTAATGCATATCATACAGTCTTCTTTCGACATGCGAGAGGCCACGTTACCATACTTGCGGTATACGTGAATGATATAGTGATCACAGGTGATGAGGAAGAGAAGATTACCCAGCTGAAGAAGAAACTTGCCAAAGAATTTGAAGTAAAGGACTTGAAAATGATGATGTATTTTCTTGGGATCGAGGTAGCTCGAGGAAAAGATGGGATCGTCCTCTCTCAGAGGAAGTATGTACTAGACTTGCTCACAGAAACTGGTATGCTGGAATGTCGTCCGACAGTCACTCCGATTGACCAGAAAGATAAATTGGGGGCAGAGGTAGGAGAGCCGGTTGATCGTAAAAGATATCAGAGACTTGTAGGCAGATTGATTTATCTGGGTCAGACTCGTCCTGATATCTCATTTGTTGTGAGTGTAGTGAGTCGTTACATGCACGATCCAAGGAATGACCACATGGATGCAGTTTTTTATATTTTGAGATATCTAAAAGGGACTCCTGGAAGAGGGATATGATTCAAGAACAATGGACACCTTAGTGTTGAGGGATACTGTGATGTAGATTGGACAAGTTGTATGGATGACAGAAGGTCTACCTCAGGGTATTGTGTATTTGTGGGGGGTAACCTAGTCTCATGGAGAAGCAACAAACAGTCTGTGGTAGCTCGATCAACCGCTGAAGCAGAATATAGAGCTATGGCTCTGGGAGTGTCAGAATTGTTGTGGGTAAAAACATTGCTGACAGAGTTGAAGCTGGACCAAGGAACACCATTGCGTCTTCTGAGTGATAGCCAAGCAGCACTGAGTATAGCTAACAATCCAGTTCAGCATGACAGAATGAAGCACATCGAGATCGATCGGTTTTTTATCAAGGAAAAGCTGGAGAAAAGAATATTAAAGCTCGATCATGTTCGCTCAGAAGAACAAATTGCAGATTGTCTTACTAAGGGACTTAATTCATTAAGTCTCGCTAATTAACTATGTAACAAGATGGGGATGATTGATATCTATCGTCCATCTTGAGGGGGAGTATTGAGAGTATTAATGGACTTTTACTCCCATATCGGGTAGAATAATAGGGAGAGGGGTTAGCCTCTCCTATATAAGTGTAGCTCCACCTCAATAATAAACAAGTCAAATACTCTACTAAATTCTATTAATATGTTTAAATTAATGATCCTTCATAATTTTTATTGTTAAATAAAAGCTAATTAACAATATATATATATATATATATATATATATATATATATATATATATATATATATATAGTTTTTGTAACATTTTCTATTCTTTTGAACTATTAACCTTATTTTGGGGGAAAATAAGCATGTATTGAGTAATTCGATTAATCGATCAGGTTCGGAACCAAGCGGGTAATGAAACAAGTACCTTATCCTTAATGAAAACTTTGCATGGATTCTCGATTAAACCCCCTTGCTTACGCACTTTAGAACATTCACGCATGATCAATACATTCATTCCATCGTGGAAAAAAAAGCTTTAGGATCTATCATACATCTTGAGCCTTGAAAGTTGAAACTTCAACAAACATTAGAGAGGAATTAGTGACAAAGAGATGCCCGTGCTCCAATTTTTTTGAGATTAAATGTTGGGAATACCGCATTCCATTAATGGCAATTAATGGAACAAAGATACTCTATTGTCATCAATATTGTCTTCATCTTGAACTTCCTATTGCCTTTACCGGATCCCCTTTCTTTTTGTGTCTGTCTTCATGCCCTTGTAGGTATTGTGCGGATCTCCTTTCTCAATATTGTCCGTCTTCGGGTTGCCTTCCATTTGTCAACGAGTGGTGCGAACTCCCCATCTACTTCCCAAATTCCGACAAGCTCCCTGTCACCGAACCCCCACCACTTCTTAGGTGAGCTCTCTATCACTGGATTCTCATCCCCTTCGTCTGTGAGTGGTGAGAACACCCCTTGACAAACCCGACTCTAGCAATCTCCCCGTCACTAGATTCCCTTCCCCATTGTCAATGAGAGGTGCGGAATTCCTCTTGATCATTCCACTCCTTTGAGCTTCGCATTACTGAATCACTTGTCCACAACAACAAATTTGCTCCCATTTCAATCAATGAATTCACTTTCCCATCACCAGATCTACTTCCCCATCATCAATGATAAACATGTTGGATCCCCTTCCCATCATTGTGTTCCCCTTCCCTTTTCGGTAACGGTGCGAGCTGCCCTCGATGATCTCGTCTGCAAGGATCTCTTCACTTGAGCAATACAAGCTCCCTTCTTCTAATTCTCAAGGAAGGAGGTCCCCTGACCATTGTTCCCTTTTGGTGACTCTCCAAAATTGCTCGTTGTCGCAAGTCCCTAAACTGAGGGAGAGACATGTCAGTAGCATCCCTTGGACAAGTTAGATGAGATAGGGGAGGGTACAAAATGGATTCAAGGAGAAGAAAGAGGAAGCTCTGACCTATCAAGCTACCACTTCTCTTCCTGCTCTGGTTCCTGGAGGTTGCCAGTCAAAGGCATACAAAGGGAAAGATGAATTGAAATTTGAAAATATGGGTTCTGGAGAAGAGGGGTCCTTCCCATTCAGCATTGTTGCTCACATGTAGCTAACGGTTGATGGGAATTATATGGCTCATATCCATATAGACAACAATAAAATAGATACCAAAAATAAGGTGGGTATGATGTTGAGTTGACATGCTTTCTTTAAGTGCAAAAGGGAATAGTGCAAATCCGAAAGTGGCTGTATGGAAAAACATTACATACCATAGACTCCCCTGAAAAGTGCTTCCTCTCAATAAGAGAAATCATATTATATGAATGAATGGCTTCACTAAATTTCAGTATTGTAGCTGTATAAAAAAAATTCTTCTACCTTAGACTCTTGAAAAATGTTTCCTTTTAATAAGAGGTATCTTATTTATCTAGATGGATGGATAGACAAATAAACTTCGGTCGCCATAACAGGAACAAATAAGTAAAGAGGGCAAAATTATCGTGAATTTCTTCTATATCAGACTCTTGAAGAATGTTTCCTCTTAATAAGAGATATCTTATTTATTTGGATGGACGGATTCACAAATAAACTTCGGTCATCGTAACAGGAATCCAAGAAGTAAAAAGGATAAGATTATCAATAATGCAAGGGAAGTCAAACAACAAGTGAGTCTCTTCACATACACTAAGTTTGAGGATGGGTGTCATTGGCTTCATGATCCACATAAAAAAAAAAAAGTGGAATAAACTGACTGTAGACATAATAATAGGGAACAAATAGAGGTTTTATTGATTTCATATCATTCATTCAGAGGCATTTTTCATGCATGTTGACTATGTTCAGATTTCATGCCTTTCTTTCAACTATAGGTACAAGAAACGACAAATCACAATTACAGAATGTCATCAGGCCTTCATGTAAACTTCCACATTTCGATTCTATCATATAGTAATGGACTTGAAGTACGAAACTAGAGTGAATCTAAGAAAAACAAAAAACATAGATGGACCTATCAGCTCTAGACAACATAAAATAGAAAAGGTGCTACCAGTTGTCAAACAGTTTCCCAGCTGAAGGGGGAAAAAAAGACCTTAATTAAACACTAGGGAAACCATCCAAAAATTGGCTTTCTTTATCATGTCCAGATCTACTGAAATTAGGTTCTGATCACTTGTAGGGATTCTTGATTTGGAAAATAACATAAACTATAAGATGCAGCTTTTTCTCCGCAAATAATCAAAATGTTTTTCAGGCCTCTATACACTCTGGTGAGACTATAATTTTTTAGAAATATTCCATGACCAATGAATTAGAAAAGAACAAAAAGTTGACTTCAGACAAACTGACAGGTCACACACTGGTGCCACTATAAGTTGTTATATGGCCTCCCAAGTGATGAAAAAAATATCAACTGCTGCACAGAATGGACTAGAGTGAACTTACCCAGCTGCCATGATCCAACTTTCAGTTTAGAACTGCAATCTAGAGGTTGTCATATAACTGTGGCTTTGAACGGTCTAATGCAGCTTTTGCATGTACTTCTCGTGTCATGCATCGGTATCAAATTATCAGATTTGTTGAATGAATGTAACCAATAGCTTACAGCTGAAAGGGCTAAAGCACTAATATGCCAAGATGCAATCACCACACATACTTGGTGAATGATGGTAAAGTACTGGATAACAAGGCAATAACTGTTTGTGTTGGCCCAAGGTTCAGCATTTGGTAGTTGTTTCTCCTATAAGACTTAGTTCAGGCTTGTAGTTCTAGGTAAAAGTACTAGCACCTTGACAACAATCTAATTGTTTCAATACCCTGTTCTCTAACCATTACATGTTTATGTAACAGGTGAGAAGATGACCAGGATATACAGTGAACCTTTCTGTCAAATTGCTCGTATACAGTGAATCTTTAAATACTTCCCAAAAGCATACTATCAATATATTCCAAATATAGTCCTCCAGCTCTTTTATGAACATAATCATTTCATCATTATCAAGCAATTGTAAATACAAGTCTATCATTTCACTGTAATCCAAAACTTATGTATACAAATTTTATCATTTACCATGAGTTGCACGTATAGGATGCGTAGATGGTTAGAACTAAGTACATCCTAATATGTTCTCCATCTAATAACTAATATATGGCATGGCGTTCACTTCCACTTTTACAATACACAAATTTAAACACCTCCAAAGTCCAAACATGTCAAGGTTCATATATTCACGTGAATGCATGCATCCTGTCTGTGTTATGCACCCTCTCGTCAAAGGTTATGATGTGTTAATTAGTTTTGCTAAGTCTTCTACTATTTGAAGTTCTTCCCCATCAAAACACAAATTCAAACATAAATATATTTATTTCTAACAGGAGTACATATTTAGCCATGTTCTTAGTTCTGACTTGGGAAATGGTAAGTTGCAGGACCCTGTCACAAGATTGCCTGTCTAATATGATCTGAGTAATATTTTACTATGGTATGATCAAGTATCATTTTTTTTTGAAGTGTCCTTTTCTCCGGCTTAGCAAATGCCAAGGGGGGATTCGAACCTGCGCCTTCCGTGCCGGGGCCCCTGTTGCTACCACTAGGCCACAACCCACGGACATCAAGTATCATATTAAAATATACTAATTTACCCAATTTCACTTGGGATTCTTTTATTTGGATAAAGAGCAAGTATCTAGCCCAGGCTCAACTAGACTAGAAATTCAACCTATCTATATTAATGCATCAATAATTTGAAGGTCCCATACAAAATACAAAAGTCTGCACCCCCAGGCTAAATTTTACCCACACTTAGAATTCTCTCTCATTGAACAAATAAATATAAAAATTGAAATGTTGTATCTAAAATCGATCTTCTTCTTTCCTTGAATTCCTAAAAAAATTGGTTTCTTGTCGTTCTCCATTTATACATGTTAAGAATATTAGTGCCTTAGTGTTGCTAGTTGTCACCTTGCTAATGCTACCTATTGTATAGTTGTTCAGTACTTTTGTCTTTATCATGTATTTTCCTATTATCCTATACATAGTTCGTCGTGAGCCTGAGGAAAACATTCTCAACATTTCCAAAATGTCTCTAACAATATTTTCCAAGTTCCACAAATACAACGTAGCTACCTCAAGTTCCATCCCTCTCTTTAACATAAATTTATACACAATATCTCTTGCATAGACACTAAGCAAGTACATAGACCCACCTAGTAATCCCACTCTTACCTCCCTAGTACTCCATTTGTAACTCGAGTTCCCTTACTTTCTCTTTTGAAAAAAGTACAGACAATATAGCTTACTGAGAAAGGCCATCCCTTGGCTACCCATCTAATGGAATGTGTTCATAAATATTAGTGATTTAGATTGGTCATACCCTAAGTTGCAATTTAATGAAGGAAATGTTCCATAAACAAGTATGAGAAGAAGAGAAGAGATATTACTTCAGTCATGACCAGAAATTGTGTGTCCGAGTGTGTGTATGCCCGTATATATGGGATGGGATGTTTAACTGACTGTCTTGTGAAATTGAGATATAGCACACAGTAAATTTAGGATGCCAAGAAAGGTAAATCACTAAACAAGGTTCGCAGTATCGGTTTCAGAGCCTTCTTAAGAGTAGCGGTATCGTCGGTCTCGGTACTTTCAATGGTTTCGGAGATCTTGGTTTCAGTGAGCCAAAAAAATTAGTACTAAGTTATTTGAAAAGCTAGAAAAATATTTTATAACTTGTTAGATATTATTGTTCACTGTACTTTTTTTAGACAACACACCACAAGATAGAAGTTTGAGTGGAATAATATTACAATGTACAAAAAATATGAATTTATTGTATACAACTTCGACAAATGGTAATGGTTATGTTGTGTCGATGAATTTTATCGACACCATGTAGCATGTCGATCTCCAGAACGATCTAATCATTGTCTACATTGTCTTTTCCATACCTCTCTCTTTCCTTTTTGCTAAAAGACTGGGAAAAGAGAGCCGCAATTTCGGTATCAGCTAGTATTGGTACTGGTTGGGGTATCCGATCAAACATGCCAAAAAATAATACAATGCGACCAATAAGTATCCGTGTCGGCCGATACTGCGAAATCTTGTTCAAAAGTCAAGATATCAGCTATCAGTTCTATAACTAAATCTGACCTAACATAATCATACGAAATGAAACTCAAACTTCATGTGCATTGAACATACCACTACATTTCAGTCTATATAGTGATGTTCCATATACATATGAAGTATAAGCAAAGCCGTTCGTGGCACTTACGAACAAGCGAGTTAAGAAACCTACAGAGGTTTTAGGCGTCAGCGGCTTTACTTGCTTGCTTTCCGTTAGCACCGATTTGCCGCTCCTGTGAGTATCAACAGAGAACTACAAAAAACAAAATTCAAATAAATAAAAAAATTAACAAAATGTCAACATAAACAAAGTTGCGCAGGAGTCCTCTAAAACAACCTGGGGATCAGCTCGAGCTCTCGATGGCATCTGAGCCACCGGCACCGCCACGTTCAGTCCCGACGAAACAGGAGCAATGTGTACAGGAGACGAAGGTTTCTTCCTAGTTTCTGCCACTGGGGCCGGGAAGTCCCTCTTGATCGGAACCCTCCTCCGCACAGCAGGACCATCGGGCCTTGAGCGCCACGGGGCGTCAGTAACGCTCCTGCCGCTGCGGTCACGGTTGCCAGCATTCCTCCACCGGTCCCCCCGCCTCCCGAAATTAGTATAATCCACCGGCTTCATGATAGTGCGGACGCGGGGCGTCTCTAGCAAAGGCGGCCTGTTCCTTGCAGAAGAAATCCCGGAATTGTGATCATCTGACCAGAAAAAAGAACACATTTTTAATCCGAAATTCGAACAAAAGGTTGGCAAACGACGCAAAGTTTGAAGCTTTTCGGTCACCTGCGGTCTTGGCGGCCTTCAGACACTCGGGGGACAAGCTGGGCTCGCTGCTCGCCATGCGGGGGGCTCAAGGCATTGCCGAGCGACGCCAACTGTTCGACGGAATTCCCCAACGAAAATCCAAAAAAAGGAAAGGATTTTTCTCTGTGGGCGGAGGAAGGAGCTCGTTCTTGAGCTATTTTCCTTGTTCTAAAAGTCTCGGGATTGTCGCTATAAAGAGGAGCTGTGAGGAGTGGATTGACACGTTGGGAGAGGGCTTGAGCGTTACTCTTTTGAAAATCGACAAAAAAAATTCTTCCTTTTTCCTGCTCAATCTCTCAAATTTATTTACTTGCTAGTAACGGCCATGGGGAGTAAGAACACTACGCTGTCCTGTTCTAAGAATTATATTTTACATACATTCCCCCCTAGGAAAGGAAAATTCCACAACTGCCCCTCGACCAAGGACCCGGCCCGTTTTATCCGAACCGACTTTTGGCGGGAGGAACCGGTCCTAAAATCAGTAGATTCTAGATCCACACACACACACACACACACACACACACACACACACACACACACATATATATATATATAAAACTTTATGGTGAAACTTTTGAATTCCGAAAATACCCTTACATGTCTATACTAATTAAAAAAAGTTCATTAATTTTAATAAGGACAACTTAGTAATTACGAAGGCTACCATTTCGTCTTCCTAAAGAGTCTTTCTAAGTTAATTAAAAGAATGTTAAAATACGTGCAAGGCACGTGCACATATGCTAGTCTACTATATAATAATCTACTATATAATAAGAAAACTTAGATGGTGAAACTTTTGAATTCCGAAAATACCCTTACATACTTATACTAATTAAAAATAGTTCATTAATTTTAATAAGGACAACTTAGTAATTAGGAAGACTACCCTTTGGTCTTCCTAAAGAGTCTTCCTAAACTAATTAAGAAATGTTAAAATACGTGCAAGGCACGTGCACATATGCTAGTATATATAATAGGAAAAGTTGGTAGTGAAACTTTTGAATTCCTAAAATACCCTTCAGTATTTTATAAACAAGATGTTATTATGTCAACTTGCATGTCATTTATGTTTAAGAGTCAAAATCAATAAAGTTTGCATAAAAGTTTTCTTTTTCTATACAACTTTTCATGTTCCAATGATAAAAATTTTATATCCTTACTATTTTTCGAAGATTATTATTCTCAATAGAAAATTAAAAAAAAAAAGAACAAATTTGTACTTTGAATCTCTTGGCATGGTAAAAAAATACACACACATGAATAATCACTGGAAAAGACGACTGCTGGTCTTATGATATTCTAATTAATCATCTGGAAAAGACGAAAAGATGACAACTGATCTTATGATATCCTAATTAAAATACGTGCAAAGCACGTACATATAGACTAGTGTATATACATATAGACTAGTGTCGGCATATAAACTGGTGCTGGGCCGGTTGCTTACTAGGGACAGACTGCTTCGGTTCGGGGTCCCAGTTTCTGACCCTAAGTGTGTTTTGTGTGAGACAGAGAATGAATCAATTGGGCATTTGTTCTTTCAGTGCCATGTGACGTGGAGCATCTGGGCAGAGCAGAGCCGGCGATACTTGGGAGGAGTTGGAAGGGAGCGTGACTTCAGAGAAATCCTTAAGTGGATTGGAGATTGCAGGGGCCAGGAGCAGAGCTGGGCCAGAAGTGCAAGATTGAGGCTTGCTACATCAGTTTGGCATGTCTGGAGGGAGGGAACCAGCGCATTTATGAGGGACTGTCCACCCCACCGGTGGGCATCCTTCATAACATTGAGTCGGATGTACTAGTAATGTCCCCCTGAGTTGGGACTGTATTTCTATGCTGTAACCTTATTGCGATGATAGTGGAATAAAATTTACCCTTTTTCCAAAATATATATATATATATTAGACTAGTGTGTATATATATATATATATATATATATATATATATATATATATATATATATATATATATATATATATATATATATATATATTTTAGACTAGTGTGTGTGTATATATATATATATATATATATATATATATATATATATATATATATATATATATATATATATATATACACACACACACTAGTCAAAAATATATATATATATATATATATATATATATATATATATATATATATATATATATTTTAGACTAGTGTGTGTGTGTGTATATATATATATATATATATATATATATATATATATATATATATATATATATATATATATATATATATATATATATTTTAGACTTGTGTGTGTGTGTATATATATATATATATATATATATATATATATATAATAGGAAAACTTAGATGGTGAAACTTTTGAATTCCGAAAATACCCTTACATACTTATATTAATTAAAAATATTTTATTAATTTTAATAAGGACAACTTAGTAATTAGGAAGACTACCATTTGGTCTTCCTAAACTAAATTAAAAAATATTAAAATACGTGCAAGGCACGTGCACATATGCTAGTATATATATATATATATATATATATAGAGAGAGAGAGAGAGAGAGAGAGAGAGAGAGAGAGAGAGAGAGAGAGAATAAGGGAGGTGAAGTGTCACCCTATGGATGGTGGCTATGTGTCACCTCTCATGCTATCATTATGCACCGAAAAGTGTGCAAGTGCATGATGATAGCATGTGGGGGTGACATATAGCCACCTCACCGTGAGGTGGCACCTCACCTCCCTTATTCTCTCTCTCTCTCTATTTCTCTCTCTCTCTCTCTCTCTCTCTCTCTCTCTCTATATATATATATATATATATATATATATATATATATATCTATTTTACTATATAATAGGAAAACTTGGATGGTGAAAATTTTGAATTCCGAAAATACCCTTAAATGTCTATACTAATTAAAAATTGTTCATTAATTTTAATAAAGTCAACTTAATAATTAGGAAGACTACCATTTGGTCTTCCTAAAGAGTCTTCCTAAGCTAATTAAAAAAAATGTTAAAATACGTGCAAGGCACGTGCACATATGCTAGTATATATATATATATATATATATATATATATATATATATATATATATATATATATATATGCTAGTAAGTGTACGAGCATTGCATGCTGGTAAAAAAAAATTTGTTGAAAATTAAATTAAATTAAAATTTGTTGCTATCATGTTCGAACAAACCCAACTAAGAAGATTGTCTCCCACGTTAACCACCTGGGTTAGAGGGTTAGATAATATTAACATACTTTTAATTGCGTGGCCATATACATACGGCTTATTTTGGATCGTTTTTAAGCCTCTTTATAAGGAGTAGATATTTGCATCTTGATACATCTTGATACCAATATCTAATGATAAGTTTAGAAATTCTATATTTTTGTATCATTAATTTTCTCTGAACAAGTAAGGTACCAGCACTTTATCGAGAGCTCGTACCTAACCTATGTAAGGTTTAGGGTTTAGTTGGATTAGCATTGCCATTTTTTCTTCTTGATTATACTTCGTTTAGGCTTAAGAATCTCAGGGGCATTTCCTACAAGATTGTAATATTACAACAATGTTATCTTCAAGAATTTTATTCTAATTGAATTTTATCCAAGGGATGAATTTTATTCTAATTGAACATAAGGAGAAGTTTGGAGAAATTATAAAAGAGGGAATAGAACGCAAAGTGAGTTGGCGTGGTAGGCCAAACTTGTGTTTCATATATTTTGGCCTCCATGCCAACTCATTTGGCATAAAACAAGCATACATGTGTACGTGGTTTTCTACTACGGACAAGAATGATGAAAGCAAATGCATCCAAAGATGGCTCATGATGATATGCGTGCATGCCACTCTCTTATGTATGCATGCATGTCACTCTTTTATGCTTAAACGTCAACTGAGTTGGCGTTCCTTGTTAGAAAATGTCACGCCAATCCAGTTGGCGTTCTATCTCAAGTACATCATTTCTTTTGGTGCTCCATCCCTTTGCTTATTATTCCACCAAAATTTTCTCCGATAAGCAATTAGGATAAATTTATCATTCTAAATAAAAAATATATTAATTTTACAATATTTGGTATATACATAGTATTGATCTTGGTAGTTGTGAAACCCAGTTTCATTTTTCATAAATAATTAGAAATGTTTATAATTAAAAAAAAATTAGTCTCAATTTAAAGAATTTGTTTATTAAAATTAGTTTACATTCAAAAGAAGTTAATTTAAAGAAATTATTTTAAAAAGAAATTTTTATATAAAGAAAAAAAAATATTTTAAAATGTCTTATTTTAAATAAGGTTTTAAATTGAAATGAGTTTATTGTTATTGGGCTTTAAAATATTTTCTATAGATGGTGGGCCTTAATATGATGTGTTGGAAAACTTTTATATATTAATTGGGCTTTAATGGGCTTAAGCCCATATATTGATATTTAAAGAGTGGATTTAAATGGGTTTCTATAATGGAGCATACTCTTATACACTTGTCAGCAAGTGTTCATTATTGACATTTGTAAACTTTTTTTAACGCTTTCTCTCTCTTCATTACACATGAGTTTGTTTCCTTTCCTTTACTCAAAACCAACGTGGGGCTCTTCCCATTTCAAACCGTCGGCCGACCCCCTCCCGTAACCGCCGCCGTCGCCATCAAGGCCGGCCGGCCATTCGACTCCGGTAACCCCCTTTCTTCACCTATTTAAAGCTTTCCTCCATGCTTCCATTTTCTCCACACCACTTTTCCCAACCTTTCCAAAACGTGCCCTAACCCAATTTCGGAGTTTCCGTCGATCTCGACGCCGGCGCCCTCCCCGCGTGACCTCCCTGTCCGCTGGTGCTCCGTGCTCGTGAGTGGATTGCGCAGCCGTACCCCGGCGAGGCGTTGTCCCGAGTCCGAGGCTACCCTTCGGATTCCGTCATCAAGCTTTTGGTAATTTCTGTGTAAACACAGTAGTTCGTCCCTCCCGTCGTGATGTCTATGATGATTTTTGGTCCCCGATTTTCTCCTGGGAATTCGGTATTTGTAGACGTAACATTTTCGGATTTTTCGAAATGCTTTCTGTGATTTTTCTGTGAAGTTTCTGATTTTGGAATCTCGGGAATTCCGAGTTTTCTCGGGAAAACTATGTTGGTAATTATTTTTATGTTCCGCGGAATCTCGAGATTTCCGAGATTTGTTTCGAAAATTTTTCGTAACCGTGGATTCCGTATAAACTCGGGTTTTTGGTGTTGATGGGTTCTGTAATTTCATTCTCGGAATTTCCGAGAATTTTTCCGAAAATTTCTGGAACTTGTTTATTTCGGATTTTCGGGATGCTCTGGACTTATTTTGTTTTCTGTGGTTATGGATTCGGAATTTCCGAGAATCCTTCGGAAATAGCTTCTGGAATTATTTTTGGGTTATTTTTCTAATTCGAGTTTTCCGATTACGTTTCGGAAATATGTTTATGGTGTATTTTTGTATAAAAAAAATAAATTTTTTCCTGGTTTGGGATATATTTGTGTGTTGTTGGCAAATTTCCCAGTTTTGGGTTATCCTGAATATAGAGGGAATGCTGCCCAAATTTTTATAAAATTTTATAAATGAATTTTCGGGAATATTTATTAATTGGATTTTTGGGCGACGATCGTACCGGTCCGTGAGCCCTAGCGAAATGCAAACGAAACCGGTTTTACCCGGACGTTGAGGTATTAGCTAAATTATGACGATTGGACCAAGTCTGAGACTCTTAAGATTTTAATTAATTTATTTTATTAGTTTTATTTTCAGTATTTAAAAGTGCAGGACATTGTTCAGGACTAACTATTATTTTCCTTCTTATTTTAATTCATGTAAAAGTTTGTAAGGGCATAAGCCCAGTCTATTTTGGTGGTTCTGTAATAGCGTAGATATTTTCTTTATTTTCTGATTGGATGATTTGATCGTTAGAGCGTGTAAAGTATTAAATAAATATTATTTTATAGAAAATTAATAAGATTTTCTCACCTTAAATAATTAGTTTGTAATATTTAACAAATTCACGTTTTCTCGAAATCTATTTTTATATATATTATAAAATCACAAAGTTTTGCCAAATAAATCGATAAATACGATTTTTCCTAAAAGTAAACAAAAATTGATCTTTCCTTCGTAATTAATTATAACGCACATCGATAATTTGTGTTTTGTCTGTATTAAGGTAATAAAGATTAAAACTTGACTAGGGTTCAGTTCTAGAGATTGTAACTAGCACACCTAGATATGGTTTTCTCTCTAAATACTAAGACAGGATTCTCAATGTAGGATTTCGAAGACGATTCTGATTGTCTATCCCGGAACCAACTTTTCAATCCAGTCATAAACAAAGGCAAGTACGGTTATGTTATTTGGCAATTTAATTAGTAATTGTTATCTTGCATGCTTAAACCACATTGCTACACGGAACTCTCTCCTAGAGTTCAAATATTGATTGTGGAACTCTCTCATAGAGTTCAAATATTGATTGTTATTGATTGTGGGGATATTGGGGGAGTAGTATAGCGTCTATGACCAATACCCCTCATATTGCATATTGATTGTGCGAGCTTACCCCTCTTACACACGGGGATAAGCCGTATCGTATCACTAGGATACTATTGTACAACCCAAGCCGGTCATAGTCGTTACCTATTCAAATCACATTGTTTTCAATCGTAGAAAAATTGTTGGAAAATATTGTTTAAGTATTTCAAATTGTTTAAAATTGCAAATTTTTATTATTATTTGAATTGTTAGATATTCATAATTGTACTTGCTCCCTCCTGACTGGAGACCCAACATTTTTAGGAAGCATTGATGATCCTGAACTGTATCCTGTGGTGTTGGAAGACGATGATCTCGAGGCTGATGAGCTGGCTGCTTAAATGTTACTTCTTCTTTTCTAGTTTAGGAAAAGTTGTGTTGAAGATAGTTAATTCAGTTTTGATTATCAATTGTATCTTTCTTGTATTGAACAAAATTTTTATAAATATTCGAATTATTAAAATTGTGACAAATTTAGATTCTGTTGTTGTGATTACCTGCATTTGGATACAGCTTACCGCCGCCGTCTCAACAACGGTGCAGGCTGGGCATGATCCGATTCGACCCAACAATTTGGGATCGAGTCGTGACATGTTTTTAGTGGTGGCCCATGCAGGTCAGATCTGTGAATTGGTCTAGTCAACTTAGTCTAGACCATCGCGCAGTTCTGTAACTTGACCTAGGGATAGTTGAGACTTTAGAAAAACAGACTTTAGAAACAATTAGAACACTTAGATGATATACACCATGTTACATTATAGGGCTGAAATTATTTACTTAAATATCTATTTTTGCCTGCTTATAGATTCGTAGGATACCTTGTTTGTGTTTGTACCTAAACCTTATCTAGATTAGGCTGATTGTACCTTTGAGTGTCCCATGACTTTCGAGATGATTTCCTTCCATAATTTCCAGGTTCTAGTATACTTTAGGATTCATATTCTTTTTGGAATAAGATTGAATTTTTCAATCTTCTTCTTCTTTATCAAACCTAATTTTAACTTCTTCATTGGTTGATCAGATCTTACTTCTCTACCTTTATTTGGAATTTTGATTCGTTCGTTATGAAGAGTTTCAATATTCTCTTAGCAACCCTATTAAACTCTTATCTACCCAATGTATATCTACAACCATTATATCCAATCTTATTTCCAATTGATTGACTTTTTCGAAATCAATTCTGAACTAAATTCTGGGACCGTAAAGCCTAAAGGTCAATTATTACCAGAAGAATTAGTTCAGTTCATGATTCTCCTAAAGGAGTTATTTTCAATTTCAATATTGTTATCTCCTATGTTTTTCCAAAAACCGAGAATATTTTCATATGTTGACTTCTTCCACTCATCTTAAAACACTACTCTCTCTATGCAATTTCTTGATCAAATCAAGGCCTAGAAAGCTTCTATGATCATGAAGCAGGAACGGTCAGAAAATTGATCACATTTTTGAATCCATTCTATTGTTAAATTTCCTTTAGTCAAGGAGATTTTTAGCTGTCCCAAAGCTATTTAATTTTTTGGCGTTACTAGACAATTTCAATTTGATTTCCTTGAATCAATGAGACTTACCTTCTCTCAAATTTTCAACTTTCCTTAGTTATGAAATTATTCTTCTCAAAATAATTTTTTTTTGTATTTCCTGAGTGATTTGTCGGGAATATTATCATTGGTTTTTCTTACTTAATCCGAAGCGGTGATGCTTCTATCTTATCTAGCGTTTGACTCAATTATTCAAATCAAGGTTGATCGTTTCATCTTTGGAAAAGAAAATCGGAGAACAGATACTCCTCTTGATTTTAGCCACAGTCTCTTGAATCTCAAACACATATTTTGATAAATCCCTTGATCTCATAAGAACAGTCATCTACATTTTCTATCCTGTTTAGAACTTTAAACTCGTTTAAATTTTTGAAATTCCTCTGAAATTCACATGGGCAAAGCTGAGGAAATATTTAGCAACCTAACATGACTCCGCACATTTACGTGATAGTCATTTATCTGAATTATGGAAAACTACAAGTTTACTGCAGCTAGTTGTGCACTGGCGAGGCATAAACTCTAAGTTGAAATAATGACAGGTAATCGTTAGATTTCCAAATATTATTGAGACTTTGTTTTATGCCATGAAATGTATAAAGTTGGAAGATTACTCGGTAAACTAAATTATTCAAGTTATGGAGTCAAAAAAAAATTTCATTGCAGTCAGGTGCACACTGGCGAGGCATGAATTTGAAACAAAGTGACTTCGAAAATAATTGGTTTTCGAATATTAATAAGGCTATGTTCATATCATGGTTATCTTTAATCATTATGAGGATTTGTATCCTAGCACTTACTCCCACCTCCAGAAATGATCTGTCGAATTATATTCTTGTCATGGCTATTTTTAATCACCCTCACCATCTTAAAATCGTACAACTTGTTGATTCTTTCTGAGTCACAAACTCCTATACCTCATACCAGTTTGAATTGAAAATTGTCCCTCATTTCGGAAAATTACATTATCTTTTGTTTCTCAAATAAATTGATGTCGTATTTTATGACCTTTCTATTTTATTTGATCTCATTTTAAAACTTTAAAGTCGTTATGATTATTTAAATTATACCTCGATGTTTACTCATGATTTTGATCACAACAAAATATTCTAAACTCTATCTAGAAGATTCTAAACATGTTTACATTTTATCTTTATATTTAGCAATCATGCCTCGAATCTGATTTTGCCTTATGAAGTAAACCTAGAACATTTTATAGCTTGAATTTTTAGAGTGCATGATATATAGGATATATATGAGTTAAAATGTACAATGGTGATTAGTATCGAGGAAAGTTTGTGAATAATTTGGCATTGAAGATTAAAGGTTGTCAATGTTAGGCATAGAGATGCACTCTAGGAAGGTCCATGGTGAATTAACTATAAAGGATAATCGAAACAAGAAATATTGGACTTAAAATGTAAATAATTGAGGATGACGAATTGTATGAATAGAAGGGTGCCAATATTACAGAAAAAAAACAGAAATGGAAAGATTGGTTGGAAAGATGTAATAAGATTTATTTTTGAGAAAGTTTAGTCAAATAAAGGATTTGAGCTTAATCATGATTTCATAGAGAGTTCGAGATCAAATAGGAAAATGAAGATATATACATGATAGTCTAAAATCACAGTAATGATCATCTATGAGAAAAAAATGATAAAATTTTATGGATCGTGACAAATCAGAATATTGAAACGTGGTGTAGGATTTTAGATATGATATTGGGCACCAAGGCTTGACATTGAAGTATTAAAGACTAGGAGTATCAAATCATAGAATTAAATTGAATATATTAGCAAGCTGGGAGAAATAAATATTGCATGAATATGAGATGTGTTCAAGATTGAAAATATAGAAGATA
Source organism: Iris pallida (assembly GCA_029216955.1). Classification (NCBI taxonomy): domain Eukaryota; kingdom Viridiplantae; phylum Streptophyta; class Magnoliopsida; order Asparagales; family Iridaceae; genus Iris; species Iris pallida. The sequence goes on from JANAVB010009994.1 coordinate 4,078,936, forward strand.
AAATTTTAAGGTGATTGGCAATTTAGAAATGGAATCGGAAATTTAGTAATCATGGAGAATAACATTATTTCTAAAGGAGGGAAGAATGTAAATTAAATAGTGGATAAAATTGATGAATATATATAGCATTAGATGAGTTTTGGGATTGTTAACCTACTTGGGCATAAGACTGTTAAGGAAGATGTCCAAACTGATTTCAGGCATGATTGCATGATTAAAACCCTGACCCTGCCCTTTAGATTTCGAGGACGAAATTTCCTAAAGGAGGGAAGCTTGTGAAACCCAGTTTCATTTTTCATAAATAATTTGAAATGTTTATAATTAAAAAAAATTTAGTCTCAATTTAAAGAATTTGTTTATTAAAATTAATTTACATTCAAAAGAAGTTAATTTAAAGAAATTATTTTAAAAAGGAATTTTTATATAAAGAAAAAAAATTATTTTAAAATGTTTTATTTTAAATAAGGTTTTAAATTGAAATGAGTTTATTGTTATTAGGCTTTAAAATATTTTCTATAGATGGTGGGCCTTAATATGATGGGTTGGAAAACTTTTATATATTAATTGGGCTTTAATGGGCTTAAGCCAATATATTGATATTTAAAGAGTGGGTTTAAATGGGTTTCTATAGTGGAGCATACTCTTATGCACTTGTCAGCAAGTGTTCATTATTGGCATTTGCAAACTTTCTTTAACTCTTTCTCTCTCTCTCTCTTCATTACACATGAGTTGGTTTCCTTTCCTTTACTCAAAACCAACGTGGGGCTCTTCCCATTTCAAACCGTCGGACGACCCCCTCCCGTAACCGCCGCCGTCGCCATCAAGGCCGGCCGGCCATTCGACTCCGGTAACCCCCTTTCTTCACCTATTTAATTAAAGCTTTCCTCCATGCTTCCATTTTCTCCACACCACTTTCCCCAACCTTTCCAAAATGTGCCCTAACCCAATTTCGGAGTTTCCGTCGATCTCGACGCCGGCGCCCTCCCCGCGTGGCCTCCCTGTCCGCTGGTGCTCCGTGCTCGTGTGTGGATTGCGCAGCCGTACCCCGGCGAGGCGTTGTCCCGAGTCCGAGGCTACCCTTCGGGTTCCGTCATCAAGCTTTTGGTAATTTCTGTGTAAACACAGTAGTTCGTCCCTCCCATCGTGATGTCTTTGATGATTTTTGGTCCCGAATTTTCCTCCGGGAATTCGATATTTGTAGATGTAACATTTTCGGATTTTCCGAAATGCTTTATGTGATTTTTCTGTGAAGTTTCTGATTTTGGAATCTCGGGAATTCCGGGTTTTCTCGGGAAAAGTACTATGCTGGTTATTTTTATGTTCTGCGGAATCTCGGGATTTTCGAGATTTGTTTCGAAAAATTTCCGTAACCGCGGATTTCGTATAAACTCGGGTTTTTGGTGTTTATGGGTTCTGTAATTTCATTCTTGGAATTTTCGAGAATTTTTTCGAAAAATTTCTGGAACTTGTTTATTTCGAATTTTCGGGATGTTCTGGACTTATTTTGTTTTCTGTGGTTATGGATTCGGAATTTCCGAGAATCCTTCGGAAATAGCTTCTGGAATTATTTTTGGGTTATTTTTCTAATTCGGGTTTTCCGATTACGTTTCAGAAATATGTTTATGGTGTATTTTTGTATAAAAAAATGGATTTTTTTCTGGTTTGGGATATATTTGTGTGTTGTTGGCAAATTTTCCAGTTTTGGGTTATTCCGAATATAGAGGGAATGCTGCCCAAATTTTTATAAAATTTTATAAATGAATTTTCGAGAATATTTATTAATTGGATTTTTTGGCGACGACCGTACCGGTCCGTGAGCCCTAGCGAAATGCAAACGAAATCGATTTTACCCGGACGTTGAGGTATCAGCTAAATTATGACGATTGGACCAAGTCTGAGACTCTTAAGATTTTAATTTATTTATTTTATTAGTTTTATTTCAGTATTTAAAAGTGCAGGACATTGTTCAGGACTAACTAATATTTTCCTTCTTATTTTAATTCATGTAAAAGTTTGTAAGGGCATAAGCCCAGTCTATTTTGGTGGTTCTGTAATAGCGTAGATATTTTCTTTATTTTCTGATTGGATGATTTGATCGTTAGAGCGTGTAAAGTATTAAATAAATATTATTTTATAGAAAATTAATAAGATTTTCTCACCTTAAATAATTAGTTTGTAATATTTAACAAATTCACGTTTTCTCGAAATCTATTTTTATATATATTATAAAATCACAAAGTTTTGCCAAATAAATCGATAAATACGATTTTTCCTAAAAGTAAACAAAAATTGATCTTTCCTTCGTAATTAATTATAACGCACATCGATAATTTGTGTTTTGTCTGTATTAAGGTAATAAAGATTAAAACTTGACTAGGGTTCAGTTCTAGAGATTGTAACTAGCACACCTAGATATGGTTTCCTCTCTAAATACTAAGTCAGGATTCTCAATGTAGGATTTCGAAGACGATTCTGATTGTCTATCCCGGAACCAACTTTTCAATCCAGTCATAAACAAAGGCAAGTACGATTATGTTATTTGGCAATTTAATTAGTAATTGTTATCTTGCATGCTTAAACCACATTGCTACACGGAACTCTCTCCTAGAGTTCAAATATTGATTGTGGAACTCTCTCCTAGAGTTCAAATATTGATTGTGGAACTCTCTCCTAGAGTTCAAATATTGATTGTTATTGATTGTGGGGATATTGGGGGAGTAGTGTAGCGTCTATGACCAATATCCCTCATATTGCATATTGATTGTGCGAGCTTACCCCTCTTACACACGGAAATAAGCCGTATCGTATCACTAGGATACTATTGTACAACCCAAGCCTGTCATAGTAGTTACCTATTCAAATCACATTGTTTTTAATCGTAGAAAAATTGCTGGAAAATATTGTTCAAGTATTTCAAATTGTTTAAAATTGCAAATTTCCATTATTATTTGAATTGTTAGATATTCATAATTGTACTTGCTCCCTCCTGACTGGAGACCCAACATTTTTAGGAAGCATTGATGATCCTGAACTGTATCCTGTGGTGTTGGAAGACGATGATCTCGAGGCTGATGAGCTGGCTGCTTAAATGTTACTTCTTCTTTTCTAGTTTAGGAAAAGTTGTGTTGAAGATAGTTAATTCAGTTTTGATTATCAATTGTATCTTTCTTGTATTGAACAAAATTTTTATAAATATTCGAATTATTAAAATTGTGACAAATTTAGATTCTGTTGTTGTGATTACCTGCATTTGGATACAGCTTACTACCGCCGTCTCAACAACGGTGCAGGCTGGACATGATCCGATTCGACCCAACAATTTGGGATCGGGTCGTGACAGTAGTGTATAATTTCGCTATTTGATATTATAAATAAAATCAACATGAATATCACATTTCTAGTCAATTTTTCGTAAATTGTCCGATGTCTCATCAAACTATATTACAATAATAATCGAGTCGGATAGAGTTTGGGTCTAACTGAGCCCTGAGTCCTGTTCGGCCAGTTTCATGTAGGGTTGGTCCGTATTTGGTTGAGACATGAAAGGTTTGGGTATAGTTGAATAGGGTCACGTTGGATCAAGTTTGTGTTGGGTACTTGTGGTACCAAATGTGGATCAGGAATAGCTTGTTCAAGATGAGTTTGGACCATGTTGGATCGAATGAGTTGTTCTAATTGGATTTGAGTCAAGTTCAAATTAGATTGTTGAGTCGGATTGAATTCTGGTCCAAGCTGAATTTGGGTCAATGTTTTGATCGAAGAGTAGTTTTAACAATTTCAAAAATATTGTTATTTCCATTATATGAAAATGACGAATATTCACCTCTCACCATAAAAATAATATTTTTCCACATGTGGAAATATGATACGAGAAGGAATATTTTGTTCCAAGAAATATTTTATTCCTATATATGAAAATATGATATCCAATAAGAGCTGTAACTATATGGGGAAATACTATTTTGACCGCCCGCGTGGGGGTTGTCCGCTTCGGCATGCGGCCACGTGGTATATCGTCATTGGTCTCCTGGTTCGAGATGGACACATGTTAGCAGGGGAGCCAATAGCTGATGCGGGACAATGGGTCACACCCTCCCCCTCCGGACGGTCAAACTATCATTTCCGTATACAGTGTGATGCATGGTATCCACTTATTCATTTGAAGAGTTCTGAAAATTGTCACAATTGCAATGAAATGGATATATGCCTTAATGTTGTTTGTTATTTGGTAAGTTGTTTGATTTCTTTGTTCTTTGCAAAAGAAACATTTAATCCTTCTAATAAAATAAAATCAATTGTACTAAGGCTAAGTTATCATTGTGACATCCCAACTTTATCGTTTGAATATTTTTGCGATCTTAACTTTCTACTACTCGATTTTGGCATTACAACTTTCTAATTTTCTTTTGTAGCACATTTCGTCAATTTTTAGGTCCTTAATAGTTGCGATTGTTGTTGGGTGTGCGTTGGTTTTTGTAAATAAATAACAATACAGAAATTTTCGTCCAAAGGGACGAAAATTCATATATTTGTGTTTAGAGGAAAAAGTTTGGAGATTTTTCAAACTAAGGGCCGCAACTCCAAGTGAGTTGGCGGTCCCCATTGGGGCCTCCAACTCACTTGGCGGCCCAGGGGTGGGGACTCCAATAGAGTTGGCGGCTCGGGGGGGGGGGGGGGGGGGGGGGGATAACGGCTACCTGCTGCTTTTTTTTCTTTTCTTTTTCTTCTTCTTCTCAACGGCTACTTCTTTGTTCTAACGGCTCTATTCTAAATTCACCTATAAAACCATATGAGAGCACTCAATCCTCACAATTCACTCCTTATTATTAACTCTTCTTCCTATTACTACACCAGCACGCATTGATCAAGTTCTCCATTCATCAAGTTCTCCAACAGAAGGTTCTGATCAATCTCTAGCAGTTGCTTACTTCGCTTATAGATCGTAGCATAAGAATAATATGTTCGCACGAAGGTAACCTAAATGGGTTAGATTACGAAGGAGGAGAAACTCAAATATTTTCAACTTATGAAAGTATTACTTTTAAAATTTTACGTAATCTTATTATTCAACGTTTTTCTATTCATTACGAATTTATTTTGAAGTTTGTTTCTATGTTTTTTAATAGATAGCGATGAAGCATGCAATTATATTTTTGAAATTAATTCACAATCACGCTATGAAAATATTTTTGTTATTCAAATAGCTACAACTTTTGATAACAAATAGTCAATATTTTGCGGGTGGTAGTTCTTTCCAACAAATTGTTCCATATTTTCAAAAAAAATCAATCATCAGATGAATCAGACGATGATAATGATGATGAAGACGACGGAAATAGTGATGATTTAGTTGAAAATATGGAATATGACTTAGATGATAATATAGATAATGCTTCCACCCGTGAATTAGTTATTGGTCAAGAATTTTCTTCTCGTTCTGAATTTAGAAGTTTGGTAAGTAAAGTTGCAATTGAACATAATTTTAGTTGTTCAGCTAGTACTATGAACAATTCTCGTGGAATTATATATACTTGTGATCAACCGAACTGCAATTGGAGAGTATATGTCAGATCCATTGGAAATGAAAACATAGTAAAAATAAGAACATTAGAAAGTCATCATTCTTGTTTTAGTGCGCTTACAATCGGACGCCATCGATTAGCTAGCGCTGCATGGATAAGAGAAGGATAATTGATATAATTATAGATAATCAGTCGTATAGCGCAACACAGATAGTTAAAGATATATATAGAGAACATCGTGTACATATTACTTATTCCAAAGCATGGAGAGCCCGAGAGATGTCCTTAGCCGAAATAAATGAAAGTTATGTTGAGGCTTATGGTAGTCTTTGTCACGCCCTGCCCCCGTAGGAGCGATCGTCCTCGCTAAGGCGTGATGCCGCACGAGCCTAGATTGTGCTCGTGCAAGGCGGGTTCCATAACGGCCGATTTCAGCGGCTGCGACGGGGTCGTCGCACATAAGTTCCAAGCAGAGACATTGAATAATAGCAGCAAAAATAAGAACAAAAAATAAGTTATGCAAAAGAAGCTCTTTATTGATATTGAAACAAAGGTTACAATGGGGCGCAAGGCCAAGATTACAAGTCTCTCAAGTTCACTCATCTCATATTACAAGTCACTCAGCTCTCTCTCATCTCTCAATACATGTCTTGAGCCAGCGGATGCTTTGGAAGGCGACGTCCATACATTATGTCCTGTATAGCTCTTGAATACATGCGGCCGCACGCTTCGAATCGCCAAGGAACTCCGTGCCTCGACGCATCCAAGCGAGCTCCGCGCCAAGATCTTCTACCTGTGCCTGCACATAAAAACTATGTGGGTGTCAGTACTCAACTGTACTGGTGGAATGAGCTCCTCGTCCACCCATACAAAACCAACACGTTAGACTTACTTTGTGCAACATAGTCCCTTCTTATCAATTGTCTTTCTACTCTTGCCTTAGGATCAGTTTTAGAACCGACGTCTTGGCCTATTTCGTGTCTTTAGACCATCCCGTACTTGCAACAACAATGTTAACTCATACTTTGCCTCTAGATCCTTCTCGTGCCAACAACGTTAACCTATCAAGTCGTGTTTGCCTTACGGCCCAAAATCAGAGACACAACTACACGATATACTCTATTTTTGTGTGACCGTGCTACAAACCCTTGCTGAGGCCGTGCCTTACAATTCAATAAGACTTAAACATGTCGCCGCCTCGCGGCCCTTGCTATATTTTTTATCACCAACTGACCCAATCAAGACTTCTGAACTTGTGTCGACCGACTTTGCCTTGTGGCGGTTTCTGACTTAAACTCCAGACAACTCAGATCCAACAAATGCAACTTATATGCCAAGACTTACGACTCGGTGCCACACCCCTGTGCCAAGCATGTCGCCTATGTTGAAACCACATCTTAGGCCCCAAACATCATGTTCTAACTTGTATACACCTTCGACTCGACTCAATTCCAAAGGCATACGCGAGGATAGCCGCCATTTTGCCGACATCTATATGAACACGGGTCACTGGCAGAATAAGCCATCCTGGACTCATAGCTGGCGTATAGGATGGTCCGGTCAAAGCAAGTAGCGAGTCCCAATGACCGTCCACCGAATACCTGTTGCCTCTACCTGGCACAGCTATACCTGTTTCCTCCTAGGCCGGATCGGTCCTGTGGCCCCAGGTTGTCGATCCGAGGAAACCCTTCCTTTTTACCTTGTACAAGTTGTCCATGACCATGCAAGACTCGACTCAAACTGACGTCTCACACAGTCATTCTTCTTTCAGTGTTACCATCTCTTTCAAAACCAAGTTCAAGACTTCTATCCTTGAGATCCCTCGACGACCCACGGTCGCAAGCATTCTTTCCTTGAGACCCCTCGACGACCCACGGTCGTGAGCATTCTTTCCTTGTTACCCTATCATTTGGTTCAACTCATGAACGCCTATTTGATAGTCCTTTCTCAAAACTCACTTTGAATTAATTGTGGTCCTTGCCTTAAACACTAAGTCCGTGCATCGTGCCTTAAGCCAATCGTGCTCTACACGACACTCCTGCCCAAGTCGACGGGTCTTGAAATCGTTTGACTACTTAACTTTGACAAACCGCGAAAGAGCGGGACGGTACTTGTAATGTCTTAGGTCAACCGGTATAACTTTGTCTAACTTAACTTCGCAACAACTTAACGAGCAAAGGCTGCGTCAAGCTTTGCCTTAATAGATCGTGTCGTGCACGCATTCGACTTGAACGACCAAGTCACTCGTGTGCCTAGACTTAGGTTACAAGCCGCTCAACGCAACTTAACTCATGGACAGGCCAAGGCTATGCCAAGCCTTGGACGATGGGACCGTGCATGCTTTATGAAGCATTCATGTGGGCGATGCCTATGACTTAGGCTACGATCATAACTTCGCCTACTCAACCAACTTTTCTTCTCCCAAGCCACGGGACGAAGGACCGAGTGTCATTTTCAAAGTATGCCGTGCACCAACTCTAAGCCGACCATTGGACCTTTCCATATTCTAACTCATTTCGACCTGTCGGGATTATTTCCATGTGGATTCGTCTCTTTTATTATCAAGCCTACTTGTGAAAGTTGAAAACATGCGATTTATTATGTGAATGCTAAGATGAGGCAAGTTCACCGAAACTACCCCACCTGAGCGAGCGGTCGTCTCGACCGAGCGATGTCTTCGAGCAGCCGTTACAAGGCTAAGTCCGAACGTCGTTGGCATTTCGATTCCTCCGATTGCCTGAGCAGGATGGGACACTACATCATACATCACTCAGAAAAAGTTTCATCCTCGAAACTAACTGAGTACACTTATCGACTTATAACTTGATTTAACATTCAAGGACTCTCGCACACCTACTCCTATGTGTTTTTTAAATCCGAGCCACGCTCGTGCTACCCATAATCTTTTCTTCAAAACTCATGATCTCAAAATCCTCGACACTTTTCCGTTTCGCAAGTCTCACTTGATTCAACGTATCACTTAGTTGGATCGTGCACACATTCCAGGCGTCCCTGAAATACATACATTTCAGCCAAGCCTCGTGATAGAGAATCCACCCTCACCACTCGAGTCGGATCGTGCACTTATTTGGACGTCCCTGATATACATGCATATCAACCGAGCCTCATGAGTGGTGCCTCCATAATCCTACCACTTCGCACTCGGACGTCTGCCTAACCGCTAGGCTATGTCTTTCCATCAGTATTGGAATCATAGTTCCCAAACAACAATATCAACACTGACCCCATCCTAAGGTCAAACCAAGTTGATAGTACGGGGTTTTCTACCCAAGCTTGCATCACTCCGATTTCTAAACATCGAGCATCGATTCCCTACACACATCTCAACATTCGTCGCACGGGGTCTGAGTCATTCAGCAAAGCCATCCTACGATAAATCACGTTTCAACTGATTTTCTCGACATACCAATCTCACTCGTTTATCAAGCCATTTCGTATAGTTCATCTCTTCGAACACGTTCGTCATAATCTGCCTATCAATCCTTCCAAGTCAAGCACACTACGACGCAACATCGCTAAACCATAATTCACATTTCATACTCCCTAAGTCATTCATCATAATTCACGTAATCGATCACAAGGTCGTCCGACTTAACAATATGTTGCGTCCCGATCTCACGCGAGTCAGATCATCTACGGTGGGCACGAATCACCATGCACGCTCCCGCGAGATAATCATTCTCATCGGGACGTAACTCTTGTTTTGTGTCCAGACTAATTCATTCTCGATGCGCGGATTGGGCCTACTCAATCCTCAAGTTTTATTCAATCGTCAATCACAAGCCCTTTAATCCTCGAATTTTCCCTTCGCATCAAACCGACAAGTCGAGACAATCAAAATTGTCGCGTCCTGATTTTTCCAGTTCGATCATTCTCGCGACATGAATCATCATGTCAGCGCTCATGCGGAACGATCGCCCCAAACCCGACGCAACGTATGTGCGAGGCTAGAATTGCGCTCGCACAAGACAAGATCGTCGACGTTGTGGTTATCCGCGTAACCATCAAGACACAATCATTTTCATCCAACATTCATCTCGATCAAAATCCTAAGTATAGCATCCAACCGAACAATAACACTTGCACGATCGTCATTCGCCGAATCAGAGTACCCCCGAGTTATCGCATATCGATCTTTGATACGCCTCAATGCCATCGACGATATGCATAACCTGACGATCTTCCTTTGCAACCAATTTCGAGTCGTACGAATGATGCCATCGTCCGACTGGATAATCTCCTCGACATTCAAAAATCAATTTCGATCATTATCGCTCGAATCATTCACAACATCAATTTTCTCAAACCCAAATTCGTGTATTATTCATCCGTGTATCTTAAGTCATCGACCAACGTATTTTCTTAATTCGCATCGTCCCTTTGCTAACTCAATTCATCGAACGACATCCATTCTAATCCTTAGAGTCATTTTTACACATTCGAATCAAACTTTTCATGCACGCTATCCTCTTGTCGTGCTAACTTTTCGTATACGATTCTTATCGAATTCCTCGATCAAGTCATCCATTCGCACACCTTAACTTTTCCTCGATTTGATTTGCCTACTCTATCATTTCCATGTTTCATACTTGCGCAATCTCAATCTCGTGCATGTTTCGTGCACGTCAATTCTAGGTTGTTCGAATCAACTCATCCAAATCTTAAGACTATACTTGTTCAACGACACTCAATCTAAGGCTTTGCATAACGCAACGCTTGCTGATAGACTCACCGACACCCCGCATCCTCAATCGATCGATTGACATCGATCCCTGAAGCTATCGCATACACCACTCAGGGATGAAGTCATTCAACTAATCCACAACACTATCATTCGAATCAAAATTGACTTCTTCGAATCCCGTTCGAACCATTCCTCTGCTTCCAAGCACGCTCATCTATATCGCATCGCGATAACATCGCCGCTCGATAGCACCCCTATCGATAGTCATCTCACTTTACTCAATCGAGTTCAACTCATTCTTGTTCGAAACATTTCGAATCCCGCACTCGACTTTGCTAAGGTCGACACTACTTTGGTGTATATGCCCAGCCCGACTTAGCCAACAGTGCTTACGCAAACCATCTTTTTGTTTTGTTAAAAACTGTTCTCCTATGTTTTGCAAAATAGATAGACTTATTGTATGGGCATCCTTAGGATATTTGAGAGAGAGCGTACCAACGATATCAACTTTGCGGAAGCATCAGAGTTTGCGGAAACAACAGAGTTAAAGAATTCAATCGATAGTCCAAGGACGTAAAGCCGTGCTCTGATACCATTATGTCACGCCCCGCTCCGGTAGGAGTGATCGTCCTCGCTAAGGCGTAATGCCGTACGAGCCTGATTGCGCTCGTGCAAGGCAGATTCCATAACGGCCGATTTCAGCGGCTGCGACGGGGTCGTCGCACAGAAGTTCCAAGCAGAGACATTGAATAATAGCAGCGAAAATTAGAACAAAACACAAGTTATGCAAAAGAAGCTCTTTATTGATATTGAAACAAAGGTTACAATGGGACACAAGGCCAAGATTACAAGTCTCTCAAGTTCACTCATCTCACATTACAAGTCATCCAGCTCTCTCTCATCTCTCAATACATGTCTTGAGCCAGCGGATGCTTTGGAAGACGACGTCCATACATTATGTCCTGTATAAGTCTTAAATACATACGGCTGCACGCTTCGAATCACCAAGGAACTCCGTGTCTCGACGCATCTAAGCGAGCTCCATGCCACGAGCTTCTACCTGTGCCTGCACATAAAAACTATGTGGGTGTCAGTACTCAACTGTACTGGTGGAATAAGCTCCTCGCCCACCCATACAAAACCAACACGTTAGATTTACTTTGTGCAACATTGTCCCTTCTTATCAATTGTCTTTCTGCTCTTGCCTTAGGATCAGTTTTAGAACCGACACCTTGGCCTATTTCGTGTCTTTAGACCATCTCGTGCTTGCAACAACAATGTTAACTCATACTTTGCCTCTAGACCCTTCTCGTGCCAACAACGTTAACCTATCAAGTCGTGTTTGCCTTACGATTCAAAATCAGAGACGCAACTACACGATAGACTCTATTTCCGTGTGACCGTGCTACAAACCCTTGCTGAGGCCGTGCCTCGTAATTCAATAAGACTTAACCATGTCGCCGCCTCGCGACCCTTGCTATTTTTATCACCAATTGACCCAATCAAGACTTCTGAACTTGTGTCGACCGACTTTGTCTTGCGGCGGTTCCTGACTTAAACTCCAGACAACTCAGATCCAACAAATGCAACTTATATGCCAAGACTTACGACTCGACGCCACACCCCTATGCCAAGCATGTCGTCTATGTTGAAGCCACATCTTAGACCCCAAGCATCATGTTCTAACTTGTATACACCTTCGACTCGACTCAATTCCAAAGACATACGCGCGGATAGCCGCCATTTTGCCGACATCTATATGAACACGGGTCACTGGCAGAACAAGCCATCTTGGACTCATAACTGGCGTATAGGATGGTCCGGTCAAAGCAAGTAGCGAGCCCCAATGACCGTCCACCGAATACCTGTTGCCTCTACCTGGCACAACTATACCTGTTTCCTCCTAGGCCGGATCGGTCTTGTGGCCCCAGGTTTTTGATCCGAGAAAACCCTTCATTTTTACCTTGTACAAGTTGTCCATGACCATGCAAGACTCGACTCAAACTGACGTCTAACACAGTCATTCTTCTTTCAGTGTTTCCATCTCTTTCAAAACCAAGTTCAAGACTTCTATCCTTGAGACCCCTCGACGACCCACGGTCGCGAGCATTCTTTCCTTGAGACCCTTCGACGACCCACGGTCACTAGCATTCTTTCCTTGAGACCCCTCGACGACCCACGGTCGCGAGCATTCTTTCTTTGTTACCCTATCATTTGGTTCAACTCATGAACGCCTATTTGATAGTCCTTTCTCAAAACTCACTTTGAATCAATTGTGGTCCTTGTATTAAACACTAAGTCTGTCCATCGTGCCTTAAGCCAATCGTGCTCTACGCGTCACTCCTGTCCAAGTCGACGGACCTTGAGATCGTGGGACTACTTAATTTTGACAAACCGTGAAAGAGCAGGACGGTACTTGTAATGTCTTAGGTCGACCGGCATAACTTTGCCTAACTTAACTTCGTAACAACTTAACGAGCAAAGGCTGCGTCAAGCTTTGCCTTAATGGATCATGCCGTACACACATTCAACTTGATCGACCAAGTCACTCGGGTGCCTAGACTTAGGTCACAAGCCGCTCAACGCAACTTAACTCATGGGCAAGCCAAGGCTATGCCAAGCCTTGGACGATGGGACCGTGCATGCTTTATGAAGCATTCATGCAGGCGACGCCTATGACTTAGGCTACGATCATAACTTCGTCTACTCAACCAACTTTTCTTCTCCCAAGCCACGGGACGAAGGACCGAGTGTCATTTTCAAAGCACGCCGTGCACCAACTCTAAGCCGACCATTGGACCTTTCCATATTCTAACTCATTTCGACCTGTCGAGATTATTTCCTTAGCTATGTGGATTCGTCTCTTTTTATCAAGCCTACTTGTGCAAGTTGAAAACATATAATTTATTATGTGAAGGCTAAGATGATGCAAGTTCACCGAAACTATCCCACCTGAGCGAGCGGTCGCCTCGACCGAGCGATGTCTTCGAGCAGTCGTTGTAAGGCTAAGTCTGAACGTCGTTGGCATTTCGATTTCTCCGATTAACTGAGCGGGACGGGACACTACAGTCTTTGTCACGTCCCGAGTCGACAAACCATTCGTCCTCGGTATTATTATGCTGAATCGATCATCCTCGCTAAGGCGTGATATCGTACGAGTCTGGAATTGCACTCGTACAAGGTAAGAACATTACGTTGATTATTATATTAAAACACCAAGTTAAAACTTCACAAATTACATCAAAATATAAGACGTAGTTTAGGAATATAGAAATATGCTTTTCATTCATAGCTTACAACGAAGTGCAAGTCATGATTACATTGGATGTCGTTGCGGCTACATTGATTGAAACAAAAGAAATATACTCGACAAGCTGCCTGAACTAATACTTGTCGTTCCATACATTCGCCCCTTTATACATAAGCCTTCGATGAATTGGCTTCAAAATACTTTAGAATATGAAAAGCTTCAAAATGCCTCTACGCACTTCAGCTTCAGTTTAGAGCTCCCGCCGCACATGGGGAGTTGGGGAAGGGGTTAACACACTTGCAAAGTGGAAGAGACAAACCCACTCGTCTAAACCGACTCTGATTGTTAAGGTAGGCATGCTTTAGAGTTTTCTTTTCATTTAGAACTAAATGAATTCAGTTCATATCGATAGCCATCTTTGAAGTAATAAAGCATACAGTAAAACATAACGATTTATCACAGTTCTTACCACGGCCGTGCTCGTCCCTACATAAAAATAGAGATAATACTTACTACCTGCATAAGACAATAGGTGAGCATTCTACTATTTTATATGCGCGGTCACTGGTGTTACACACCACTTGGGACTATCTCAACGGCATTTCGGTCCATTCAGTCTAGGTTGCAAGCCTGATTGACGGTCCCGCAATGCATCAGTATCGAAGCACGATTATTCATTCCCCCAGGTCGATTCGATACCGATGTCCCGAATACTGATTCAAGGAAAATCAAACTTGTGCACAAGCTGTCCATGACCATGCCAATGCATGAACAATTTAATATATGCAAATAGATTTGTATAGCGCGGACAATATTGAACGGTATTATCATTTCTCCCAACTCATGCAACGATTCATTTCTTCCAAAGCCATACTTCCTATTTAGCATCCCATAGGCACCAAATTGCCTGAGCCATCATAAGCCACGATCGACATTTCATATTATTTTACAGCACGTGAAATAGTGTATCTTTTTACTAGAACCTTAAACTTTCTTATTTTGGTGCGAAACTTATATTTTCAGAATAGATTACTCTAAATCGATACATTTTTCCCAAGTTCTTGACCTTAGTGAATTGGCATGCATTTAACTTGGCATCGTCGACTTGAATGAGTTCGAGGCAAAGGAATTTCGTTTGTGGGACGTAGTAGAAAAGAATGGGCCGAATCACCCACCAAGTACTTTGATCGTGCCGACCGTCGAAACGCTTCGCAATGTTCAAGCCTTAGTTATGCGAGCTCCTGCAATGACACCAACACTTAGTTAGGATTTCTTCTTTATTCCTTCGCTTCGAAATTCGTAGATTGCATTCAGAAAATGATGCGAAAGCACTTTCATCAAAACTAAACGGCAAAAGTTCCAAGAAAACTATACAGCAGTTCAGTCCCGTCGAAGGGACTCTTATATAGAGCTCACTCGCCGAGACGCAGCCTGCTGCATCTAGGACTTATTCCAACAGAAGCCGTTCCATGAATTAGATCGATTCTCGTAACATTCGTCCAAATCGATTTGATCGATGCCGCAAGGTATTATTGTTTACCAAGCTCAGCGATCGAGTCAGATGGCCATCTAAGTTCCTGACCGATCTGACTCGGCACAAGCATATAACGAAGTCCATCGCCTATCGAAAGTGGGGCACTACAATCTTGAGGAGTACGGATTTAGAATTATGGAGACAAATCCTGGTAGTAGATTTTTTTTTAAAAACAGCAGAAAACAATAGCTTCCAACGAATATATATTTGTTTTAAGACGTGCATTGACGGTTTTTTAAGAGGTTGTTTACCGGTTATTAGTACTGATGCTACATTTCTTTCATCGAATATCAAGGTATTTTATTTATTACTTGTGCACATGATCCAAACTACCAGTTATATCCAATTGCATATGCTGTTGCTGAAGGTAAAAATAGTGATTCTTGGTCTTGGTTTTTAAACGCGTTAAGAATTTTTTTTGAAAGTTCTTCTATTGAATGGAATAGGATTTCTTTCATTTCTGATAAGTAAAAAAGTTTTAATAAATACGATGCGTGTTGTTTTCCAGAATCACCCCATTTTTTTGTATTCAACATTCCAAACAGAACATAAAATAAGTTGCGAAAGAAAAAACTTTTCAAAACTTATTAGACTTGCTTGCTAAATCGTATAATCCGACAGATGCAGAATATTTGTTCGATATAATTAAAGCCGAGAACATGATATTGTATGATTGGCTTATTGGCGTGAACGAAGAAAATCGTCATTTTGAACATTGGATTATAGCGTATGCTCCTTGTCCCAGATTAGATATTAACACTTTTAATCTCGCTGAATGTTTTAACAATTGGATTAAGAAGATACGCGATAAACCAATAACGACACTTCTCGATGGTATTAGAGCTAAGATTATAACACTTCATGACAATAATAGAAACACTGCTGAAAAGATAGAAACAGATTTTTGTCCGAGAATGTTGAAACCTATGGCTCACATTATCAAAGAGAGAACTCATTTAGAGATATTAGCATTTGATGGTTATACATATGAAGTAGTGGATCGTGCAACAAGTAGAACATACGTTGTACAGTTAGATGATAGTTCTTATACATGTGGTAGATGGTATCATACTTATATTCCATGTATACATATATGTGTAACGTAGAAGAATTTACTTACAAAGTAGAACATACATTGTACGGTTAGACGATAGTTCTTGTATATGTGGTAGATGGTATCATACTTATATCACCACCATTTTCTATAAGTGTAGTCACCCATGTCTGCGTAACGTAGAAGAATATTAACAAAATTGGACAAAATTGAGTAAGTCATAATTGGACGAAAAATTTACTTACAATCATCCGAAGATTGGATTATTGGAGACATGTGTCCCTCATGCTATAATTGTCAAATCGACTATTCCATTTACCAATTGTAGCATTGATTCTACTTATTGTATTGGATGGAGCATAACTGATTGAGGACAGATCATCCGGAATTATCTGTCTCCACCCGAATTGTCGAAGAACACGATCTCCCGGATTATACATTGTATACCGATCGTATATAATATACGATCTATGCATACTAAACCAATATGACAATCTTTTAATTTCCAGATCATTTTCTGTAATTGTATATGGTGCCCATGCAACCTATTTAACGACAATGTATGAATAAGTACAATAATTTAAAGTCATTCATCAAATAATTAAATCATTACCTCACTATACTGTAATGTATCAAATTGTTTACGATAAAGTGAGACAGTCTTGTATTGACAATGTTGTTGATCTACAACATCCGTTGACCAACGCATAGTAACAGAAAAGACTCCCAAATCACTAGTTACGCTGGTAACCGGTCTACCAATATAGAAGTGCTCGTACGACCAGACCTACAGCAAATATAGTAAAAAAAATCAGTACAAAGTAAATACAATGAAATACAAATACTCTTGCGAGTCTTCTTACCTGAACTAGTGACATATATCCACAATACTCTTGCGAGTCTTCATATTAAAAAATTCAGTCAGCATTGCGTAGAGATATGATAAAGCAGCAGCTCCCCATACATGACTAGTCGGTTTGGTCAAATCAGTTAAAAATGGTAGAAGTCGCACATTAACCGTATTTCCATTTGCGTCGAAAAAGAGAATAGCACCACATAAAGCGAGCAAATATGCTCTAGTACACTGAATAATCTGAAAATAAGAAAGCAAATCTTTTACCAAATACTAAATCAATCCTTAAAAATATTACTAATTAAAATACATACTCGTATATCATCTACGTCAACCGCCTCGTTATCCATGGTGTGATTTAAATCCATAAAGTTTTCACGAAGCCATGAAAATGTGACATAACTGCTACCTCGCAGATCCGATGGAGGCATAATTCCGAGATAGGAAGTAATCAGATCAGATGGAGTAGACTGTTGGTTGAAATATATTGGGTCTCCTGTAATAGGCAATCTCAATATGTTTGCGACATCACATAACGTGATCGTCATCTCCCCCACTGGATGTTGAAAAGTGTTGCGTCCGGGCCACCAATGTTCAGCAAGACTTACAATAAGATGAACGTCGTGAATGAGAAATTTAATTTGGTCTAAATATTGAAACCCGAAAGAATGGACCAAGGCCTTTTGGGCGTCATTTAACACCCACGTGTTATATCGTCTCTCTTTCCGCCAATTTCCATGCCCTCGGAGACGTAATTCCAGATCATGATCGAATAACTATTAAAATTTAAAAAAAAATAATATTTTAAATATATTAGATATCTACTAACCAAAATGGACATTTACACAATTTAATTTAAGACAATATAGTAAAAACATTTAAAAACATTACAATTAGATATCTAAAATTATTGAGATAATAAATTACCTCTCCGGTAAATATTTCTTCGGATATATGATTTTTACGTTGTTTCCTAATCAACTCCGTAGTCGGTCCACCGGGGATATACGACCATCATTTTCGTTAGCCATCTGCTTTGATTGTGGAGAAAGGAGAGATGAGAGCTTGGTTGGAATTCTGGAGAAGAAAATGAGAAGAGCTGAGTTGAGATTGTGAAGAAAAAGGAAGAGAGCTTGAAATTATATAGAGGAGAGGAGCCCACTGTTTTGGAAAAACAAGCAGCAACCCTCCCCCCGAATTGAAAACAATGGGCAGCAATTCCCCCCAAACCGAGAACAGGCTGTCTAACCCCCCCCCCACCCACCACCCACCACCCACACACACACACACACAGGAGCCGCCAACTCTAATGGAGTCCCCCCCCCCCCCCCCCCCCCCCCCGTTCCGCCAAGTGAGTTGGAGGCCCCAAGGGGGACCGCCAACTCACTTGAAGTTGCGTCCCTGAGTTTGGCAATACTCCAAACTCTTCCCTCTCAACGCAAATATGTGAATTTTCGTCCCTTTGGACGAAAATTTCTGATAACAATATTAATGAACTCTTATTTGTAACTAAATTCAGACAGAATGTGTTTCAAAATAGTAATTTATGAAGTTGGGTTATCAAAATTGAGCAGTAAAAAATTAAGGTGCCAAAAAAATTCAAATGCTATAGTTGGAGTGGCATTAGAATAATTTAGCCATTGTGCTAATGATTTATATTTTTCTAAGTTTTGAAAATTCCTTTAGTTTGATATGGAACACAATATGTTTGTTCAATAGTATTTATTGTATTCGTTTATTTTTTTTTGTAAAGGTGAGGATGCAATTAAAATTTGAACATGTATATGTAGTTGATTGTGTAGACCATGTTCGATGTAGATGAATTAGTATAAGTGTGGATATGTTTGGCGACAGATAATGAGATGTTTAACGAGAGTTTATACTTACATATAAATGTTAGCTAGAAGAAATAACCTAGATAGAGTAATTTTGGAATCTCTTAGAAGAACATGAAGGGTAAAGAGTTCAGATTTTTTTTTTTTCATTCTAAGGAATGAAATTTATCCTAATTGCACGTAGGAGGAGAAGTTTAGAAAAATTACATAAAAGAGGATAGAACGCCAATTGAATTATCGTAGGAAGACGCCAACTGAGTTGGCCTTTTATATATGAATCCCACAACGCTAACTTAATTGTCATTCTAATGTTAGCAATTTTTAAATTTTTTTAAGATGTTCGCGATACGCACGAGATTTTGTGCACTGCATCTTATGCTTTTTGGGCACATTGTTTCCAACTCCCACCATTTTTTATAAATGAAAAGAATAATACGTCCATGTGGCTCGATTCACTGATATTTTGCTACCCAGTCAGAATCTTATGCTTCTTTTCAGTAACCACAAGAGTTGCTCAAGTTTTTTTTTTTTTTGAATAAAAGCCCTCAAGAGTTACTCAAGTTGGCAATTGATTACTCGTCATGTATCCTTGCATTTCATTTCATGTTAGCACTCAAGAGGACCATGGGAGACGGCATGTTACATACAACACCAACTCATTTGAGTTAGCCATTCTCAAGCATGCATTTCATTTCATGTTAGCACATAAGAGGACTATGGGAGATGGCATGTAACATGCACCACCGACTCCATTGAGTTGGCCATTCTCTTTTTTTTTTAATAGGATTAGAAGGACAAATGAGATAGTATCTATAATATAAGCACAGTAAATTTTTGGTCCAACCCATGTACTTTGGTTTAACGATGATGAAAGGACTAAATTGTCCCTCTCTTTATAAGAGAGGAGGAGGTTCCATGTTGGGTGCAGAGCAACCAGTTGTTCCAATGGCACCCCCGCCTCCAGCACCTCTTGCACCGCCCCTCCCTCTGCCGCCTCTGCTCCATTCTCGTCCACGCCGTCGTTGTCAGCCTCTTCCGCAACCCCTTCGTCGCAAGCAGCCTCCTCCACCGCGCCGCCGACGCCAACCCTTCCTTCGCTGCCTCCCTCTTCTCCGCCATGACCAACCCCAACCCCTTATCCTTCAACACCGCCATCGCCATCTCCGTCGACCCACTCTCCATCTACTCCCAAATGTTCCGCCGTCGCGTCCCTCCCGACTCCCACACCTTCTCTTCCTTGCTCAACACCACCACCGCCGCCGCCGCCACCAGGTCACTCCACGCACACGCCCTCCTCCTCGGATTCCGGCCTGACCCCTTCGTGCAGACCGTCCTGCTCACCGCCTACTCCCGACGCGGTTCCGCCGACCACGCCCTGCGGGTGTTCGACGGAATGCTGCACAGGGACGTCGTCTCCTGGATGCTACCGTCTCGGACCTCGCCGCCCTCAGACGCCCCACGACGGCCCTGCGCGTCTTCGCCTCCATGAGGCCCCACGCCGCCCCGAACGCCGCCACCGTGGTCTTTGTCGTGTCCGCCTCCGCCGGGCTCGGATCCCTGGCGCTGGCCCGGTGCCTGCACGCCTACGTCGAGAAGACCAGGTTCGGAGGCCGCATCTCCATTTGGAACTCCCTGGTGCTGGTCCGGCGCCTGCACGCCTACGTCGAGAAGGCCGAATTTGTGTTCGTGCCATTATGGCACGGATTATCCACTAGTTATAGATATAAAATATAAAACGCCAACTCATTTAGCATTTTTAATTTTATATTTATAACGTTAAATCACTTGGCGTTCCATCCCCTTGATAATTTTCTATACTTCTTCCTTCATGCGCTAGAAGTAAATTCATCCCTTAGAATGAAAAAAATTCTGTAAAGCGCTATGTAATGTTGATCCTAAATTAATTATTACGCGTTATAAAAGAGTGGTTGCAAAGGATGTGGATGTAGGAATGATCTACAATGTATGTGAAGATAGAGTTGAAAATACTTTTAAATATATGTTCAATTAGTTAGAAGGATTTTAGAAAAAAAAATTATGTGAATAATATACTTACCACGACCGTTAGAAGAATTTTTAAAAATAAATTATTAATTACATAAGGATATACATATGACTTAGACGGTTCAATTTGAATCATTTTCAATCAACTTTATATAGTAAAGATGTTGTAATAATGAACAAGTTATGCTTCCATTGTTTAAGAAAACACCATCTGAATGGACTCACTCTTAGATCCAAGTTCTTCCCATCCAGAGGCAAGAGATTTCAACGTGAAATAAGGACATTTAATTCTATCTTTTCTTTCACTTCTTTAGATGCAAAAATTGACTATAGTATCATAGTTGATATGCAGAAACAACCCAGAGGGTTGGATTGTCCTAATCGGAGCTAGATTTGGTTGTTCCTTGTCAATAATTTTTTTTGATGGCGAGTGGGATTGACAGCGGCGTCGAAGTCTCATGTTCTGACGGCATCGGGGAGCTCGGATTCCGAGTTTATCTACTTGGGCTACTCGAGACCTTTCCATTAGGAACTCAGAATATTGACATGGTGGATTGCTAGTTCAACTAACAGAGATAGTTAGGGTGAACCGCAAAAGCTCTACTAGCAGAGAGGTGGGGACTTAGGGGTGAGGGGTTGCCCAGATCGGAGGGTCACAAGCCTGATGGCTTGTTTGGGGTCCAGTTGGTATGCTTACTCTATATTTACTATACTCGGAATAAAACCACAAATATGTCTCTCTCAAT
Source organism: Iris pallida (assembly GCA_029216955.1). Lineage (NCBI taxonomy): Eukaryota > Viridiplantae > Streptophyta > Magnoliopsida > Asparagales > Iridaceae > Iris > Iris pallida. Next base: position 4,100,439 of record JANAVB010009994.1, read on the forward strand.
GCCAAGAAATATTTTTATTGTGCAATTAAACACCAGAAAAATGAAAACATAATAATGAAAGTACGAAATGTTTTGGATAAACATAATTCATATGTGATCAGAGAATTTAGAAATTTCCATGATTTGTATGGAGAAAAACAGGTTCAAAATCTATGCTTATGAATTGACAACAACAATAGTACTACATTCGACGAACACACAATACACCAATTACATTTGAAATAGATAGTTTAATGTTGGGAGGGAATTTAGGAATTGATATATAGCGAGAAACTATTATTTCAAACTAAAGTAATGAATTTCATAAATTGAGTCACCTCAATCATGCTTATCCAATATTAATGACATTGAGTTCTGAAGTCCAAAAGTTTTTGGTATGGAAAGAAGACGTACAAAAGTCAAAAGTATATACAAAATATTAAGGCTAAATTATTCTAATGGTATTATAATTATAGTATTTTTGGCATCTTAATTTTTATTATTCGATTTTGACATTTCAATTTTATAAATTAATCTTTTAAAACAATATTATAAAACCTACCTAAGTGGTGTTGATAATAAAATTACATTGTCCCATTCATACGATTCTGATGAAATGTTTTATACAACTGAATTTTTAAATGGACTCAACTGCTCAGGTATTACAAATCATTCAGTTATATATTTTTTTTTGAGGTGTCTCCTTCCTAAGACTGAATTTTTTTTGAGGTATTACAAACCATTTATACAAGTCGGACAATGACTATACTGAGCCATCCAGCTGTCCGAGAGAGGATTCGAACCTAAGACCCGTGCTGGGGCGACCCCCCCCCCCCCCCCCCCCCCCCCGTACTACCACTATGATAGTGCCTTTAGGGACTTCAGTTAGATGTTTTTGAACATAAAAGAAGGTACAAAACTTTATAACTTGTAAAAACCAATATATATATATATATATATATATATATATATATATATATATATATAACAAGAAAATTCAAAGTACAAATCATTGAGATTCTGGAGAATGTAGCGGCGGAGATCAATCGAATCGTGATTTCTTTACTCTGTTGACTATCTGACTTCATGTGCAAGGATGTTGAGATATTTTTTCCTACGTAGATTTGGACTTAATGAATTCGGCTTGAGAGCAACATTATTGTTTTTCAATAGCACATCTACTAGAGGTGATATGGACGAAGTAGACTAAAAAAAAACCTTTGAATTGTCGTGAAAAATGTACAAAGTGTTGAGGAATAACTTGAGCTGAGTGCAGGGGCGGATCCAGAAACTATAACTAAGGTGGGCTACCAAAAATTTGGATGGGCTGGAAGTAGATAAATCCACATACAAAAATAAAAAAAAATTATATAGAAAAAAAATGTACTTTTTTTTTTGGGTGGGCTTGTTACTCCCGGGGCTTGACCAAAGATGGAAAAACTGATGCAATCGAGATCTGAGAGTCACACAAAAACTTTGCAGTGATCAAACTCAAGATCTACGATGATACAAAAAGCCAAATAGCCAGATTACAATATGAAGGAGGGAAATAGAGAAGAGAAGATCTCTCGTTCTTCCTTGCAAACGTGTTGCAATTGGGACAGAACGAGTTACAATAATCTAGAGAAAGATGAGATGAAGAAAAGTTGCTGGGGTGTCAAAACACCGTTGCTCAAAGCAAGATTCGCCCCACACGAATTGCTTCCAGGAACCAGCAAGTTGAAGAACTTGTGGAACGCTCAAAGTCACCTCTGTTCTGACTCCTCGGATGGACTTGCAATGGCGGCAACAGCTCCCTCCCTCTCTCTCTCTCTCTCTCTCTCTCTCTCTCTCTCTTTTCTGACTTATAAAATTCGTAGTAATTCACAAAGGAGGCCAGAAAAGAGTATATATAGAGAGAGGGTGGAAACCCTAGCCGCCTCTTCAGTTATGGAAAGATTGAATCAAATTCCACAAAGATAGCAACGAAATTAATTCAAATCCCACAAAAAGTGGATCTGAATTAATCGCATTGAATCAGTCTTTCCATAACTGACTTGTAGCATGCACAGTCAGCGGAGCCCTCCATACGGTAGCAGCAGCAGCAGCCTGGCCGCATGAGCCGCATGGCCTCATGGCCGCAAGTGCCGCATGGACCGTATGAGGCCGCATGAGCCGCATGGACCACATGAGCCACATGAGGCCGCATAAGACCGCATGGCCGCTGACGTGCTAAGTGCGCCAACAAAATGCCACATTACGCCTCATAAGCCCGAGCCGAGTCCGAGTCCGAGTCCGAGTTCGAGTCCGAGTCGCTAAGCCCCTTTGGGGCTTAGCTCCAAATGGAATTAATCCAAGAGAATGACAAAAGCATTAATGCTTAATCCTTGGAGCCTTATTCTTACCTCCTAGTAAAATTACCCACATGGTTCCCTCCTTAGGGTCACCATCCCATGTGCATCTCTTAACAACACAACCAAGTATATATGTTGAGATAACTCATGGTGCATTTCCGATATGGGACTAAACTTTTACAAGGCATGTTGAGAGCAAGCTCTCTCCATGTAAAGAAAGCACCAACAATTCCCCACATATCACAACATATATATGTGTCCAGGGTTGAGCGTTTCCCACAGTAACTGTCCATTTTGCATTAGGATAGATGTCGCTGACGACTTGAATCTTTCCGTATGGATTAAATAACAATGTGATACAAGAATGGACTACGCCTTGAATTCTGCACCACAATTGTAATTCTTTCTACTCACAAAGTGTAGTTACGTGTGCTTCTGGCTGCACATTAAAGGTCCTGTGCCATCCTGGTTTCAGTGTATAATTTTGGGCGTCTACAAGTTTACTCTCAAGAGACGGCCTGATATCTCTTTCCATACACTATAGGTGAGTTCTTTATTAAAGAGACATGGCATGAAGCCTTGCGCTTCCTTGCGGTGCTACGCCGCTATGACATGGCCTGAAGCCGAGGCATTACCCCTACCTGGGAACCTCATTGTAGTGTCATACTACTGTAGCATGAGGTCTCAGCCTCTTTGTAGTGCCAATCTACTCAGCATGAAGCCTAAGGCTTCCTTGCGGTGTTACGCCGCAACGACATAGCTTGCAAGGCCGAGGCTTTACCCCTACCTGGGTACCTTATCGTGGTATCGTGCCACTGTAACATGGGGCCATCCTCCCCTTTGTAGTGCTGTCTACAACTCTTTAATTACGTCATACAACATTAGGCTACCTGTCTATTTGCGGTGCTACGCCGCTATGACTTGGCTTGCAAAGCCGAGGCATTACCCCAGACCTGGGAACCTCATGGTGGAGTCACCCCACTGTCGCATGGAGTTTCACTCCTTGTAGTGCTGCTTACCGTGCTTCCTGTAAAGCACACCAGGCATTCACTCTGCCTGAGAACTCATTACGGCGTTTAAGCCAACCTTCCACAGGATCTATTTTTTCTGCAGAAAATACATAGTAGACAACAGTGGTTTTGGGTCCGTATCCCTTCCATGTTCCAGAGAACAAGTACCCACTGTTACCTGATAGTTTCCCAGTCAGTGATCCTCCTTTGAACCAAAAGTTAGATGCCTAGTAGATTTCTCTTTAAACTAATAGCATAAAACTTTATGGTAGGATTACAAAGACACACTATCAGAATGCCTTCAAGCCCATTTTACAAGCTGTGTCATCGACCAACTGGCGCTTGAGGCCCTTTGTGAACGGATCTGCCAGGTTCTCCTGACTCCGAACATCAATCACTGTAATTACACCCCTTTTAATAAGATCGTGTACTGCCCTGTGCTTCAACCGCACGGTCCTCTTCTTCCCGTTGAAGAGGTCATTTGATGCCACCGCCGCAGTCGCCTGGTTGTCACAGTATATCGGTATTGCCGATATCTGAGCCCCAACCACTGGAAGATCATACATGAGCTTCCGAAGCCATTCTGCTTCATTTGCTGCAGTTTCAAGTGCATAGAATTCAGATTCCATAGAGGAACGAGAGAGTATAGTCTACTTCGACTTCCACGATATAACAGCTCCACCCAAGGAAAAGACATATCCTCCTGTGGATCTCTCACTTTCCACCTCTGAACACCAGCTAGCATCACTGAAGCCTTCCACTACTGTTGGATACCCGTTGTAGTGCAGTGCATATGTCTGAGTCTTCTTGAGATATCTCATCACCCGCTTCACAGCTTTCCAGTGCTCAATCCCTGGGTTGCTTGTGAACCGACTCAGCATTTCCACGGCGAAAGCTATGTCAGGCCTTGTGGCAGTGGTTGCGTACATCAAACTTCCGATAATGCTAGAATACTCCAGCTGCCTGACGCTTTCCCTCGAGTTAGGCTTCAGCTTCTGATCACCCCTGTATGGCGTATCGATCCCTGGAAGATCCTTATACCGTAGCGTGTGAGCATCTTCTCAATGTAGTGAGATTGTGACAGCGCTACTCCAGTGTCTGTTCGGATGATCTTTATGCCCAAGATGACATCTGCATCCCTCAAGTCCTTCATACTGAACTTGGTTGAGAGGAACTTCTTTGTCTTCGTGACACAGCCTATATCCGTCCCTAGGATTAGCATGTCGTCCACGTACAGACAAACGATGACTCCTCTTCCATCAGCGAACTTTGTGTAAACACATTTGTCCGTCTCGCTGACTTTGTAGCCGTTTGCCCTAATAACTTTGTCAAACTTCTCATGCCACATCTTGGGAGCTTGCTTCAAACCATACAATGATTTCACCAACTTGCAGACTTTGTCTTCAAGACCTTTGACGACAAATCCATCTGGCTGTTGTATGTAAATTCGTGGTCTTCCAATACTTGAGGGCAGAGGGTCTAACGGTACGACTTGTTTCAACCCTAACTGTCGCAGGATACGATCAGCGGGATGAAACATAATGAACGAATTGTACATGACATAATATCTATGTCTACTACTCTCAACAACATCATCTATCACCTCCCGCGGGCACGATTGAGGAGTCCAGTTTACCTATGGCATATTTAAATATTATAGTTCATATTGTATCGACAAAGCTAAAAGTGAAATATAATAAAGATAAAATATTTACCTCGGTTGCAACTACTGTATCGAAATTGTTTCGATAAATGGATACCACTCGTGTAACACAGTGAGCGGGATCTGTATCGTCGGAGTTCCATCTAACTCCTGCCGGAAAGATCCGCCGGCCTAGTGGGATGCGGCTAAGTGGCCGACCGATAAAAAAATGTTCATATGACCATAGCTGTAGATCAAAAATATGGGCCAACATTAAAAATATGTAACAGACATAGTTGTAAATTCACTCGGTTTATCAATTGTACCTGTATGAGAGTCACACAGCCGGAGATACCCCAATGCAAACTTTCTCCTTCTCTAACAGAAACAAAGGTAGTCATCGAACTGTAGAGATAGGCCAAGACTGCTGCACCCCAGGAATGTGGTGAAGGCTGGCCCAAGTTTTCGAAAAATAGGAGAAAGTAAGCGAAAACCTTGTTTGCCGTGCCATCAAAAAATAGAAGACACCCACATAGACTTAATAAGTAGGCTCTGGTGCAGCATATTACCTGAAAAGAATGTAATTTGTTGGTATTAAATTGGAATATTACAATTCAAGTGTACAAAATATGTATTACGTACCCGCGCGTCATCTGGAGTAACAAACTCCGAGCCAATATGCTGGAAATTGGTACGAAGCCAAGTAAGCTTGATACCAACACTGGTACCTTGATCTGGTGCTGGATCACGTCCTAAATAGGTCCTGATGAGGTCACCCACATTTGCATTCTCATCAAAATAGACAGGGATACCGTTAATCAGTAACCCCAAGATCATCGCCACGTCGGCCAAGGTAATCGTCATCTCACCAACCGGAAACTGGAATGTGTTCCGTACAGGCCACCACCGCTCGACCAAACTCAAAATGTGATCCCTATCGTGTCGTCTGAGACGAACTGCGTCGACGTGGAAAAATCCAAATGACTCCACAAGTTATTTTTGGAGAAATGATAGCTCCCAACCGTGACGCCATTCTCCATGCTCACGTAATCTAACCTCCGAAGGATAGTCATATAACTGTAAATTATTTTGGTTAATTCATGAGTTTTTTTTATTCTAAGAAGCATAATTTATTTAGCAGAAAAATTACCGATCCTGAGAATACGCGGTCTGAAATGTGGGACCGTCGCTCCTCACAGATAGTAGGTGTTGTTGGTCCACCAGGAATACGTCCATTGTTTTGTGTTTCCATCTGAAATATGTCATAATTAAAACTATATTTAACTAAATTTAACCACAGCTTATTGGGTAGTTAAAATTATGTCACGAATAAAAATACACAACCAAATATTTTCTACAATATTTGCCGTCTGACCCTAATCTGATTACTCCCCCCCCGTTAATCTCTGTTAACGGTTAATACCTCAGCTGACATCATCATACGGCATTTCAATTGCCGTATGGATGCTCAAAATGAATATTTCTACAAATATGTCACGAATAAATATTTCTACAATATTTTCTACAAATTTTTTCTAATAAATTTTGAGGAAATTACTATAGGAAACAAATTTTTTCTACTAAATTCTTTTCTATAGGAAACAAATTTTTTCTACTATATTTTTTCCTACAAATTTTTCTAATAATTTCTACAAAACTATTTCTACAAAATTTCGAGAAAATTACTATAGGAAACAATCACTACAAATTACAAAATTTCTACAAATTACTATAGAAAATTTCTACAACTTTTTACAAATTTCTACAGGAAATTTCCGCAGAAAAATTACATACTAGGAAATTACTATAAGAAATTTACATACTAGAAAATTACTATAGGAAATTACTATAGGAAATTTCTACAAATTTTTACCTCTCCTGCCTCTTCTTGGCACGATGGGTCTCTCCTCCTCCACTTTCTCCTTCTCCTTCTCCTTCACTTTCTCCTGCTCCTTCTCCTTCTCCTTCAATTCCAAAATAACCAGCAGTAAAAAAAAAAAACCCAGCAGCTACCTACTCTCATTTACCACCACCGCCCACAATAAACCAGCAGTAAAAAAAAAAAAAATAACCCAAACGACAATTCCTTTGCCGTAACATGACGTCAGCGTTAAATAAAAAAAATTAAAAAGAAAACCCAAACGAAAATTTAAAGAAAAAGAAAAAGAAAAAAAATAAATAAATACAATCGGCATTTGAATTGCCGTAACATGACGTCACCCTTAAAGAAATTTTTTTTTTAAAAAGAAAACCCAAACGGCAAAGAAAAAAAAAATCACACGGCATTTGAATTGCCGTATGCTGACGTCAGCCGACGTCAGCAAACGGCATTTGATTTGCCGTTCCATCCTTAATCCTATTCCCTTGTTTTAATTTGTGTTAATCCATTCTGGCTAAACGGGTGACATAGCTGACATCATCAAACGTCAATTGAATTGCCGATTTGATGCTCAAAATATAATTTTTCCAAACTTGATGCTTTTTTTTACGATTATTTTAAATTTTAATGCTTTTTTGGTAATTTTCTGTAAAAAAAAAAAAAAAAAAAAAAGAAAAAAAGTGCGCAAGCATCTATCTATATAGTGTCACCACAATGGCGTAACTACCAAGACCACAACCAAAGAATAAAGTCTCAGAAGCAAACCATTTCATTCCCAATTTCTAATCCTTTCTTCTTCCTCCACTAAAGCATTTCGTCGAACGCCAAACGGCCATGGCGGAGTAGTGTGTCCCCACGACTGTACTGCTCGCACCACCCTCCGCGCGCGTCGGACAGCACCACGACCCCTCCCCGATCTGCGCGCCGAGCCCTAGCCCCGTCCCGCCGATTCCCCAGGTTTCAATCCTTACTCCTCTGAGAGATTCCTCCAGCACCATGTGGGTCTCGCCATTTTCTTCCATTTTATTACTTCGTCTCCTGCACCCAATATATATATATATATATATATATATATATATATATATATATATATATATATATATATATAAAATTGCTTCTGTTAGCTGAGTTGCTTGTTGCAGAATCGAGATCTGAGATTTGGGGGTGTCTTGTTGGAAAAGACAACTATTTTTTTCCTCAGGTATTCGATTTTTTTTGTCTTTTTGGAGTATGTGCACCTATGAACGAGCAATTGACTCGTTGGTGCTTGTTTTGAGCTGTTGTAGATCGGGAATTGAGTGTTTTAGTTTGGAAATTGCGATGATTTGTGTTTCTGTTATGGAAGGATAGCTCCTTTCTCCATTTTTTTTTTGTCTTTCAGAGTTTGGGAACTTACCGGAGTCGATCGGTTCGAGCAATTGACTCGTTGGTGCTTGTTTCGAGTTGTTGTAGATCTTGAATCGGGTGTTTCAGTTTGGAAAATGCGATGATTTGTGTTTCTGTTATGGAAAGGAAGCTCCTTTCGTGAATTGTAGTGATAGGCTCCGCCAGTTTTGATCATGTATAGTGAGAATTGGGAGTGCTTGCGTTGTTGATACTGTATATTTTGTGGATTTTTTTTTTTTTGGCTTTTGGTGATATGGGCACTCTGGTGCTTGCTTTGAGTTGTTATAGATCTACAATTTGTGTTGAATTTTGTTGCTATTATGGAAAGGAAGCTCCTATCTTGGAAGTGGTGGTTCGACTACTTTTGATGATTTTTTGTATATGTTTTTGGTGTGATTGCATCTAAACTTTCTAATGAGCTACATTTTAATTGGTGATCTTTTAGATGATGTAAGATGTATGGATTTTTGGTGCAGTATAGACATATAACAATGTTTGTTGAATTGCGCCATGCATTAAGAACTCCACGAGGAGATCGCTCAAAGTAGTTGACTTGCTTGTGCTTGTTCAGAGTCCTTACAGATCTGCAATTGTATGCTTTAGTTCGGAAATTGTGTAAATTTATGTTAATATATGGAAAGTAAGATCCTTTCCTGAGTTGTAATGGTGACTTCCACTAATTTTGATGGTTAAGATAGTTGCATGTTCTATATTTTTGGTGTGCGTCATTGTTGATAATGTAATTGGTCCAGTTAAAGCCAGCCTTCATTTTTGGTAACTTTTAATGAACCAATGTGTGCGTGTGTTCCTTCATTTTTGGTAACTTTTAATGAACCAAGTAATGTGTTTTTTAGATAACGTCATATGTATGGATCTTTGATTCATGTGCTATAACGATGTTTGTTGAATTGCACCATGCATTAACAACTTCATGAGGAAAGGATGGGCTGAAGTTGCAGAACGTGCAATTGGTGTTAATGAGCTGTCATGAGCGTGAATAGACTGCAGCAGGCAGTGCATAAGTTGTGGTTGGCTTGGGTAGGATTTGCTCAAAAGTGCCCTCCAAGTTAAATGCATTTGGAGTATTTTAGTAGCTTGTGGCTAGAATATTGGCAGTAAAACTCCATGATGTGGGATCAAATTCACGCCTGAGTTTTTGTGTGTTCTCTCATTTATTTATTTTCTTTTGCTTTGAGTTGGTCTTGGGGCAGAAGTTTCGTAGTTAAGCCTAGAAAGCCCTACAATGCAGAATCTCTTCCATTGCAGATTTTGTCAATTGTTTAAGCTCTAGATCCTTTAAGGTCGTTATCTGAACATTTCTTAACGTGGATGGGCTCAATTTTAGTGTATTGTTTGAATTGAGATCTAGATTTCTTATGTTAGAGCTCATTGTGGTCCATCTACATGCAGTCAATCGTTTTCTGCCATTTGACCAATGAAATCTGGACAAAAATGCAAGAGTACATTGGATCTAATCATTCAAGGTTCTCTATACAAAGCTGATGCATTTATGGATTTCTTTTTTCGAGGATTCTTTTGATACAGGGAATAGAGTGGGGATACCTTATCCATTCATCAAATTTTAAGAATTGGAGTTACTATAAATTGCTATATAGGATCAAATCATTTATCAAAAAGAATGTTGTTCATGGAATAAAATCCTGATGGTTGAAGTGGAGTGCTTCACAAGTACTTTACTGTTGTAGGAGGCCCTTTATGTTGAAAGGAAAATTTTTATAAGACCAGATATGCTTTACAGGTCAAAATATTAGGCTATTATGGTACATGACCAAAATGTGCGTAGCTGAAATGAGAACACCGAGATGGATGAATCATAATACATTAAAATACAAGACAAAAATTGAGTGCACTGAAGGGAAACTTGCAGGTGGTGTCAATTGAATTTAGGATGAGAGAAAATCATTCAATCTGGTTTGGACATGTAAAAAGGAGACCAAATAGATGCATCATTTGGAAGAGTACGCCGTGCTTTATCAGCAAACAAAAATGTATTATTAGCTTCATTTAGTCATAGTTTCTGATGTTGATATTTTGGGTACGTTTACTACCATGTGTTGAAACAGAGGGGGTGCTCGATATGCACATTTCTTGTCTTAAAATTAAATGATTCAATATGTTGTACGAGTCCAGATAAAATATCAGTAAAGTTTGATTATGATGTCTTCACTCTCCCTGTAAGAGTCAGTACAGGGACCGGCCCAAACACCACAAGCCCACGCCAATCTTTCCTCCCTTTAATTGTATGAACATTTTTCCCATATTAATAGAACTTCTAAGCTAGAATGCACGAATACTCCATTGGTATTGTATCGTGGTGTATTCATGTCGGATGCTTATCAGACATGACATAACACTCCAAAATACACTTGGACACCAATTCGTGCCATGTTGCTGAATCCCTATCATGTTGTATCGTATTCGTATCCGTGCAACATAGCTTCTAAGCATATGCCAGGAGTTCTGTATAGTTCCTGGAAGCACTAAGGTGTACCAACTGGAAGAGGCAGAAAGTGTAATTTTGTTAACAAATTTCTGTACAATATTCTTGGATCCAGATTCTAGGCCATATTTCTGAACTTTTTCCATTTTCATTATTAGATAAATGTATTGGGCGCCATCACTAGGGCTGGCGATTTTGCCCTGGTACCCTCTACCCTAGCCGGGTACCCTGTACCCTCAGGTGCCCACGGGTACCCTCTATCCTAGGAGGGCAAGCCCTACCCTTACCCTTTTGGAATTAGGGTAGGGTAAGGGTTTTATTCTGTTACCCTAGTACAATTATCCGGGTACCCGTCCTACCCTCTATCCTCTACCCTGTAACTCTACCCTGAACCCTACCCTACCCTGAATCACTACCCTACCCACTACCCTGTAAATCTGTGCTTTGTAATTTTGTATAGTCCCATACTCCCACTATAGTTACTACTACATACTTGTATAGTCCCACACTCCCTCTGCCCTGTAACCCTACCCTGAACCCTACCCTACCGTATCCTGAATTACTACTACATATTTGTAGTTTTTTAATTAGTTAGTACTTCGGATTAGAAGAACTACATAGTGCTTGATCCTAAGGAGTCAGGTCTAGCCCCCTCCTTGGGTATGTAGGCAGCCCAAGTTCCACTATATAACTGGGTTCAGCGCCTTTAGTAAAAAAAAAAAATTCTCCCTGTTATTTATTGTTAAGTTGTTATAATTTTTGAATGTTGTAAAAATCTTAAGTATCAAGGTGTTTACTAGCAAAAAAAATGATTTTCAAAGTTAAAAAAACTGAAATGGCAAGGGTAATACCCTTACCCTCCCTACCCTGACCCTCAGCTATCCTGTGAGGCTAAAGGCAAGGACGGGTAATGGGTATTGATTTTTTGGAAGAGGGCTACCCTACCCTACCCTCATGACTCCCCTAGGGTATCAAAAAAATGTCAATACCCTACCCTGCCCTGCCCTCTTCCTGCCCTTACCCTACCCTACCCTACCCATCGCCACCCCTAGCCATCACTAAGGACAACACTTACTAAACCCAAATTCTACTGCTTACAAAATAAGCATGCATATCTTGGGGAGTGTTTGCTCCACTTCCTCATCTCCACCTTCACCTCCCTTCCCTTCCCTCTTTCTTCTCTTGCAAAAGTTGGGTTTCGATTTGCTGGCTACTTCCATGATGTCATTTCTAATTGCATAATTTATTATCTGCATGAATCTAGGCTAACTCCATTCTGACTGAAGAATGCAACAATTTCCTACCTGTAAAAACCATATCAAGAAGGTTCTAGACTGAAAGACATTCATGTACTACAAATTATTTGTGATAGAAAAGTCTTCTAAAGTCTACAACCTTACTTCGTTAAACTCTCAACTAAAGGTAAAATGGTTACATAGATGATTCATCCATACTTATGCAACTCTCAATAACATACACTAATGATATGGAAATACACATCGTTCAAAAGCTTTTATATTTATTTTCCTTTTGACTGCATAATCCATCATCATCATATATAAAAAAGATATAATGGAAAATAATAGTTAAGTGATTTAAGAGACCCTTGGTTGGCAGTCAAGTTTGTACTAAAAATTATTTTGAAATCTGTGATGCAGTCTTTTTGCAGTTATTGTTTACAATCATTCATATTTCAATAGATCTGCATTCCATAGTAGTTTTTTCATTTATGTTTATAATTCCAATCTTTTGCCTCATCTATGTCAGATTTACTAATGTTATTGTATTTATAGTAAAATGTTCCACACTTTCAGTAGGTATTTGGTTCATTATCCTAGATATTAATCTTTTACCTTGAATTTTTAGATATCCTTAGCTAAATTAAAATTTCCATTTTTAAACCACTCCCTCCAACTGAACATTGCGTACTCATTTATTAGAACTTCACACACAAAACCATTATTTGCTCAATAAAAGTAAACAATGGAATTCTATGCCTCAATACATAAAATCTTGAGTTCTCTAGTGGGGAATGGGAGGCATTGCAATGTCTCGTTGTAGGTGTTTGAGGTTCACGGAATGGTAAAAGGGGAATGCAGTGGACAATGGGCAATATATTAAAAGGATAATAGAATGATGGTAAAGAGAGAAGTTATTCTCATACTTTCTTTAATTAAAACAGCCTAGGAGATATTTTATTGGAACAAATGAGTTAGCTCTTGGACTTGAATTAACCTTAATCTATTCTTATTAAACTACTTTTTCTGTGGCATTGTCCTTGAGGAGTTGAATTCTCATGTGTGAAGCATGCATTTAATCTTGATTTTCGTATCACTCTGAATAGTGTCTGGATTTGTGTCAAAATCGTTAGAGTATGTGGTGCATGGCCAAGTGGAGAGGAGATAGATGAGAGATACATGCTTACTTAATTTATTATTGAACTTACTTTTTCATATTCGTCTTTTATAATCAAGTAAACTTAAACATAATTCAGCTGGGGACCTTGGACTTAACATGTTAAATACCAAAGGAAAAAAAAACTGAATGTACAGGAGGAAACAAAGAAAACTTCTTAGTCAAATGATGACGCTCATATTTTAGTCAACTTCTTGACCTTTTGTTTTAAAATCTTTGGCCACAATTTAGGGAATTCTGGTGTAGTGTTTTGGTTTTCCAATCTACTGTTTTTTTTTTTTTGCGAAATATCTACTGATTAGTTATATTTTTATTTTTATTTTTTTGTTACTTGTTTTCTGTTACTTCTAGGCTGAGTGTAGACTGCTTTATGTATACTTTATTTTTTCTTAGAGGGTGACAATGACTTGGTTTATCTGGTTGAGTGGTAGGTGTTGACTGAAAAATAGGCTCAAAATTAAGTGACGAGTTCAACTCTTAATCGATATACATTTACATAAGAGCTGAAAATTAAATCATTACTATGTAGCGATTTGTTGTAATTATCAATTTCTGAACATTTCTTTCCTAATTTAGATCTTGTCATGCCTCCTTTCATTATCATTTTGCACAGGTGCCTACTTTTAGTTAGTTAGGACTTCTAACTTTAGTAGGGATTCTTATGTCAAGCAATGATAGGTTAACGGATTATAGTATGATAGGTTAACGTATTATAGTATGATAGCTTAGCACCTCTGGCATAGTTACTCTGTACTGTAAGCATGCCAACCATATATGAAAAGGGATTTCTATTAGCTCACACCCTTTATGTGTCTGGTCGGGCAGCAGAACAAAAGGAAAAAGAAACTGAAAGAGAAATTTGAAACAGGAGCCCCCCTATTACTTCCTGATAGCCCTCTGGTCTTCTAGTTTCCATCAGCTATTCATGTTACTCATTTAATTGTTTAGTGTTCTACATTGCTGAAAGACATCATATTGTGAGAGTTTGATTTCATTTTCTTTCATCATTCAATATCATTGTTTCATTGATGTCCCTTCTTCCGAGTATGTTTTTCAACTTTTTTGCCTATGGTTTTCATTAATTTGTATTTTTTTTGGTGGTCTACTTGTTTGTTTTCAGCACTAGTGTGTTGTATTCTTTGGATGTTTAATGGCTGTATTCTTTCTCTCCTTCACATCCCATCTAAGGTTGATTTGTTATCATCTATTTCATTTCATGCGTGATTTTCTTTTTTCATGAACATTGAGATTAGATGTAAATGAAGTCAGGTATTACTTATGATTCCATAGAGCCTACTCCTTCCAGATTATTGACATTTAGGATCACTATCTGATTCACATCACATTTAAGAATGTCATTCCTTTTAATTCTTTGACTTAATGTGTCAGAGTTTGAATATAACTCCCTATAACAATCTTCAGTTAGATTATATTCCAGGAAAATTGGTGGGCGCTCCTTCCTTGGTTGCATGAGCTTAAAATGCATATCAAGATTTAGGTCTACCTACCTGCCAACTGGCCGTCTCGGTTTCATGGCATGACCCTCTCGTGCCATTGCTACATTGGCTAGGAATTTGGCACAAACATAGAGAGTTGATGTCAGATCGACACCCGTTTATAATTTTGTCATTTCATTTATGATTCTTTCCTATGCTTCGTATTCGACCCCTATTTTGATGGGAGAGGCATGAATGATTATGAGTTTATTCACATTACATCCCCATGGATCCCCATCTTTGAACAATAATGTTTTTAATTTGTTAGACTCTCAATATTCCAGGAAACTTGGTGGGTGCTCCTTGGTTGCATGAGCTTAAACTGCATATCAAGATGTAGGTCTATCTACCTGCCAACTGGCCGTTTAGGTTTTATGGCATGGCCATGTTGTGCTCATTGCTACCTTGGCTAGGAATTTGATACCAACATAGGTTTTTGATGTCATATAGACAACCATCTATAATTTTTTTTGTCGTTTCATTTATGGTTTTTTTTTCCTATGCTTCATAGTCGACCCCATTTTCATAGGAGAAGACTTGGGTGATTATGAGTTTATTCACATTACATCCCTATGGTTCCCCATCTTTGAACAATAATGGTTTTTAATTTGTTAAGAAACTTTGCATATTAAGTTTACTGAAAAACTATATGCCCTGAAAACTACAAAAACAAAGCCTTTATCCAAAAATTTGGTCGGTCGTTTGAATCCTTTTATTCCATTCGGCTCTAATAAGGACCATGCATTTATAACGCTTACAAAAACCATATCCTTCTTTAGAACTTCAATCCATGTTCGAATAGGTTTACCTTTAGTCCTAGTTGCTTCTTTAACTATATTATTGCTCTTTAGTGTAGCATCTGTTGGTCTGCACTGCATTGTCCAAACCACCTAAGACAATTTTATCTCATCTTGTCCTCAATTGACGTCATCTTTAGTTTCCTACTAACACTCCTAAATACTGAAAACTATCACTCTTATGTATCTCTTGTCCGCCTATATGGTGAAACCTTGAAAACTCATGGTCAAAATTTATGACCATTCAAAGTACTCTTGTATATTGACTTGTCTGTTTCAATCCAAACTTTGAGGACTTTCCCCCATAATCGAATTTTGAGAGCTCAGACCCGGAAGCATTTTGTTAGCATTTTGCACAGGTATTTTCTGTTCCTAACATTTGGACAATAAGTTGAAGGAAAGGGGATATTTATCAAATATGTGTACACAGTTTTGTGGAAGTTGTAGTTTTATGCAGAACTTTCATAAGCATGAAAGGGGACGTAATTTTTCATAGTTTATACAAGCTCATATTGTTATTGTTGGGTTTTGGTTTTTTTTCAAAGTGAATTTTAGTCCCACATCGGCTAGACCAAAGGACTTGTATCTCTATATATTAGCTTTGCTAGTTTAGAGATGCACATGTGGTGTGGAGGTGCACATGGGTGTGCCATGTGGGATTATTTTTCTAATGGAAAAAAGGCTAAATTAACAATTGAAAGCATTCATGCTTTTTGCTCTTGGAAAATTTATTTCTATGGGAGCTAAGTCCCGTAGGGGCTTAGCGACTCGGACTCGGACTCGGACTCGGACTCGGACTCGGGCTCATGAGACGTAATGTGGCATTTTGTTGGCGCACTTTGCACTTAGCACGTCAGCATTGTTGCTAGGCGCATAGTGCGCTTTAGTTGCGCTCGTTGCGCGAGCCACTTGCGCTGCCACATTGCGCGCCACAGGTTGCGCGACCAGGGTGCGCGCCAGGGTGCGCGCAGGTTGCGCAGTGGCGCAGGTTGGCGCAAGTGGCTCAGTGCGCAGTATGCAAGGCGCGCAGGGTACCAGAGTGGCGCAACTTGCTTCAGATCGTGCCTGTGCATGATCTGAGCGGTTATTGCACGTTCGGAGTGGTTATTACCACGTCCCGAATATTGTGCTAACCGGGCAGTTGCTACTCGGGCCTATATAAGGTCTCCTCTCTCTCACAGGCAGACATATAATACATAATACATTCAGAGAGTTACAAAAGTTTACAACCTGTGCGCAACCTGGCGCGCACCCTGGTCGCGCAACCTGTGGCGCGCAATGTGGCAGCGCAAGTGGCTCGCGCAACGAGCGCAACTAAAGCGCACTATGCGCCTAGCGACGATGCTGACGTGCTAAGTGCAAAGTGCGCCAACAAAACGCCACATTACGCCTCATGAGCCCGAGTCCGAGTCCGAGTCGCTAAGCCCCTACGGGGCTTAGCTCCCATGGAAATAAATTTTCCAAGAGCAAAAAGCATGAATGCTTTCAATTGTTGATTTAGCCTTTTTTCCATTAGAAAAATAACCCCACATGGCACACCCATGTGCACCTCCACACCACATGTGCATCTCTAAACTAGCAAAGCTAATATATAGAGATACAAGTCCTTTGGTCTAGCCGATGTGGGACTAAAATTCACTTTGAAAAAGACCAAAACCCAACAATCTCCCACATATCTCTATATATGAGTATAAGTGTTCCCCACAGTAACTGTCCATCATGCATTAGGAGAGATGTCGCTGACGACTTGAATTTTTCCGCATGGTTCAAACAACAGACTATAATACAAGAATGGACTAAGCCTTGAAATCTGCATCATAGCTGATATTCTTTCCACTCACATAATGTAGTTACATGTGCTTCTGGCTACACATTAAAGGTCCTGTGCCAGCCTGGTTTCAGTGTATAATTTTGGGCGTCTACAAGTTTACCCTGAAGAGACGGCCTGATATCTCTTTGTCCATACACTATAGGTGAGTTCATTATAAAGAGACATAGCATAAAGCGCTTTGCGCTTCCCTTGCGGTGCTACGCTGCTATGACATGGCTTAAAGCCGAGGTCTTACCCCGTACCGGGAACCTCATCGTAGTGTCATACTACTGTAGCATGAGGCAACCGCCTCTTTGTAGTGCCAAACTACCCAGCATGAAGTCTTAGGCTCCCTTGCGGTGTTACGCCGCAACGACATGGCTTGCAAGGCCGAGGCTTTATCCCTAACCAGGTACCTCATCGTGGTGTCGTGCCACTGTAACATGAGGAACTCCTCTTTGTAGTGCTGACTACACCCCTCTTTATTTTAACATACAGCATTAGGCTAACTGCCTATTTGCGGTGCTACGCCGCTGTGACTTGGCTAGCAAAGCCGAGGCATTACCCCATGCCTGGGAACCTCATGGTGGAGTCATCCCACAGTAGCATGGAGTTTCACTCCTTGTAGTGCTGTTCTACCGTGCTTCCTGTAAAGCACACCAGGCATTCATTCTTCCTGTGAACTCATTAAGGCATTTAAGCCAACTTTCCCACAGGATCCGTTTTTCGCAGAAAACAACAGTAGACAACAGTGGTTATAGGTCCGTAACCTCTCCATGCCCAATAGAACATGTACCCACCGTTCCTGATATTCTTCCGATTAGTGGTCCTCCCTTGAACCAAAAGCTAGATGCCTAGTAGATTTCTCTTTGAACTAGTAGATTAGTGGCGCGCGTGGCGCAAGTTGCGCGATTGGCGCAGGTTGCGCAGTGGCGCAGTGCGCGCAGTGGCGTAGGTTGGCGCAAGTGGCTCAGTGCGCAGTATGCAAGGCGCGCAGGGTACCAGAGTGGCGCAACTTGCTTCAGATCGTGCCTGTGCATGATCTGAGCGGTTATTGCACGTTCGGAGTGGTTATTACCACGTCCCGAATATTGTGCTAACCGGACAGTTGCTACTCGGGCCTATATAAGGTCTCCTCTCTCTCACAGGCAGACATATAATACATAATACATTCAGAGAGTTACAAAAGTTTACAAGTGTTTCTTAACACAAGTAAACAGAGTCTGTGAGAGAGAAGAGAAGCTTTGCACCAGCATTGCTTTTGCACGGGAGTCCGTGTACGATCCGAGGAGTCAGAAGAGCAGAAGTGTTCCAAAGTTCTCCGACGAACTTGCTGGTTCCTGGAAGTTATTCGTGTGGGGCGAATATAGCTTTGAGCAACGGTGATCATTCACCCCAGCAGGCCATCTTCCATCTTTCGCCTGTCATCTTCTTCGTTGCTGTGGAATACGAAATCTTTTTAGATTCTCGTATATCATATGCTGCTGTTGATTACGAAATCTTTTTAGATTCTCGTAATATCGTCCAACGAGATCTTCTTAGATCTACGTTATACTTGCGCAACCTTCCTAGAAGTGTTGCGTTGGAACATTGTTTTTACAATTGTTTCATTTTCTCAGTTTTCCATCGAAAAATTGTGCCCCGGCAATAACAGTTATATCCAAGAATGTTAATTTGTCTGAAGTCAGAACTGTTCAAACTGTTGAATTGGCCAATATTGTTTATAACAACATTCATATAAGTGCCAAATCCTAACCAAAATTTACCCTCATTTAAACGTAAATGAATATGTTTTTTCCCTCCTAATCCATAGCCATCTCTAAAAGGACTGCATGTTTCCATTTTGGCTATGAGGCAGCTTTAAATCATCTTAACCTCTGATCAGGTTCTGAAACAATTTACTGCTACCCACCTGCTATTTGAACCTCTTTTGTTGGATTAGTTTTAGTCTGATCATATTAAGCCCAATTGTCTTATGTACACAGCTTATTTAATTTTGGTTCTTGTGTTTACCTGGACCAGTAGTTAGCATGAGTATATTCAATACCTCAATTCCTGGTCTAGATGCTGTGTTGATTTGACCAATCGATTGGTTTGCATGCATTTAAGATACAGAAATAATGTTCTTTTTTGAGAGAACATGAATAACGTTCTAACATCGTTTTCTTGATTCCAGAGCATCACAACATCCTTACCCGCTTTTTCACAGGAGACAAACATCTTATGTAACAGATGGTTGAAACCATTAAATTTTGCTTCTAGACCAGTGTCTTATACTGCCCTGGTTACAGTCAATGTAAATCTGTAATTAGGACGATTTATGCTAGAGTTTCGACTCCCTCTGTGTAGATCCTTTTGCTATTGTCATGTGCTACCCATTCATAATCTGCAAGATTTTCATGCTGTATCATTTGGGGGAGACCGATATTAAAATCTGATACACTACTTTACTAAGTTAATTTACTTTGGATCACTTTTTTAATACAATCAACCTATGACACCATATACTTAATGTCAAAATTGTAAGGCCCATCACATCATTCCTGGAGACGTTAAAGTTCAATGTAGAAACTTTCATCCGGTTATTTTGGAAGCATTATTGCTTTCTAAATTGTTATACCAAACAAGAGAGCCCTCACATGAATTGCTTGTCCAATCGTAATGTTTCAAACTTATAATGGTTGGGAGGAATGTCATGTACCTTCTTATCTAACTATAGTTTGTGTCTTGTCATGTTCAGGTTTTGCTATAAAATGGAACGAAGTACCAGGGTTCGCCGAAGCAGATCATTCTCTTGCCGACCCAGGTTGACTCCATACTCGCTTCACTCATACCATTTGGACAATGCTGGAGAAGGCAACCCAAACCGAAAGAGGACATTAGCATTGGAGAAAAGAGACTGGGAGGACGCCAAGTGCTCAGTGTGCATGGAGTTCCCGCACAATGCTGTCCTCCTCCTTTGCTCTTCCCACGACAAGGGTTGCCGTCCCTACATGTGTGGGACCAGCTACCGCCACTCCAATTGTCTTGACCAGTTCAACAAGGCATACGCCAAAGTCGACGAGTTGGAACCATTGATGGAGGAGGACACGACCAGCCTTGGCTTGTTATCTGGAGGATTTCGATCTGTTGGTTGGCCCTTGAGCAGTGGTGACAAGCAAGAGGTAATGGATCTTGCCTCATGCCCTCTTTGCCGTGGGCAGGTGAAGGGGTGGACAGTGGTGGAGCCTGCGAGGAAATATCTCAATAACAAGAAGAGAAGCTGTATGCAGGACAATTGCTCCTTCGTAGGGACGTACAGAGAGCTCCGAAAGCATGTGAGGTCATCACATCCTTGTGCAAAGCCTCGCGAGGTTGACCCCACGCTGGAACAGAAATGGAGGCGACTTGAACATGAGAGGGAGCGGCAAGATGTAATCAGTACAATAAGGTCATCGATGCCTAGGTCAGTGGTATTCGGTGATTATGTGATTGACATGGCAAATAGTGACCTCGATGACTCCGAGGAGGACGACGAGGACATCGGTGGTGGTGATGGCGAGGATGGAGAGTTTGAAGGAGGGAATCGTGACATTGGCAGGAGCATCCTTTATTTTTTCTTGCGGGAGGGTGCACGATTCATGAGGCTGCACAGAGAGGCCCACGACGCAACACCAGCAAACCTGGAGGGGAGGAATGACGATGATGATGATGATGTCGGTGGCAGTTACGATATCCAATCCATGGCCACTGATGGCGACGGTGGTGTTTCTGCCCCTGCTTATTTTTCAGGAGATGATGATTATATAGAAGATCCAGTTAGAGGTGCAGGTGTGGTGACTTCCGAGAGGCGGAGAAGAAGGCGTCGACGGAGCAGAAGCAGATCAGTTACGGGTCTGAGCTGAAGAAGAAACCTGTTGGCATCAAGTATTCCACTTGTGGATGATGATAACTATACTTGATTGCCACACAGACATTTACCATTTTCTGCATAATTTGATTGATTTTACAATCATGTGGGGGATGATGATACATTGGGGAGAATGTCAGTATTCTCTCACAATATCTCAGTTACATATTTCCGTATCAATTCATTTATGCATTTATTATGGGAGGAAGCCCTGCTCAGCTAAATGCTCTCATTGTTTCATATATGCTAGTTTAGCTTTACAAATCCTCGGAGCATCTCCAACCCTACTGTGAGTTTGGAAAAAAATGGTTGCCACATAGGAATGACAAGCATTTTTTTTTAAAAGTACTTCTCCAATGCAAATGTGAAATAAATTGTGAAGTTTGACATGGCAATGACATGGCAAGGAGAATGTGAAGTTGGTTGTCTAGATCTAGACAATGCACTTCACAATGATTTTATGTCCACATCATCAATTATGAATAAAAAATATATAAAAGGAAGAAGTGAAAAGTTGTCTTGAAAGTTGAAAAAAAGTAATTTTATTGTCTTCTCAAACTTTTGTATTGGAGAACACATTTTTATCTCATTGTCTTGTGTGAATATCATCTTGCCACATAGGAAAGACACTGTCGGAGATGCTCTCAATGTTAGGTGATTGCTGATGCATGCCCCTGTGGGGTGACAATAGGGTTGGAGATGCTCTCAATGTTAGGTGATTGCTGATGCATGCCCCTGTGGGTGGAGTTAGTTTTTTCACTGTATCAGTAAAATGTACAGTTTATGTGAACTTACAATACCAAATGAGCACATTCATAAGTTGCAATGCTAATAGCTTGAAGAATAGTCAGAAGTAATAAAGATGCATGCAACCTAATTCAGCTGGCTATTGTGGTCAGGAAGGAGAGGTATAACTTCTCTGGCTAGGCAGACGGTCCCAGGATCGAACTGCGAGGGAGGGGTGTGTGTGTGAAAATTGAAGATAATGGATCCAAAAAACATGTAACACAACATGTACAAAGTTCCGTACGTTACGCATGGGCATCGGAAATCCATGTGGTTATATAACCAGGCCTAAAGATTGAGAATGATATTGTGTACAAGACCAGAGATCTATTAGTAGTAGCAAGAGCAAGGCAAAGACCTCGAGTTGCGATAAAGAACCTATTTCTTGTTGACGCGGAAAAAACCTAGGGGAAAATAAGATGGGTATGAAATTAGGAATTTGAAAAAAAATGGAATAATTTTAATAGAAATATAGAAATAATAATACAAAAATAATAATTAGGAATATCTGATGTTGTTGGATGGTGAAGGTTGTGTTGGATCTAGATTACCTCCTTGTACTCGGAAGTGGAGAAGAAGGAGACGGAGAAGAGAGATATACTCTATGGTTCTTCGATTGATAATTTATGAATTAAAAAAAAAAGTAAAGATGAAGCCAATTTCTCAAGGATTATCCTAAGACAAGTTAAATCATAAATGATAAAACGGAAAAAAAAAAAAAACTAAAATAACTAAAAATATAATTTTTTTTTTAATCATTATACATAAGACAATTTAAATCATACATGATGAAAACAGATAAAAATAATCTCTATCTATAAATTTGTTTTTCCATCACTTATTCCCCTCCATCTCACTCCATCTCTGTTGTCTTCTGATCATGCACTGAACAATTCCCCTCCTTTTCTACTATCAATCTTGATCCATTTGAACATTGACTCTATATAATTTGATATACTGATTCTTATATTCGACAGGATACTAGATCCCGATGGAAAGTCATATTGTGTACATAAAATTTTATATCGAGGGGATAAAATTTGATGTATTTATATAAAAAAGAAGAAGTTTAGGGATATTATGGAGAGAGGGATAGGATGTTATCTTAGATGGCGCCCAGTAACATTGTAGGATTTGGCGCCACAATTTTTTTTTTCTAGGTTCCGGTGCCATCTTAGGGGGCCCAAATTTTATGTTTGTTTGTTACATAAATTGATTTTATCATCTCCTTATATACAATTTTATCTTTTAAAATTTTGAGATATTTGTTTAAATCTACTGTTAGATATTCTCATCTGATAAATTATTAAATATTTTTGTATGCTTATCAGATAAATTATAAGATATTTTTATATTCTCAACTGATAAGTTATAAGATATTTTTATCACCAAATATAATCTTTTATTTTTATATATTTTTTATTTATTTCATGTCATTCTAATCTAAATTTAACTCGATAGAACTTTAAATTGTTACCAATTTTATCTCTTTTATCTTGAATCTATTTTGCAAAGTAATAATATTTTAAATTTATTCTAAGATTTATTAAAAAAGTTATCTACGAACTTAGAAAAAAATATAAAAAAAATTAAAAGATAAAATTGTATATAAGGAGATGAGAAAATCAAATTTCTCACATAAAAAAATTTTTTGGGCCGGAACCTAGAAATTTTTTTTTTTGCCGCCATCTAAGATGGCGCCATATCCTAAAATGTTACTGGGCCTCATCTATCCCTATCTCCATAATATTCCTAAACTTCTCCCGATATGAAATTTTCTATATTGTGTAACATAATTCAAGGTCGATCCATGGATAAGTCCGACAAGACTTTGGACTTGAATAATTTTTCTCTCTTTTCTTAGGACAACCGTCCACCTCTAACGTAAGAGATCAGGCTCGCCGGTGACCCACTATCATCCCACAACTTAACCATAACTTTAGCAGGAGAGCTACTGCTTCCATGTAACAATCAACTTCACTGCCATTATGTACATCGCTTTTCCAAACCGTTTTAGTGGACTTGGTAACACTGGTACCACCCGTCTTCCTCAAATCATCAACTTTGATCTTGAGCTAGCTTTTATCATTTTTAGTCATCTTCACGTAAGCTGCACGTATCAAAATAATAATAATCAATAATAATGACAGTATCACTAAAATTTAAATTATATTAGAAAATTTTAAATATAATTTTAATATATTTTAATATGATTTGTCATAATTATTTTTTAAATCATGGATATGTGTTTAAGTAGATAATATTATGTAGTTAGTTTAAACATAATTTTAATTTTAAATATATTCTATTATTGGATAGTTTTTAATTTTTTACGTAAAGAAAGAGAGTTCGGTTATCCACACATAAGATAAAAAAAAGTAGTTAATTTTAATATTTTATTTTATTTTTTGAAAATACAATGGTTGATGATATATATAGCTTAGACAATTCATCATTCTATACGCAAGTTTCTTGGGTCTTCCCTGTGACATACATCTTCTTTCCATGGATGTAGAGAGGTACTTTTTTCTCACAAGCTAATACTAGAAGACAAATGTTAAAGGCCACCCCTTTTTTACTAAGGGCCACAAACTTAAAATTTTAAAAAAATTACAAGTTTGCCATTTTGAAAACATTAAGGGCCACCCCGCTTCTGTCAATCGAGGACTGCAGGACTTACCTGCAGTCCAAAGTGAACACAGGACTGCAGTGCTTGTCTGCAGCCCTAGATTTTTTTTTTAAATTTTCAACTTACAGTGACTGCAGGGCTTGCCTGTAGTCGAAAGTGAAGACATGACTGCAGGCAAGTCCTACAGTCACTGTAGGTTGCTGCGGAAGGTGGTGGGAGGCGGATGGTGCTGCGGAGGGGGCAACGGGAGGGGGCGGCGTTGGCGGAGGGTGCTGCGGAGTGGGGCTGCAGGAGGGGGCGGCGTTGGCGGAGGGTGCTGCAGAGGGGGGCTGCGGAGGAGGCTGCGGGAGGAGGAGGAGGAGAAGGTTGCTGCACGCGGAGGGAGCTGCGGGAGGAGGAGGAGGAGGAGCTCAAGGAGGCGGATGAGTTCGAGGAGAAGCTCGAGGAGAGGAAGAGAGAGACCAACCATGGTTGTCCTTAGTAAACTTGTGAACTTTAGGTTGCTCTTAGTAAAAAAATTATACATGCATGGTTGTCCTTAATAGGAGGGTTGCCCTTAGAAAAAAGGGGGTGGCCTTTAACATTTGCCTACTAGAAACATCAATCCTAATTCCCAAGCCCCCACTAGGAATTTGTGCTAAACCATGTGAGACTCTCAAAAAATATATATACTAATATGAAAATTAAATTTTTAAAAAATTTTGGACACAAAAGCTGTAAAAAAAAATTGTAAACAATTAACTATTATCAGTTTATCACAAAAATTATACTAAAAAATACTATATATATATATATATATATATATATATATATATTTGCTAGAAATCCAACTCGCGTCGATGTCTGAGTTCGGGGCTATGGATGGTCTCTTATTGTTCTCCCAACTTGAAAAACTCACCTTCCAGTGAATCATGTAAGCGTGAAGTCCAAAAACTATAATTCTGCTTACATATTCAAAATCAGGAGGCTCTTCTAAGAGAGAGTCAACATCGAGGCTCTTGAAAAGAGGATGAACTCTCATGACGATATTGGTTGTGTGGAGATGGAAGAAGCTCGATATCCGCTAGGTACATAGCATCAAATATCCCATCAAATGTTGTTTGTCTTAATGCGACGTCCAAAGAATGGCATAATGTAGAAACAAGTTCAACAAATAATTATATCCCGAAAATAGTTTAAATCACACATGATAAAACAGATAAAAATAATCTCTATCTATAAATTTGTTTTTCCATCACTTATCCTCCATCTCTCTCCATCTCTGTTGTCTTGTGATCATGCACCGAACAATTCCCCTCCTTTTCTACTATCAATCTTGTTCCATTTGTACATTTACTCTATATAATTTGATATACTGATTCTTCATATTCGAGAGGATATTAGATCGCGATGCAGGAACGGATCCAGAAATATAAACTAGGACGGGCTAGACTGGATTAGGGTGGACCAGGTGTAGGCTAACTCCTAAAAAATTCAAAAAGACAAAAAACTATATGAAAAAAAAATGAAGAACAAAATTGGATGGCCCACCCCAGGCAAAGCCTGGATCTGCCCCTGTCGCGATGGAAAGTTATATTCATGTGTAACATAATTCAAGGCCGACCCATAGATAAGTCTGACAAGACTTCGAATTTGGACAATTCCTCTATCTACTTAAGACAACTGTCCAGCTCTAAATGTGACTTGCAAAAGATCAGGATCGCGGGTGACCCACGACCATCCCACAACTTAACCATTAACTTTAGCAGGAGAGCTACTGTTTCCATGTAACAATCAACTTCACTGCCATTATGTACATCGCTTTTCCAAACCGTTTTTGTGGACTTGGTAACACTGGTACCACCCGTCCTGCTCAAATGATCAACCATGGACTGTTCCGAAACAAACTCATGTTGCCATCACCTTCGAGAAAGAAACCATTAATTATTGATCTTGAGCTAGCTTTGCTTTTATCATTATTGGGAGTTTGGGATCATTCTATACGCAAGTTTCTTGGGTCTTCCATCTTTTTTCCACGGATGTAGAGAGGTACTTTTTCCTCACAAGCTAATACTAGAAACATCAATCCTATTTCCAATCCACTACTAGGATTTTAGGTAAACTATGTGAGACTTTAAAAAAATGATGAAAATTTAAAATTTTTAAAAAAATCGACATGAAAGTTGTAAGAACGACGTTGATGTCTGAGGTGGAGAAGACGACAAAGTCAAGTTTTGGATGTCTGAGGCGAAGAAGACGACAAAAAAGATTTAACTCAAGTTTTGGCATTGCAATGCAGAGTAGGTTTCTCTCAATTTATTCTTCAATTCTTCAATCAATAACATCTGAATTTACAAACTATTTATATACTCTCAAGAAATCAAAAGGCGATAAAGTCAATATCTAAAGGTTTATCCCTAAGATACTTAAAGTCCATAATAACCAACGCAAAGAGATAATATACAAATATAAACTGAAAATCTAAAAAATTAATAACAATCAGGGCCGGCCCTGGCCCAGGGCGACCGCCCAGGGCCCATGAAATTTGGGGGCCCAAAAACATTAATTTAAATGTATATATATATATTAGTAATCTTATATTGAAAATAGAACTAATATATAATATGATCCCCCTTTATTACAAAACATTTGTGGTGTAGTGGTAGTTTGTTATACTTGTACACAAGAGGTCCTAGGTTCTAGCCTTGGCTGTATCATTTTTTAGTTCAATTTTTTTATATTATATATGGGCCCCATTTTAAAAATTTGCCTAGGGCCTCCATTAACTCAGGGCCGGCCCTGATAACAATCTTATCCATGAATCTGAGTCGAGTTCGGGTCCATGGATGGTCTCATATCGTTCTCCATGACTTGAAAAACTCACCTTCTGGTGAATCATGTAAGCCTAAAGTCCGAAAACTATGCTCCTGCAGATGTATTTCAAATCGGGAGGCCTCTTCTAAGGGATAGTCAACATGGAGGCTCCCGAGGTGAACTCTCATGACGATGTTGGTGGTTTGGAGATGGAAGAAGCTTGATATCCACTAGGGATATAACATCAAATACTCCAATAAATGGTGGTTGTCTTAATGTGTCCAAAGAATTGGATATATAATGTAAGGGCAAGTTCGAAAAAAAAAAGTCCCTAAAATAGTTATCCATACATTCAATCATTATCTCATGCAAACTATTACAATTATTCATAACAAACTTATAATATAACTTATTCACAAGCATGATAGAAAACATAATAGATTCTCTAAATCCATTAGATTCATCAAATAAACTATATATAGTACTTCTAAGGATGATATGTGAAGGTCAAATTTTTGTTTTTGTTTAAATATAAATCTAATTTCAACTGGACTTAATTTGTGTCTCAACTATGGTAGGTTAACTATGTTTAACTATCGAACATTTTTAAAATATAGCCAATTCCGAATCGAATTATGTTGGTAAATCAACTACTAGACTCTTTATTTTAGCTTCAAACCTACTATAAAGTCCATCAAGCTTATTTTTATATGTTCTCAAATCTTTTTAAACAAGTCGTATTAATCCATATTTTTTATTTCACTTTAAATTTTATTGCTTCTTAAGTCTCTACATATGAATAAAAATATTCCTAATCTAGGGCTACTAATACCAATTTGACCAGGACAAATATCCAAGAAAAAACATATATTTTTTTTTTTGAAACAGGACTTCATTAAGGCTATTAGGAAGATACAGAATTCATGTCCAGAGTGACATGAGAAGAAATACATAAGGGAATATCTTCATATGAACATATGAAGTTTAAAGAGTTGTTCAGTAAAGCATGTGAAGCTAAAGAGTGAGCACAGTGATTAGCGTTCCTATATGTAAAGGAGAAAGAGATATTGGAAGCAGAATTTGTAGCAGCTCTTGCATCTTCAATGATGTGTCGAACTTGCCAAAGGGGAGTTGTCTCTGTAGCAGTAATACAATCAATCAAAGGCTTGCAGTCTCCTTCAATGGTAATGTTTCGAAGATGTTGATTGTTGCATATGTTAAGAGCCAGTCGAATGCCTAAAGCTTCAGCTTCTAGTGGTGATCCTCCTTCCACAGTCTTGGACAAAGCAAATTCGTAATTTCCTCGCGAATCACGAAGAACAGCAGCAGCAGACATTCTTCCATCAAGATAAGCTCCATCATAGTTGATTTTCCAAGTATTGACAGAGGGTGGAATCCATGAATCATTGTTGCAGCAGATGGATGTTGAGATATTAGTCCCGAGAGTACCATTGTTGATATATTCATGTTTCTTCATAAGAGTGGTTGCATCTTCAAAAATTTTCCTTCCATTGATGGGTAGATGTTCGAAAATAGCTTTGTTCCTTGCCTTCCAAATATGCCACATTAGATAGAAGCATAAAGTAATCTTGTCCCGATCCCCTTCTTTCAATAGATATGAAACAATGAATGACATTGAAAAGCCATTTTGAATCAGACCATTGATTGAAGGAATGTGCCTCCAAGAAGTACCTGTTATTGGACATTGAAAGAGTAGATGGTTAATGTTCTCAATATGTACCTGACAAAGAGGGCAAATTGCTTCAATATCGTGGATTCTTCGATGAATATTGTCATTGGTTGGCAAAGAGTTAGTGAGAGATCGCCAAACAAACAGCAAAACCTTTGGACTGATGTGTTTGAGAGACCATAGTTTACTCCATTCTTTGAATACAACAGTGTCAGGGGATTGAGTATCTTGAATGAGCTTCTCATAAATTATGGAAATTAGGAATATAAAAAGATTTGCCTGTAAGAATTTTTGATGATAAACTATTATCAATTTATCAAAAAAGTTATAATAAAAATACAAAAAAAAAAATTGAGTCGTACATAATGGAAATATCCGATATTGGAAACATGTAGGTTGTTGCATATCTCGATATGAGAGACTAATTTGTACACGAGACCCGGGTCAGCATCATGGAGGCGGAGAAAGGAAAAAACAAAAAGTTAGATCCAATTGGTATCAAACCCAACACTACATACCTCTTCAACATAGATCTCTCTAATTATATCGAATTTTCGTAGGGTGTTAGATTATATTTGTAATTATTGTAAATATGGTCCATAAATCCAATCATGAAGACACTATATATATTGTAATCAGCCCCCATCAATAAACAAGGCATTATTATTTCCTACATGGTATCAAAGCCTCCAGAAAAACCCTAGCCGTCATATTCACCATCCTCGATCCCTTCTCTACGTGCCCGACGTCGGAGTTGACGGACGCGCTCGATCTCAATGCGCCCGACGCGCCTGACGCGTCCGATCCGGAGCCGCCGATCTCCTACGCGCCCGCTGCGCCGATCCGACGACCCGACGACCCGACACGCCCGCCGATCAGCGACAACCCGACGCGCCCGCCGATCAGCGACGACCCGACGCGCCCGCCAATACCGACGTGCCGACCCGACGCGCCCACCGATCCCCTACGCGTCGATCTTCCTGATTCCTACGCGCCCGATCCGGCACCGCCGACCCCTACGTGCCCGATCCGGCGCACCGGCAGCGGCCGATTCATCGATGTTGTACTTTATTTTGTACACCCGACATCCGTACCGCTCGCCCCTACGTGCCAGATCTGGCGTCGCCGACCCCTACGCGTCCGATCCGGTGCACCGGTAGCGGCCGATTTGTCGGTATTGTACTTTATTTTGAACACCCGACATCCGTGCCGCTCGCCCCTACGCGCCAGATCCGACGCCCCTGATCGCGGCAGGTTCGCCGTAAAACCCATCCAATAACGGCCAATTCGCCGCCGACCCCGTCCATCAGTGGCCGATTCGTCGGAGTTGTACTTTATTTTGTACATCCGACATTCGCGATGGCTGATGATGCTGCGTCCATCTACTCCATCACGACTAGCGGTGGCGGTGCACACAACCCAAATTATCCTAATCCGAAGGATCTATATTTTTTGAGTTCTGCTGATCAACCAGGAAATATCATTACTCATATTATTTTTCGTGGGCCGAACTATGCTGAGTGATCTCGGTCGATACGTCTCTCCCTGATCTCTAGGCGAAAGATCACTTTTCTGGAAGGTACTGAAATCAAACCTGTTAATGATGCTAGTAAATTGCTTGATTGGAGATGTGTGCAAGCGCTATTGGTTCAATAGGTTCTTAACACCATTGATCCGTCTCTGAAGAAATCTTTGTCGTACTTTGAATAGGTTTATCCATTGTGGAACTTGTTGGAGAAAAGATTTATTGTTAGCAATGGCACTCGGAAGCAACAAATTAAGGTGGCTTTGGCTGAGTGCAAACAAACGGTTTCGATGTCTGTGGAAACCTACTTTGGAAATATGCAGTCTTTGTGGGATGAACAAGCTGCTTATTTTCCATTGCCTACTTGTACCTGTGGTGAACTTGCTACAAAGCTGCAGGCTATGAGGGATGAAGACCACTTTCAGGACTTTTTGTATGGGTTGAATGCTGAGTTGTATGGTCATACCCGATCTAATCTTCTGGCTCAGGATCCTCATCCAAGTTTAGATCAGGCATACCAGGCAGTCCGTGAGGAGGAGGATATACGAAAATCTCAGGTCCAATACGCTACTGAGGAGGTGTTAGCGCTGGCTATCAAGACTTCACCTCGTCTTTCTACTGCTTCTAATAGTAGAACCTCAGATTCCAGGGACAAATCAGGTATGATCTGTACTCATTGCAAGAAAATAGGTCATGATGTTGCAATTTGCTTTGCCAAGATTGGCTATCCAGAGTGGTGGGAGACTCATCCTCGGCGTGAGGGCGGACGTGGTGCTGGTGGTGGCAGAGGCCTGACACCACAGCAGAGACGTGATGGGGGACGCGGTGCTGGTGGCGCAGGGGTTGTTCATCATGTCGCCGCTGCTGGTCAAGGTGTAGTGCCCCGTCCCTATATCGTGCCCCATTTTCGTCCACGGGGTGCGCGAGAAAGGAACACTGTCGCTATCGATTCGGTCGGGACTGATAGGTCGGAATCGGCCGAGTCGATCGAACGGGAACGGTTGAATTAAGATCCATTCCACGTTATGGCTTCTTCGGAACCAAGTCCCATATTCAGTGGGTTGCGTCTCGAGGATTGGCTCTGCGGCTGAGTCGGGAGAGACCTTCCGTTGCTCTGGTTTTCATGCCGTACTTTGATTTGGCTTTGGCTTTGGTTTTCGTGAATGCGTTTTACATAAATGTTTTTGATGAGTTTTCGTGACGCATTTTCGAGCTTTGCATTCATATCGAATATCCTTGAATTATACAGTGTTCTAATCAGTTGCTTATGCGATTACAGGTGATCGCGTAGGCGATGTCAGCGCAGCCAACCGGTCGCTCGCTTGAAGCAAGCCTAAGGCGAGTGGCTGACCTCCTTCGTCTCGTCCCTCTACTTCAAAACTCAATATGTGAAGTAAATGAATGCTTGTCATAATAGTGTAGAATCAAAGAAATCGTGGCACGATTCTTCACGAAACACCTGCTATCAAACTGCCGGTTTTGAAAATAGAAAACGTGTTTCTTACGCAAATCCACTTAGCCTATGCAAAACCATTAATGAATCGATTAACGTTTATCGCAACGATACAGTCATGTAAGCAAATCAACTAAGTTCAAAGGAAAACGGTCATTGGACAACTTGTCGACAAGTTAAAGTTTCCTCGAACGGTTGCCTAGGCCAAGGGACCGATTCGGCCCGGGAGGAACGAGTGTAGCAGCGCCAACCCTTCATCGGTGCGAGTTATGCGGGCACTTTCGTACAGGGCTCGCTACCCGACGCGAAATGGGCGTCGTCTAACCAATGCTATAGTCCGAAATGGCTTGACATTGCCAGTGGCCTTCATACCCCTTCACTGCTTAACAGGTGCACGGGACACGGGATGAATATGATAGTTGCTTAATGATATCCAGTTTCATATGCTTGCCTCAAAACATGTTAACATACAAATTAAATAGGATGGTTAGAAAGATCATTGAAATAGCTAGCTAACATATTTACGAAACTTCTTGAATCAAATGCAGAGCTTGGATTTAATTAGCCATTCGCCAGTACATGTGTTTCGTGCTGATCCTCGCTCTTTGCAGGTCCCGCGAACCAGTAAGGACGCACCAACTAGCTCGACGGCGTTCGTGATTTTGAAGCTTCGGCCGTGCGTCAAAGACTTTCTTTGCGACTCCATTTTGAAGGCTCTCGACAGTCCAAGAAAGATGACTCAGCGACCCTTCCATCCAGGTCCCTGGAGTACTTTGTGTATATTGAGGGATGCGTGCAATGTATGGAACGGCTATCTCATCGGCACTCTTTTGTAATCGAGTCATGTTGTAGCCCGTGCGGCAATGAGTCTTGTATTGGAGTCTGTAAAAGATGTTCATTATCAATAAAGATCAAGTTTCCTTTACTTATTGTGTGAATCAATTTGTCTGCGTACTCTCTTAGATCACGTGTCTCGGATTACCTTATGACTCGGCCTTGTGCGATCGCAAATTAGGTTCGCACGGCATCACGCCCGGGGGACGACTATCAATTCGACAGAATCGGGGCGTGACAAATGGTATCAGAGCACGGCTTTACGTCCTTGGCCTCCAATGTCGAGTTCTAGTCTCCAACCGTTGACCTCGTGTCGATGAGATGAGTTGTTCCATACGCTGAACCCAGGACATTTTCCGAAACAAACGAGAGTTGCTTTCTTTTCCCTGCAGTTACGGGAGCTCAGGCGGAAGACGAGACGAGCGCTTCCAGCAGCTCGAGTGCTTCTAGACCCGGGCATTCCGTCAACCCAACGGGAATGACGCCTACAGTAGCCGGACCTTCTGGCGACCCGATGCAACGTATGCTGCAGATGCTTGAAATGCAGCAATGTCAAAACGAGCTCCATCGTCAGCAAGCGGAGGCTTGTCAGACTCAATTTGAGAATCGGTTCGAGGCACAATTCAAGCTGCAGCAGCAGCAGCTGAATACCCTCCAGCAGATCGTACAGTCGGTCGTGGGCAACAACAACAATTCAACGATGACGTCTACCGTGAACCAGCCTGCGGTTCGATCCAACGAAGCCGAACCAGAGGCGCCCGTGCTCTCACCTGCGGCACCGAGAAGTTCTAACTTTGACGTGTCAAAATTTACTAAAAGCTGTCGTACTTCCTTCAACGGCACAGAAGATCCCTCGATGGCGATCGACTGGTTGGAGGAGCTGGAAGACAAGTTCGAGCTTCTGGGTGTCGAGGACTCAAAAAAAGTCGCGTGTGCTCAACTTCTACTTCGAATGAACGCGCACGATTGGTGGGCTGTACAGAAGCGGGCTATTCGACGTGAAGACGAGACGGCGGCGATCTCATGGGCGACATTCAGAGATGCGTTCGAGAACGAATATCTTTCTGCAGCCGTGCGACTGGAAAAAAAATGAGTTTATGCAGCTGACGCAAGGGAATATGACTGTACGACAATATGCGGCCAAATTCAACAAACTGACCAAGTTTGCTGCGGACTATCTACCTACCACTTTAAGTCGAGCAAAACGATTTGTAGTGGGCCTACGTTCCACTATCCGTGCTCATGTCTCGGTGCCGGAATACAAAATTGTGGGCGAGGCACTCAACCACGCCATCCGCCTGGAGTCCGAGTATCCTCCTAGTACTACCGGTACTGTTCACCTTAATAACAAACGCCATAGTAATACGGGAGGCAACAACGCACATAAGCGTCAATATTGCGGCAACCAGGCGAAGGAACGAATGGTCTGTAATTTCTGCCGCAAGGACGGGCACCTGGATACTGAGTGTCGACTTAAGCACAGAGTATGTTTCGCGTGCGACAAAAGAGATCACTTCGTAAGGGACTGCCCGGAAGCTACGTCGAACCAGCGCCCCCCGCAACATCAACAAAACCGAGGCCAAGCACCTCGGGCTCCACCGACCGCACAACAGAATGTCCAAAACCGTCGCCCCAATGCTCAAGGCCGCGTCTACGCCATGACTCGGGACGAAGCGTTTACATCTGATACAGTCGTGACAGGTATACTGCAATTCAATAATAAACCTGCTCGAGTATTGTTTGATTCAGGTGCCACGCATAGTTTTATATCGGCGGACTTTGCCGCCGAGTACAAATTTACCTTGACACCACTGGGCATCGACCTCACTGTTAAAATACCATCGGGCATGCCACTACTTACAAATTTAGTCCGCGGAGACGGAATCATCTGTATAGGTGGTCAAAAGGTCAGTCTCGATGCGATAGTTCTAAACATTAAGGACTACGATATCATTCTGGGGATGGATTGGCTCGGTCCGTACAACGTAACCATAGACTACGCTGAAAAGAAGGTCATATTCCGCATACCTGGAGTGCCTGAATTCTACTACTCGTGTGGTGAGGCATCGCCGACCTGCATGGTGATCTCCATAATATCTGCTCGACGGATGCTTCATTCCGGGTGCGAAGGCTATCTAGCTTCCGTTCGAGACATACGACAGGATGGTGAAAACGCGGGTCAAACCGACGTTGTGGCAGAATTCCCCGATGTGTTTCCGGACGAGCTGCCCGGCATGCCGCCCGATCGAAAGATTGAGTTCACTATCGATACCTTCCCTGACACTCGACCGATCTCAAAAGCCCCGTACAGAATGGCCCCTACAGAGCTTAAAGAACTCAAGGTGCAGTTACAGGAATTGCTCGACAAGGGATTCATCCGACCCAGCGTCTCACCCTGGGGAGCGCCCGTGCTGTTTGTCAAGAAGAAGGATGGCTCTATGCATCTTTGTATCGACTACCGCGAGCTGAATAAAGCCACCGTCCGGAACAAATACCCCATGTTCCGCATAGATGATCTGTTTGATCAGCTTCAAGGAGCCGCGGTGTTCTCTAAAATTGATCTGCGTTCGGGTTACCATCAACTCAAGATCAAGCCGGACGATGTGCCGAAGTCTGCCTTCCGCACTCGATACGGCCAATACGAGTTCCTGGTAATGCCGTTCGGCCTAACGAATGCCCCTGCCGCTTTCATGGATTTAATGAATCGGGTGTTCCGACCATTCCTCGACAAGTTCGTAGTATCTTTATCGACGATATACTCGTCTACTCGAAGAATAGGCAGCAACACACTGAGCATCTGCGGACCGTGCTTCAGATCCTTCGAGAAAATCAACTATACGTGAAGAGAAGCAATTATGAATTTTGGCTTAGCAGCGTCGCATTCCTCGGACACATCATTTCTGCTGAAGGCATTGCGGTCGACCCAAAGAAAGTTGAAGCCATTGTCGATTAGAAACAGCCAGCGTCCGTCGGCGAGATTTAAAGTTTTCTTGGCTTAGCAGGATACTACCGACGCTTCGTGAAAGACTTCGCGAAGATCGCATCGCCTCTGACTCGCCTCACCCAGAAAGGAGTTGCATTCGAATGGTCAAACGACTGCGAAACTGCATTCCAAGAGTTGAAGCAAAGGCTCGTCTCGGCCCTGATACTCGCACTTCCAGAAGGGACTGAGGGTTTCCAGATATTCAGCAACGCGTCCGGTCAGGACTTGGGGTGTGTGCTGATGCAGCGGAACAAGGTGATATCTTTTGCTTCTCGACAGCTAAAGCCGCACGAGAAGAACTATCCCACGCATGACCTGGAGTTAGCGGCGATTGTGTTCGCATTAAAATTGTGGTGCCACTATCTCTATGGCGTAGCTTGCACGATCTATACCGATCACAAGAGCCTCAAGTATCTATTCATGCAGAAGGAGCTGAACTTGCGGCAAAGACGTTGGCTGGAACTAATCAAAGATTACGACTTGACTATCGACTATACGCCGGGAAAGAGAAATGTTGTGGCGGACGCTCTGAGTCGGAAGTACATAGCCTTGCTATCCATCGACCCCAGACTGCTACGTGACCTAGAAGAGATGGGCATCGAGCTCCGAGTCAGATTCTGGAATATACAGTTGCCAAAGTTGCAGTTAGAGCCGAGCTTGCTTGATAAGATCAAGACCGCTCAGAAGGACGATCCGTACCTGAAGAAAATGTGAGATCTAATCTCGACGGGCAGGACGACCGACTTTGCGGAAGACGAGACCGGCGTGCTTCGATTGAAGGGTAGGCTATGCGTTCCGGACGATTCAGAACTCAGAAAGGAGATACTGTCGGAGGCGCACTATGCGAAATATACTTTGCATCCCAGTAGCACGAAGATGTACAAGGACCTCCGCACAAACTTCTGGTGGCACGGGATGAAAAGAGATGTGGCACACTTTGTGTCGCAATGCATGGCCTGTCAGCAGGTGAAAGCTGAGCACAAGAGACCGGACGGGGAGATGCAGAATCTGGCAATTCCAGAATGGAAGTGGCAGCACATGTGCATGGATTTTATTGTTGGTCTGCCGAAGACGCCGCGGGAAAATGATGCCATCTGGGTCATCGTCGATCGATTAACCAAGTCAGCACATTTTATTGCCATTAAAGTTACTTAGAGCGTTGATCGTCTGGTGCAGATATATCTTGATGAGATAGTACGGCTGTACGGAGTTCCAGTATCCATCGTCTCTGATCGGAATTCATGGTTCATGTCGCGATTCTGGAGTAGCCTTCAGTCGGCGCTGGGTACCAAGTTACAGTTCAACTCAGCTTACCATCCTCAGACCGACGGCCAAACGGAGCGCGTCAATCAGATTCTCGAAGACATGCTACGACTCTGCGCAATTGACTTCAAATCAAGCTGGGACAATCATCTACCTCTGGCCGAATTTGCATACAACAATAGCTATCAATCCAGCATTCAAATGGTGCCGTATGAAGCCTTGTACGGGTGCAAGTACCGATCACCCATTTGCTGGGACGAAGTCGGAGAGCGACAGATTCTCGGTCCGGAACTGGCAGAACAGACCGTGCAGAAAATTTGGCTCATTCGGGAAAGATTAAAGACCGCACAGAGTCGCCAAAAAAGCTATGCGGACGTTCATTGTCGCCCCCTCGAGTTTAAAGTAGGCGATCACGTATTTCTCAAAGTGTCGTCCATGCGGGGAGTTACTCGGTTCGGCGCAAAGGGGAAGTTGAGTCCGAGATTCGTTGGGACGTTCGAAATACTTGAACGGGTCGCCTCAGTGGCCTATAAAATTGTCTTACCACCGGCGCTTGAAGGTGTACACAATGTCTTCCATGTCTCTCAACTGCGGAAGTATGTGCACGACCCGAGCCACGTGGTAGATTTTGGCCAGCTGGAGCTAAAGTCCGACTTTTCTTACGTCGAAGAGCCAGCTCAAATCTTAGAACGCAAGGATAAGCTGCTGCGCAATCGAGCGATCCCTCTCGTCCGCGTCCTCTGGAAGAACCATTCGGTCGAAGAGTCGACGTGGGAGCTTGAATCGGAAATGAAGGAGAAATTTTCTTCGTTATTCTCGTAGAGGTAGGTTCTATCTTTAAGTTTCGAGGACGAAACTTTTTATTAGTTGGTTATGGTGTAGTGCCCCGTTCATACATCATGCCCCGTTTTCGTCCATGGGGTGCGCAAGAAATGAACATTGTCGCTATCGATTCGGTTGGGACCGATAGGTCGGAATCGGCCGAGTCGATCGAACAGAAACGGTTGAATTAAGATCCATTCCACGTTATGGAATGGCTTCTTCGGAACCAAGTCCCATATTCAGCGGGTTGCGCTTTGAGGATTGGCTCTGCGGCTGAGTCGGAAGAGACCTTCCGTTGCTCTGGTTTTCATGCCGCACTTTGATTTGGCTTTGCCTTTGGTTTCCGTGAATGTGTTTTACGTGAATGTTTTCGATGGGTTTTCGTGACGCATTTTCGAGCTTCGCATTCATATCGAATATCCTTGAATTATACAGTGTTCTAATCAGTTGCTTATGCGATTGCAGGTGATCGCGTAGGCGACGTCAGCGCAGCCAACCGGTCGCTCGCTTGAAGCAAGCCTAAGGCGAGTGGCTGACCTCCTTCGTCTCGTGCCTCTACTTCAAAACTCAATATGTGAAGTAAATGAATGCTTGTCATAATAGTGTAGAATCAAAGAAATCGTGGCACGATTCTTCACGAAACACCTGCTATCAAACTGTCGGTTTTGAAAATGGAAAACGTGTTTCTTACGCAAATCCACTTAGCCTATGCAAAACCATGAATGAATCGATTAACGTTTATCGCAACGATACGGTCATGTAAGCAAATCAACTAAGTTCAAAGGAAAACGGTCATTGGACAACTTGTCGATAAGGTGAAGTTTTCTCGAACGGTTGCCTAGGCCAAGGGACCGATTCGGCCCGGAAGGAACGAGTGTAGCAGTGCCAACCCTTCATCGACGCGAGTTATGCGGGCACTTTCGCACAGGACTCGCTACCCGACGCGAAAGGGGCGTCGTCTAACCAATGCTATAGTCCGAAATGGCTTGACATTGCCAGTGGCCTTCATACCCCTTCACTGCTTAGCAGGTGCACGGGACACGGGATGAATATGATTGTTACTTAATGATATCCAGTTTCATATGCTTGCCTCAAAACATGTTAACATGCAAATTGAATAGGATGGTTAGAAAGATCATTGAAATAGCTAGCTAACATGTTTACGAAACTTCTTGAATCAAATGCAGAGCTTGGATTTAATTAGCCATTCGCCAGTACATGTGTTTCGTGCTGATCCTCGCTCTTTGCAGGTCCCGCGAACCAGGAAGGACGTGCCAACTAGCTCGGCGGCGTTCGTGATTTTGAAGCTTCGGCCGTACGTCGAAGACTTCCTCTGCGACTCCATTTTAAAGGCTCTCGACAGTCCAAGAAAGATGACTCAGCGTCCCTTCCATCCAGGTCCCTGGAGTACTTTGTGTATATTGAGGGACGCGTGCAATGTATGGAATGGCTATCTCATCGGCACTCCTTTGTAATCGAGTCATGTTGTAGTCCGTGCGGCAATGAGTCTGCGTACTCTCTTAGATCTCGTGTCTCGGATTACCTTATGACTCGGCCTTGTGCGATCGCAAATTAGGTTCGTACGGCATCACGCTCGGGGGACGACTATCGATTCGACGGAATCGGGGCGTGACACAAGGTGTCCCTGCTAGTCTTGCTGGGAGTTCAGCGGATATGATGCATGGAGGGTATCCTTCACCACTCTCAGGTGAACAATGGCAGAAACTGATGAGCTTGCTGGATAACGACAATCCTTCCAACCCTGGTTCTTTAAACTCTGATCGTCTGATGGGTAAGAATTCTTCTGTCACTTGGATATTCGATACTAGGGCTACTCTTCATGCGACAGGTTCTTGTGACTGTTTAGTTGATTGCTTTGAAGGCCCTGTCTGTCCTGTGATTTTGCCTGATTGGAGCACTATTGAGGCTGTTCTGAGAGGCAAAGTATTTTTGACTGCTTCATTGGTGTTGACGGATGTTCTTTATGTTCCGACATTGACTTGCAATTTGATCTCTGTCTCATAATTGATTGGTGCCAGAAATTGTGATATGTTATTTACTCCTGATTTGTGTTTTGTTCAGGACCGAAGTACGAGGATGGTGATTGGAGCAGGTGAACAAAGGGGTGGACTTTACTTCTTGGAGGAGGTTCCAGCTTCTTTGGCTTCGGTGATCTTGGCATTCTGCTTTGAGAGTTGTCAGATATCTCAAAGCAGCACCAGGACAGGATATTCTTTTGAAAGCTGATTGTGATCTCCGTCTTTCTGGTTGGTGTGATTCCGACTGGGCCAATTGTCCCTTGACTCGCCGCTCTGTTACAGGCTGATTGGTGTTTCTGGGGGGGGTCTCCTATTTCTTGGAAGACCAAGAAACAACCAACTGTTTTCTGATCTTTCGCTGAAGCTGAATACCGATCTCTTGTTGCGCTTGTTTGTGAGTTGAAATAGTTGAAGGAGTTATTGGTGTGTTTGGGCGTTCGCCAGGAGTCTGCTATGTCGGTGTATTGTGACAGTCAGTCAGCCATGCACCTGGCTCAGAACCCGGTATTTCATGAGCGCAGTAAGCATATTGAGGTGGATTTGTATTTTGTTCGCGATGCTATTAGAGATGGCGCCGTAATAGCCTCGCATGTTCCTACTTCTTCTCAACTGGCTGACATATTCACCAAGCCCCTTGGAAAGCATGTCTTTGATTCTTTACTTCCCAAGTTGGGCATTTGTGACTTGCATGCTCCAACTTGAGGAAGGGTGTTAGATTATATTTGTAACTATTGTAAATATGGCCCATAAGCCCAATCATGTAGACACTATATATATATTGTAATCAGCCCCCATCAATAAACAAGGCATTATTATTTTCTATATACACTACCAAAATAAGTTATATCAGCGACGTATTTAGCGACTCCAAGATAGAACGTCGCTAATTTTTGGGGGTTTAGCGACATTTAACTAAGACTTCACTGTTTGTCGCCAACAGCAACAAACAGCGACGTCTAGCGACTGCAATTTGTTAACTGGGAACCTGCGTCGCAAGTTCGTCGGTACACGTCGCTGATGTAGCGACGTACTTTAAGCGGCGTCGCCGTTTACTAAATATCAGCGATGTTTAGCGACGTCCATTTCGGACGTCGCTAAATGTTTCATATAGGCTGCGAGGGTTTCCTTTTCGATCATTCACAAATCCTCCCCCCCCCCCAATTTTTTGCACGCGCGCTCCTCCGGCGATTTCCCTCCTCCGGCCTCCTCCTCTGCGGCGCTCCTCCGACGATCTCCCTCCTCCGGCCTCCTCCTCCCCCTCATCTTCAGGTAGCTCCTCCATCTCTCTTTCTCTCTCTCTCTCTCTCACACACACACACTCTCCCCTGTCCCCGCTTCCCAGTTCCCTCCTCCTCTTGGATTGGAATTCTAATTTAGGGTTCGAGCCCTATTTACCGATACTGGAAAAAATTTAGGGTTCTCATGATAACTTCTATGAAAAATGTTCTTTAAAAGAGCGTTTTGTGTATTTCATGATAATTTTCAGAACTTCTTTACTTTGGGAGCAATTTTAACGAAACTTAATGCTATATATGCAATTTTTTGATCTCAGAATGACCCAACACATATTTCGTTGGGGATTGATGTATTGTTGGTGATTGATGTCTTGTCTCATAATTAGCTTGTTATGATGAGGTTCACAGGAACAGGCAAATACTGGTTGGTTGGTTTCAGAATAGTGGAGATAATGTTGCAAATTTATGTATGATATCCATCCACATTTGCTAGTGTAGTGTGTGTGACCACAACCCACAAGGAGTAGCTCCTTCTTTTTCTCTCCCCCCACCAAGCATCCCCCACTCATGTAACATGCGCACCAACCTGGCATTTTGCCCATGTCTTGGTCTCCAATGCCATCAAGTTCCCATCATTTCCAAGTGGCAAAAAAGAAAGGAAGAAAGAAAGCATGGACTGTGTTGCCCAACTTTCTTTTTCTTCCTCTTGGGTGATTCCACTTTTCTTTGGTTTTTAGGAGGGGCACTCAGGTGCTTTGCACACTCAGAGGTAGGATAAATCCAGTACAAATTAGGGACTGTCATGTTCAGGCAGTTGGTACCAGTGTTTAAGACTAGTTTGATTTGTATAATTTATGTTAAAGGCAGATAGGTAGGTCCTGTATGAGAGACTGGATACCTAGGTATGATGGCTTGGCTAGTTCATGTTACCCAAAGGAAATTTGTCTATTGATATGGACTTAGATAAATTCCTATTGGGAAATGATATTGGAATAAGGATTAACCTGAGAATAGGCTTAACTGAACAGTGATATCAGTTAGCAACTGTTTTCTGAGTTTGAATGTCAGGCATTTTGGGAAAATGGTGAGATACACCAAGTCAGACACTGTCCCTACAACCATTCGACTAGCGAGGTACAACATCGTGATCAGGACATAGTCCCCGCAGCCATTCGACTGGCGAGGTAGAAACTATGTAGCCGTAGATAAAGTTGACTGTCCTCCGACCCCCATCCCTCGGTAATGATGATACGACAACCTATCACTACATCTTTTA
Source organism: Iris pallida (assembly GCA_029216955.1). Lineage (NCBI taxonomy): Eukaryota > Viridiplantae > Streptophyta > Magnoliopsida > Asparagales > Iridaceae > Iris > Iris pallida. Next base: position 4,142,864 of record JANAVB010009994.1, read on the forward strand.
GTAGTAGATAATGTCTTAGAATTATATTTTGTGTGTTCATCTTATTGATTCTGTTACATCCTTCAGATACTATATTCGATAAGAACATATACTACACCATATGTACAGAACATAGATGATTCATACTAATGTATGCTAGAATGAATTTTGGGTTGTGTTCTGAGCCATCCGTTCTCACACTTGACAAAAAATCGAATATAACCTTTTTATCTGCCATTCGATCGGCGAGACAGAAATCTATGTACGACATTTGCTATAAGGAATTTGCATTAATCTACGGTACGACATCGTGATCAGGACATAGTCCCTGCAGCCATTCGACTGGCGAGGCAGAAACTATGTAGCTGTAGATAATGTTAACTGTCCTCCGACCCCCATCACTCGGCAATGATGATACGACAACCTATCACTACATCTTTTAGTAGTAGATAATGTCTTAGTATTACATTTTGTTTGTTCATCTTATTGATTCTGTTACATCCTTCAGATACTATATTCGATAAGAACATATACTACACTATATGTACATAATATAGATGATTCACACTAATATATGCTAGAATAAATTTTGGGTTGTCTTCTGAGCCATCCGTTCTCACACTTGGCAATTATGTATGTGAAATATATCGTTGAAGAACATAAAACTTGTGGTCGTACAATCGTCACTTTCGTGCGTCAGTTCATGTCGGTCTTCACTTTCTGCAGTAATTATCTTAAAATGGATATGAATTACTATCTGCGAAACCGTTTGTGGATGTATAATCGTCATCCTGATGAATTATTATCTGTGTCAATCTTTGCAGAATTATCTTAAAATGATATGAATTACTATCTGCGAAACCATTTGTGGATGTACAATCGTCATCCTGATGACATGTGCGGTGTGCGGGATGAATTTATACAGGGTGTGCAACAGTTCCTGCAGTTTGTCAAGGCGTTCCCTCAGTACATGGACCGTACAAGAATTAAGTATCCATGTGTGAGATATCGCAACTTGAAATATCATTCGGAAGTGGATGTGACATATCATTTGTATTTGAGGGGTTTCATGCCAAATTATTATCAGTGGACCGCACACGAAAAACTTGTGCTTTTAGCCTCCGAGTCGAAGCCTTATGTGGAGCCTTATGTAGATGTCCACGAGCATGCTGATTACGACCAAGGGTAGACGAACATGGTTTTCGATGCTGCGGGACCTAGTTTCGATCCGAACAATCAATATGCAGTTGAGGAGGCACCGAATGCCGATGCTGCAAAGTTCAAGGAGTTGCTGGAGAATGCAAGGACTCCTTTATATCCTGGTTGTGATGACCATTCACCGTTGGAGGTGATTACAAGATTGTTGAGCATAAAATCAGATTTTAACATGTCTCAAGAATGCTACAACCGAATCCTAGAGTTAATTAAAGATATATTGTCGGAGGGTGGCAAGTTACCTAAAGACTTCTACCGATCCAAAAGAATGGTGAGATCGCTCTGGATGGGGTATGAAAAAATTGATGCATGTCGCAACGGATGCATGTTGTACTATAAGGACGACAAGGATGAAGACGCCTGCAGATTTTGTGGTGTCGATCGCTTCAAGGCAACTAGTACAATAAGGACTTCTGTTGCACGCAAGCCAGCAGATTTGATGCACTATTTGCCTTTGACGCCGCGGTTGCAGAGGTTGTTTATGGCAAAGGAGACAGCTGATAATATGAGTTGGCACAAGCGGAAACAAATAGATGGAGTACTGATCATCCATCCGACGGGGAAGCATGGAAGCACTTTGATCGAGTGTATCCCGATTTTGCTTCGAAGCCGCGTAATGTCAGATTGGGGTTTTCCTCCGACGGTTTTACCCCATTTGGACTTTTGGGCTCACAATATTCTTGTTGGCCTGTGATTGTTACTCCGTACAACTTGTCGCCTTGGATGTGTATGAAGACTCATTACATGTTCCTAACTGTTATTCCAGGTCCAAAGAACCCGAAGAGGAACATCGATGTGTACTTACAGCCCTTGGTAGATGAGCTGAATCAATTATGGGAAGTAGGTGCAACCACATATGATGTTTCCAGAAAGCAGAACTTTCAGATGACGGCCGCACTAATGTGGACCATCAATGATTTTTCGGCCTATGGAATGTTATCGGGTTGGAGCACCCATGGTCGTCTCGCATGTCCGTATTGCATGGATCGCACTAAGGCTTTCCGTTTGAAACACGGAGGAAAACTGTGCTTCTTTGATTGTCATCGACAGTTCCTGCCAAAGGATCATCCGTACCGGAGGAACAGGAATGCTTTTCATGCTGGCGTGGTAGAGAAGTGTAGTCCACCGCCACGGTGGTCCGGGGACACGATATGGGAAGAAGTTAAAGAATTGTCAAGTGCTATTAAAGAGCCTACAACGGGGTACAAGTGTGATGGATTTGGCCGCACTCACAACTGGACGAAGAGGAGTATATTCTGGGACCTACCATATTGGAGTGACCATCTGCTCAGACATAACCTGGATGTCATGCATATCGAGAAGAATGTATTTGACAATATAATAAATACTGTGATGGACGTAAAGGGGAAGACGAAAGACAATCCCAAGGCCAGGTTGGACTTAGAAGAAATATGCAGACGTCCAGAGTTGTATTTGATAAAGGAAGGCAGTGGGAAGTATAAGCAGCCCAGGGCCATTTTCTTACTGGACAAGGAGGACAAAGGTAAACTTTGTAGGTGGATCCAGGGCCTAAAATTTCCAGACGGGTACGTATCAAATTTGAGAAGAAGTGTTGACCCGAAGGAGAACAAACTACAGGGTATGAAGAGCCACGACTGTCACGTTTTTATGGAGAGGTTAATCCCGATTGCATTTCGGGAATTCTTACCTCAGGTCGTTTGGGATCCATTGACAAAGCTTAGCATATTCTTCAGAGATCTTTGTTCTACTAAGTTGCTCGTCGATCGGCTTGAAAAGCAGGAGAAGGACATTACAGTAACATTGTGTAAGCTTGAGAGGGTGTTCCCTCCTGGATTCTTCGACTCTATGGAGCATTTGCCAATTCATCTTTCATATGAGGTACGTGTTGGTGGGTCCGTCGGTTATTGGTGGATGTATCCGTTCGAGCGCCATCTAAACCACCTGAAGAGGAAGGTAAAAAATAAGACACGGGTCGAGGGTTCTATTTGTGAAGCCTATGTCCTTGAGGAGATTACAAACTTTTGTTCAATGTATTTCAAGCCTCATATTGCTACAAATAGAACAAGAGCTCCGAGGAACGACGATGGAAATATGGAATATAATGATGCATTATTGAAAGTCTTCAATGCTCTTGGAAAGCCTTCTGGAAAACTGAAAAAGAGATATTTGAATGATGAGGAACTAAAGGCTGCCCAATTATATATATTACTCAACTGCGAGGAGGATGAAATGGAAAAGCTAGAGTGGTAAGTAAAAATCTTCAACGTTCAAGTCATCTATTTGTTGATTACGTTATTATAATTTAACGAGTATATCCCGATATTTATTGGTTTTCAGCAAATTTAATGATGAGGTGAGGTCAAGTAGACCATACATTGCAGATGAAGAAGTAGAAGAAGAAATGAGACTTCATTTCCCGTCTTGGTTGACTGTATATGTATGTAAGAAGTTAGTTAGAATCTTCCTCCATTCACAACTGCACAAGAAATAACTTAACATTAAACTTAATTTTGTATCTTCTCGTGTTTAGGTCGATCATCCAGACGTCATCCTTGAGAATGAATCTATTAGAACTCTTGCCAAGGGACCAATTTATGCCGTCAAATTATGGCCAAGTTATTGCGTGAATGGGTTTAAGTTCAAGTCAACAAATGCTCTCATCAGAGATAGCTTCCTGGATCTTGATTCTACAAAAAATAGTTGTTTATGTATCAAATCTACAAACTATAAAGATGTCACTCCATACAATAATTTCTATGGCATCTTACGGGAGATCGTAGAATTGACGTACAACTATGGCATAGAGCCTGCCGAGATCGTGTTGTTCAAAGTTGATTGGTTCGATCCCATACAAGATCAAGGATGGAAAATTGACAAGCATGGTCTTGTGGATATTAAATACCGTCGTCGATACCAAGGATACGAACCATTTATCCTAGCAAGTCAAGCTCAACTCGTATATTTTACAACATATCCTAGACGGGGAACAACGAGGTACGACTGGTAGGCAGTATGCAAGACTAAAGCCAGAAATACCTACGACGTCGACGAAGTGGCTTATCAGGAGGATGAGCTGCCTCTTGTACCAAATACAGTTGATGTCGACTCAGCAGAAGTTCTCCATTCAATATCTACTTGTGTAGAAGAGGTACAAGTATCCGAAGGAGAAGACGAAGGAGATGCTAGTGACGATGAGGAGGAAGAGAAAGAGGATGAGGAGGAGGAGGAGGAGGTGGAGGCAAACGAAGAAGAGGAATTTTCAGAGGATGATTGAGAAACTATAATTTTGATGTATTCATATTTCTGTAATCTTAAATTATGAACTATGATCATTTCTATTAGTATTCAGATTTTTGAAAACTTAAATTATGAACTCTAATGTATGCAGATATTTCTAAACTGTCATTGTATTTATTTATATTTTCAATCATATGTTATTATCAGCATGGCAGGACGACGCGGAGGTACCTCAGGACGACGCAGAGATAGGTCAGGACGAGCCGTGTCCTTAGGTGGGCAGAGAGCTCCTTTACCAGAGGATAGCTCCGGACCATCGTCTGACCCGAGCACTCCATTGTACCGTACGGTCGCAGGTCTGGGTGGCAGTACACCTGCGACGAGCAGTTCCAGGCTTGCTGATCATACTACTTTCCCTAGCCTTCCTACCGCTGACAGCAGCATGGCGGGTGGGGAGCAGGGGGAGGAGGTAGTCCCTACTCCCGCCGGGCAGATCCATACCAGAGCGACCCTTCATGCGTACATCAGGACGAGACGAGGATGGAGATTGGTGTAGTGCCCCGTCCCTACATCGTGCCCCGTTTCCGTCCACGGGGTGCACGAGAAAGGAACATTATCGCTATCGATTCGGTCGGGACCGATAGGTCGGAATCGGCCGAGTCGATCGAATGGGAACGGTTGAATTAAGATCCATTCCACGTTATGGAATGGTTTCTTCGGAACCAAGTCCCATATTCAGCGGGTTGCGCCTCGAGGATTGGCTCTGCGGCTGAGTCGGGAGAGACCTCCCGTTGCTCTGATTTTCATGCCGCACTTGATTTGGCTTTGGCTTTGGTTTTCGTGAATGCGCTTTTCGTGAATGTTTTCCGAATGAGTTTTCGTGACTTGCGTTTTCGAGCTTCGCATTCATATCGAAATTTCTTGAATTATACAGTGTTCTAATCAGTTGCTTATGCGATTGCAGGTGATCGCGTAGGCGATGTCAGCGCAGCCAACCGGTTGCTCGCTTGAAGCAAGGCTAAGGCGAGTGGCTGACCTCCTTCACCTCGTCCCTCTACTTCAAAACTCATTATGTGAAGTAAAATTAATGCTTGTCATAATAGTGTAAAATCAAAGGAATCGTAGCACGATTCTTCACGAAACACTTGTTATCAACGGCTGGTATTGGAAATAGAATACATGTTCCTTATGCAAATCCACTTAGCCTATGCAAAGCAATAAATGAATCGATTAATGTTTATCGCAACGATACGGCTAAGTAAGCAAAACAGTCATTGGACAACTTGTCGACAAGGTGTAGTTTTCTCGAACGGTTAACTAGGCCAAGGGACCGATTCGGCCCGGGAGGAACGAGTTTATAGCAAGCGCCAACCCTTCATCGGCGCGAGTTAGGCGGGAACTTTCGCACAGGGCTCGCTACCCGACGCGAAAGGGTCGCCGTCTAACCCAGCTATAGTCCACGATTGTAACGCCCCAGTCCCAAAATACGTAGGACCAAGTACGTAAATATGCCAGCTGCAGATATACAAAAAATACTCCAATGTATGGAATCCTCGTATAAATACATAAGCTGTAAAATGTAGAGAACCAAGACATGCTAAATCTCATCCACAAATGTATAATAAAATAAAGATAAAATCAACTTAAATAGTTATGGTACAATCGTTGGGCGGAGACAAAGTCCACTACCAACTATCTCAATGAAATAAATGTACAAGGAGGCGATCGACCAAATGATAAAACAAACCAAGAGCAATCATCTTCGAGAAATGGGGAAGATCACGACCTTGGCTAGAACACCTGCAGAAAACATGAACACACACCTGGGGAAAAACCAGGTCCTCAGAGGGACATAACAAGATACATAATATCATGCCATAACTGAATAGTAAGAGCTCAATAGAAAATATACATGCGTAAAGGTTCCTAACCATTCTATGTGATATACACTTTGAGAAGACAACGTTCTACGCAGGAGCTTAGGCGTTCAGCATAGATGGAGAGAGAGTGGTAGTAGGTAGCGCTCATAAGAGACACTATCGACCATGGGCAGAAAGTAGCTCTCATACGAGAACTATCGGTCCCGAGACAGTAAGTAGCGCTCATACGAGACACTATCGGCCCAAATCTATGTGTGTAATAAACATGTAGCCCCTACGCTAATAACTGTCTCCCCCTCCCCATGATACTATACATGTGTCGACTCTACGACACTGTTTAATCCTAATAACTGCCAAGTCTTCTACATAATCTATTAACAGTTATATCCTAATGCATGGCCTGTACGCGCCAATGATCAGTCAGCACGCAAGTCCGCATCTATATGCGACTCACAACTCACACACAATCCGTGGCACATCGTAACAGTTTATGAGATGCACTAAACATTTGGTGGTCCCTTAACTCTAAGCCAATTTTATAAAATATAGTAATTTGTATCTACATATAATTTAGAAAGAAACAACTTGAAAATAAACACAACATGCATGATATTGAGCAGGAAATTTAAACAGTAAAGGCAAGGTGTCTTGCCTGGTGTGTCGCCTGGCACGGTGTGTTGTCTGACAGCATTTCGATTAGTCTACTGGCCAAGCCAAATTGAAGCAGTCCGGATTCGCAAGAAATATGAACGAGATTAGCTAGTCACGGTAAGGATTCAAAATCGAAGGTTTGCATAGATAGATATTTATAACTCACTTATACTAATGGAAAAACTATTTTTATTGATCAAATAATCGTAGATACTTATTCCTTAAAAATTATTTTAGATAAGTAGTTAAAAATTTAAGAAAAGATCAGTTTTGAAATTAGTTGAAAATACTACACTTTATAAACGAATATATTAAATAAATATTTGACAATATTAATAGCTATAATTAATTGGTCATAAATTTAGCAAAATATTCATATGTATATAACCAGGATAATAAATTATACAAATAATAATACTAATGATAATAATAATAATAATAATAGTAATAAACAGTAATGGAAGTAATAATAAAACTAATAATAACAATAATAATAATAATAATAATAATAATAATAATAATAATAATAATGATACTTAATAATATAGACTAAATTTTAACAGTAGAAAGTAATAATAAAGTAACAATGATATTAAAACCCCTAAACATCCATTCATTCCCCAAATTTTAATCAGAGAGAGAAAGAGGTGTGGAAAGAGGAATCGGAGAAGAAGAAGCTCACCAGAAGGGGTTTTGGTGGGGCGCGACGGTCGTCGCGCGGGGTCGAGATGGCAAAGTCTGGGGGTGGTGCACGGCGTGCGTCTGTGGCAGCGCGCCCGGAGCGGCGGCTCGGCTCCAGATCTGCGCGGACGGAGGATGCGGCGGAGGAGCCGGCGGCTGAGGCCGTGCACGGTCGAGAGCACCTGGTCGGGCGGCGTCTTCTGTGGGTCAGGCGGAGGAAGTCGGAGGCTAGAGCGGAGCTGGCGGCGCTGGGCTTGCCGGAGTAGGAGAGAGGTCGATCTGGGGCGAGGAGGTTGTACGAGGCCAGCGATCACGCGTGGTGTCGCCGGGATCGGCGTCGGACCTGGGTGGTGCGGCCTGACGGGGTTAGGTATGGTTTTTCTTCTTTATTCTGGTGTGGTGGTGGTGGTGGTAACGGTGGTTGGTGGCGGTGATGGAGACGGGGCGCCGGTAGCGTTGGGGTGCCGCAGTCGTGGTTGGTGTGGTCGAAGGTGGTGGTGGTGGCTAGGTCGGAGATTGGCAGGATGCAGTGGTGATGTCGGGGACGGATGCTGGTGGTGGTGCGTGGTGGAGACGGTTAGGCAGCTGTCGTCGTGTCGGGAAATGTCCGGCACGACCTGGATGGGTGTCCGGGGTTGTTGGACACGGGGTCGAAAATATGTATATGTACTAGTATTACATATAGTGGATGTAGGGAGGCACAAACACGATGCACCAATTTTGTGGAAAAAATTTTTTTGGTTGTGGAGAGAATTATGGAGGAGTACCTGCCTATTTATAGGATGTGGGAATTCTCAGTTGGATAGGGATTAGGATTAGTTTAAACCCAATTTAGATAATTCATAATTTAATTTAAAATCAATCAATCCAAATCCAATTACAAACCAAGTTTAAATCTAATTAAATTTTAGTTTAAGAATCAAATGGGATAAATCAAATTGCAAATATTTAACTATTTAAATAATTCCATAATTTCAAATCTAGATTTAAATGCCACAATAATTTCAAAATATATTTTCTAAAATACTAAAATTATTAATTTTGAAAATTTATTATTATTTAAAAATAAACTAATAAATAATTACTAATTATATATGTATATCCAAATAATATTTACATAAATATACTTTTCTAATATACCATTTTATAGGAAAATTTATTTATTATTTATAACTGTGTAAATGAAAGGTTTTATCAATAAAATAACAAACCTGGAAATTTTGGAACGATAACAAAATAATTATTATGTATATTATTTTGAAACCATAAAAATATAAAAAAATATCTTTTTCAAAAATATGTACGCTCACACATATTCGCACTAGTCGAGCAAATTCGAAAAAAATGAAAATTTCACGCGCGACGTACAATACGACTATGCGGCGTACAATACCAAATTTTAAATCAGTACCAAAATTAAATTAAAAAAATAGTAGAAATTTAGGGGTTTTACATCCTATCCAACTTAAAAAATTTCGTCCTCGAAATTAGGAATAAGTAGGGGGTCTCGATAGAAAATATAGGGTTGTCTAGGTTTAGAGTTGAATCATCGTCAAATTTCAAAAAGGTCGTGAAAGTTGAATCTAAGGTCGAGGAAAAAGGCAAGTAGCTCAAGACGGGAATAGTCATGTTGGTTGGTGGTTAACTGTCTTGGCAATAGACAGTGGACAACTATGAGAATATCAAGTACGGGTGTTTGTCTTTCTAAAACAGGCGGGCAGAAATAAAGAGTTCGAAGAAGACATTATCGAATTCGAATGAGTGGTTCAAAGACGACTGAATAAGTTCCAAAAGAATTGCCAAAGCAGTCGCGGGTGAGACTCTAGGGCCAAGTTTAACTATGTCTCCATCCACGTTGAACAATATTCAAAAAAAGCGAACCAAGTGCACTATGGTTGATCAGACCATAATACATCGGCTCTGATTTAGACAATGTATTAGTGGGCGCCCACATTAAACATATGTCATGATCAAGCTTGAATACGAATACGCTTGCAAAACTAAGCTATTTTTGCATCATAGGTAGATAAAACAATAAGTAAAGGGTAATGATAAAAGAAATCAATTAGTCCAAGATCTTATAAAATCTAAGTTCCGCCCGAAATTTGGGCCTATGCAGTCGGCTTGGTTGACTAGATAAGTTAGGGTCCACTAAATTCTATGGTCCAAGTGAACCTATCAATATGGTCCACAAAAGGTTGGTTAGGTCGGGAGGTATTCTACCCAACTTATAAGAATTTAAACTAATGGTATGATAGGTCCAGCAATCAAGATAAAATGTAAGGTTAAGCATGTAAGGAATTGAGTAGAACAAATCATATATCGGGTCGAAAGAATTGAGTCGAGGTCGAGTCTCATCTATAGTTAAAAAGTATATTGGTTTCATGGTAGGGATTAGAGTCCAGTCTTTTTGACCCGAAAGTCGTAACATGAAATTAGAGTACAAGGAGACGTGTTTTAGTGGCACGTGATACACCTACATGAAGGTAGGTTCGTCTAGGTCTTGCTTGTGAAATTTGTGGGAAGGAAACGTCTAGTGTTGTGCTCCAAATATCCAAGTCACGATAAAAGACACACAAAAGAATTTAAATAGAAAGTGGGAGTTCATGAGATAATGATTAACGCACAAAATAAATGACCAAGTTAAATCATGAAATAAAGATAATTTGGATTCTAGTAGATCAAGGTAAAATAAGTTAGGAATACAATTTCTAGAGATATGATAGCCACTTAGATGGAGTATGATTAAGGAACAATCTAATCATTTCTCAAGTTTCAAATAATTAGATGGTCATGACAAAAGATCTAGAATTCAGGGAAGGTCGAGTAAGTCAAAAGATATGTTCATCGGTTTGGTCGATGACTAACTACACTTGTGTATATGCAATATCATAATCATAGGCGGCATGGTAATCTAATGTAGAATACTTCTATCTCACTAGGGTGACCTTTCTTGCTTCTTGGTCCTCTACCAATATGATCTAATCTAAATTTCAAGTTCCTCGAAGTTTCTCAATAAAATTTCCAAGATACTCCGCCATAATTACCAATTATCTTAGCCTGTCAAGTTTAATTTAAATCTCTAATCAATCTCGAAATAGTCCTTGTATATCGCAAATGAACATACTTCTTTTTTTTCCAAAATTTAAATATCCATAATCAAGACTTTAAACTCGAAATTTAAATAACTCTATAAATCATAGATCATAGGACAAAATTTGAAATTTGAAATTTTCCTTCAAAGTCGATATCTTCCAAAAATTTTAAACAAATTTTTTTTCCATCCTCTCTTCAAAATTTAATAAACTTATAAATCGTACGCGCAATTTAAAACCTCAAGTTCTCTCCCTTCTAAACTTTCGTCTCTCTAGTCGTCAACAAAATCATAATTTAAACTCTTTAATAATCTCGAGATAAACTTTATCATATTACAATCCAAACTTAAAGTTAACCGTAAATCAAGTGTCACAATATAAAAACTCAAGATATTTTTCAAATTGATTTCATATCCCTAATAAATCATAACTATTTCACAATTTTAAAATTTATAAAATTTTGTTTTCTCGATCTAGCTATCCTCTTGTGTATACTACCTTGTAAATTTAAAATAAAATTTCAACTATCCTTTGTTGGCGGTAATATGCTACTATCCAACTTGAAATAAACTAATCCTTAAAATCAAATTTCTAGGAAACATAAATACTTTTATACACAAATAAGACCTCAATGCATACTAATTGTCAAGGTAATCATTCTAGCCATGTGTTTGACCTATGAGCATATACTAGTGTAGTCATCTTCCTAGTTGACACTAAGCACGAAAATAAGAATCAACGGTAGAAAGGAATAAAGCAAGATGCAGTTCAAGAAAGTCGAACGAGAGTTCAGAATTTGAAGCCAATGGAAGAGGTCAAGCTGTATGGATGAGATTCCTAGATTCTTATCCTATGTTGCAGGCTCACATCGGTACAATTACGTAACCGAAGTGACAAACTCGACCTGCATGGGCCACCACAAAAATATGAAACGCCCCAGTCCCAAAATACGTAGGACCAAGTACGTAAACATGCCAGCTGCAGATATACGAAAAATACTCCAATGTATGGAATCCTCGTATAAATACATAAGCTGTAAAATGTAGAGAACCAAGACATGCTAAATCTCATCCACAAATGTATAATAAAATAAAGATAGAATCAACTTGAATAGTTATGGTACAATCGTTGGGCGGAGACAAAGTCCACTACCAACTATCTCAATGAAATAAATGTACAAGGAGGCGATCGACCAAATGATAAAACGAACCAAGAGCAATCATCTTCGAGAAATGGAGAAGATCACGGCCTTGGCTAGAACACCTGCAGAAAATATGAACACACACCTGGAGAAAAACCAGGTCCTCAGAGGGACGTAACAAGACACATAATATCATGCCATAACTGAATAGTAAGAGCTCAATAGAAAATATACATGCATAAAGGTTCATAACCATTCTATGTGATATACACTTTGAGAAGACAACGTTCTACGCAGGAGCTTAGGCGTTCAGCATAGATGGAGAGAGAGTGGTAGTTGGTAGCGCTCATAAGAGACACTATCGACCATGGGTAGAAAGTAGCTCTCATACGAGAACTATCGGCCCCGGGGCAGTAAGTAGCGCTCATACGAGACACTATCAGCCCAAATCTATGTGTGTACTGAACATGTAGCCCCTACGCTAATAACTGTCTCCCCCCTCCCCATGATACTATACATGTGTCGACTCCACGACACTGTTTAATCCTTAATAACTGCCAAGTCTTCTACATAATCTATTAACAGTTATATCCTAACGCATGGCCTGTACGCGCCAATGATCAGTCAGCACGCAAGTCCGTATCTATATACGACTCACAACTCACACACAATCCGTGGCACATCGTGACAGTTTATGAGATGCACTAAACATTCGATGGTCCCTTAACTCTAAGCCAATTTTATAAAATATAGTAATTTGTATCTACATATAATTTAGAAAGAAACAACTTGAAAATAAACACAACATGCATGATATTGAGCAGAAAATTTAAACAGTAAAGGCAAGGTGTCTTGCCTGGTGTGTCGCCTGGCATGGTGTGTTGTCTGGCAGCATTTCGATTAGTCTACTGGCCAAGCCAAATTGAAGCAGTCCGGATTCGCAAGAAATATGAACGAGATTAGTCACGGTAAGGATTCAAAATCGAAGGTTTGCATAGATAGATATTTATAACTCACTTATACTAATGGAAAAACTATTTTTATTGATCAAATAATCGTAGATACTTATTCCTTAAAAATTATTTTAGATAAGTAGTTAAAAATTTAAGAAAAGATCAGTTTTGAAATTAGTTGAAAATACTACACTTTGTAAACGAATATATTAAATAAATATTTGACAATATTAATAGCTATAATTAATTGGTCATAAATTTAGCAAAATATTCATATGTATATAACTAGGATAATAAATTATACAAATAATAATACTAATGATAATAATAATAAAAATAATAGTAATAAACAGTAATGGAAGTAATAATAAAACTACTACTAATAATAATAATAATAATAATAATAATAATAATAATAATAATAATAATAATAATAATAATAATAATAATAATATTTTAACAGTGGAAAGTAACAATGATATTAAAACCCCTAAACATCCATTCATTCCCCAAATTTCAGTCAGAGAGAGAAAGAGGTGTGGGAAGAGGAATCGGGGAAGAAGAAGCTCACTAGAAGGGGTTTTGGCGGGGCGCGACGGTCGTCGCGCGGGGTCGAGATGGCGAAGTCTGGGGGTGGCGCACGGCGTGCGTCTGTGGCAGCGCGCCCGGAGCGGCAGCTCGGCTCCAGATCTGCGCGGACGGAGGATGCGGCGGAGGAGCCGGCGGCTGAGGCCGTGCGCGATCGAGAGCACCTGGTCGGGCGGCATCTTCTGTGGGTCAGGCGGAGGAAGTCGGAGGCTAGAGCGGAGCTGGCGGTGCTGGGCTTGCCGGAGTGGGAGAGAGGTCGATCTGGGGCGATGAGGTTGTACGAGGCCAGCGATCACGCGTGGTGTCGCCGGGATCGGCGCCGGACCTGGATGGTGCGGCCTGACGGGGTTAGGTATAGTTTTTCTCCTTTATTCTGGTGTGGTGGTGGTGGTGGTAACGGTGGTTGGTGGCGGTGACGGAGACGGGGCGCCGGTAGCGTTGGGGTGCCGCAGTCGTGGTTGGTGTGGTCGAAGGTGGTGGTGGTGGCTAGGTCGGAGATTGGCAGGATGCAGTGGTGATGTCGGGGACGGATGCTGGTGGTGGTGCGTGGTGGAGACGGTTAGGCAGCTGTCGTCGTGTTGGAAAATGTCCGGCACGACCTAGATGGGTGTCCGGGGTTGTCGGACACGGGGTCGAAAATATGTATATGTACTAGTATTACGTATAGTGGATGTAGGGAGGCACAGACACGATGCACCAATTTTGTGGAAAAAAAAATTTGGTTGTGGAGAGAACTATGGAGGAGTACCTGCCTATTTATAGGATGTGGAAATTCCCAGTTGGATAGGGATTAGGATTAGTTTAAACCCAATTTAGATAATTTATAATTTAATTTAAAATCAATCAATCCAAATCCAATTACAAACCAAGTTTAAATCTAATTAAATTTTAGTTTATGAATCAAATGGGATAAATCAAATTACAAATATCTAACTATTTAAATAATTCCATAAATTCAAATCTAGATTTAAATGCCACAATAATTTCAAAATATATTTTCTAAAATACTAATATTATTAATTTCAAAAATTCATTATTATTTAAAATAAACTAATAAATAATTACTAATTATATATGTATATCCAAATAATATTTACATAAATATACTTTTCTAATATACCATTTTATAGGAAAATTTATTTATTATTTATAATTGTGTAAATGAAAGGTTTTATAAATAAAATAAAAAACCTGAAAATTTTGGAACGATAACAAAATAATTATTATGTATATTATTTTGAAACCATAAAAATATAAAAAAAATATCTTTTTCAAAAATATGTACGCTCGCACATATTCGCACTAGTCGAGCAAATTCGAAAAAATAAAAATTTCACGCACGACGTACAATACGACTATGCGGCGTACAATACCAAATTTTAAATCAGTACCAAAATTAAATAAAAAAATAGTAGAAATTTAGGAGTTTTACAGCGATGGCTTGACATTGCCAATGGTCTTCACACCCTTTCCACTGCTTAACAAGTGCACGGGACACGGGATGAACATGATAGTTGCTTAATGTTATACAGTTTCATATGCTTGCCTCAAAACATGTTAACATGCAAATCGAGCAGGATGGTTAGAAAGATCATTGAAATAACTAGCTAACATGTTTACGAAACTTCTTGAATCAAATGCAGAGCTTGGATTTAATTAGCCATTCGCCAGTACATGTGTTTTGTGCTGATCCTCGCTCCTTGCAGGTCCTGCGAACCAGGAAGGACGTGCCAATTAGCTTGGCGACGTTCGTGACTTTTGAAGCTTCGGCCGTGCGTCGAAGACTTGCTCTGCGACTCCCCTTTTGAAGGCTCTCGACAGTCCAAGGAAGATGACTCAGCGTCCCTCCCATCCAGGTCACTGGAGTACCTTGTTGTATATTGAGGGATGTGTGCAATGTATGGAATGGCTATCTCATCGGCACTCTTTTGTAATCGAGTCATGTTGTAGCCCGTGCGGCGATGAGTCTTGTATCGGAGTCTGTAAAAGATGTTCATTATCAATAAAGATCAAGTTTCCTTTACTTATGGTGTGAATCAATTTGTCTGCGTACTCTCTTAGATCTCGTGTCTCGGATTACCTTATGACTATGCCTTGTGCGATCGTAAATTAGGTTCGCACGGCATCACGCCCGGGGGACGACTATCGATTCGACGGAATCGCGACGTGACAATTTGGGCCGACGATCCTACGAAGTAAGTTAAATGAATATATATATATATATATATATATATATATATATATATATATATATATATATATATATATATATATATATATATATATATATATTATGCATGTCTGTATATCTATATATATTCATTAATACGTCGGTTATCGTTGTATACAGATATCGTCCATCGTCGGTACAGAGAGCGTTGGGCTCCTTTCTAAGGTCCAACTATGGGGGTCCGTGGATCAACTACTCGGATGCCTCAGAAGAGAGGAAGACATTCTGGTTTGCCCACTTCAAGGTAACTAAAGATAGTTAATTTAGTATGATTAATATAATTTTAAGCATTTTTTAGAACTTATTATTTTAATTTATAATTCTTGTAGAGGACTTATTTTTATCAACCACTGTCACGCCCCAGAACCAGAACACTGGAGAGCGGGGGCAGACATAGACAGCTACGTATAATAAAATAGGATCCACTCCATTATACGGTCACGACTGTCTAGATATGTGAGGGTTTATCTACAAGCCATCAGTCTCTTAGGGTCAATAACAAGCCTAATGTCTCAATCACAAGCAAGTAAGTAGATGTTACAAGATGTAAGACCAGCAAATATACAATAGTAAGGCGTCCCAAATATTACATATTCAGCTGATCATGAAGCTAGTCGTTACAAAATGTGATGACTAGCAGGAGTTTTAGTCATACATGATCAACCCTAGATTGCCAATCATGTTACAGCCCGTAGGCAGACAGTAAGTAAAAATATACACGAGCTAACACTTACTCGGCGGCTAAACGCATCAAAAGAATAATTTTACAATAGAGTGGGAGAGCCAAAAATAAATCCACTCGTTGCCAGGATTCCCTCTAGTGGTCACCATGTGGCTGGAAGGTCGGTAGATCCTCTGGTACTGCTCCGAAATCTGGCCATACAAAACCAGCTGGGTCATACCCCAGAAGAGCAAGTGCCACAAGTGAGGCTTCACTTAGGAACTAAAACCAGCAATTAGCACAAGAATATAATTACATAAAAGATAGTAACAAAAGAGCTTGATATTAAAGAATAACAACAGTCAAAATAGAGTACGAGGGAAACCATTCAAGTAGCCAGGTCACAACCCTTAAACCAAACAAGGACCGGGGTTGTAACCCTTCACCTGAATAGAACTCCGTCTCCAATTCTATTGATAAGGTAAAACGTATCAAGCATGACAGGTGATATACGATGAGATAACCATGGGACTATTCAAATAACCAAGTTACAACCCGTAAACCAAACAAGGACCGGGGTTGTAACCCTTCGTCTGAACAGAACTTGGCTTCTCCCACCATTTATCGGCAAGGTAATATAAGAAGACAGGTCATATAACAATCTTGTACAGGATCAAGACAAGACTAGACTCCATCCAATCATCACGGCCAAGCAAAGAGTACGGCTTGATACTTTAACTAACTAGGGTTATCACAAGCCTTAGTTACTAGCAAGATGCAATGAGAATTCTAAGTCCGGTTACCTGTTTGTTACTACCTGAGTGATCCCAGCAAGAAAAGGAAAAGATAGCATGATATAGCAGACACACTGTAGTAAGATACATGTGTCCTAAGGTACCACACTCGACGGCGGGCTGGAAGTGCGCTCATCTCGACGGATAGCAACAAATCCCATGTATATATATATAAGGCCGGGACCAAAGGGGCAACAGGTATCTGGGAAATTCTCTATGAACTATTTGATCAATCTAGTCATTAACCTAGCCAGATTCAGTATGAATCCCTGACCGTGGTACTCAGGGATCATGCCCTAGACATGATGTAAGACACAACCGGACTAGTAGTTTATACAAGCACAATCATCCACGGTGTCCAGGCCAATGAATTGATTTGTCAAGAGTGCGCCACGACGGGCCACTATCATTATCATTATTACTTATCAAGAGTATGCCACGACGGGCCACTATCATGCATTGTCAGGGTACTTGTCAAGAGTGCACCACTACGGGTCACTGTCGTGTCATGCATAGCAGGTCAAGTTATCAGGTCAAGTTATCATGTCAGGAGTGCACCACGGCGGGCCACTATCAAGCCTGTCAGTTCTAGGTCACACCATGCCAGGTACAATTGTCATTTCAATCATGTCAATCAAATCGGGATTATCAAGCTCGGGGCAAAAGGCGTAAGGATATAAAATGGGCGTAAAAAATATACAATAGGGTAAGGTGTACGTTATAGGAACTCAAGTTACACAGGGCATTACAAGTACGGATTAATAACGATCATTAAATAATAAAATACAAGCCAGGAAAAGAGCCATGCGGCTCGAGCATAGGCGGCCAAGAATGATCTCATGCGGCCGAGGAGGGAGCAGCCCATGCGGCTGGAGGGGACTCGGGTCAAAGGGAATGCATACGGCTTAGGGGAGTTCAGGGTCATGCAGCGGAGTATCATGCGGCCAGAGGGAAGTAAGCTTCATGCGGCTGGGGGAAAGGAGCCCATGTGGGTCGGGGTTAAGAGCCCATGCGGCTCGGAATAAGAGCAGCTTATGCGGCTAGCGGAGAAGCTGTGCGTATGCGACAGGCCATCAATCAGGTATATGCGGCCAGGAAGGGGAGAGGGGCACATGCGACTAATTCATAGCATTCATGCGGCTGAGAAGTGGATTCTCATGCGGCTAGGAATGGACTGAATTCTATGCGGCAAGCAGGAAGCAGATCTATGCGGCTAGCAGGACCAGAAGGCATATGCAGCACAAGAGCAAAGGGCTATGCGGCTGAATCAAGTCAAATCCCATGCGGCCATAGGATAAGGAATTATGCGGCTGGGGATGAACCACATGCGACTGGAAGAAATACTTGTCGCATGAATTTGTCATGCGATCAAGTCCAGGCAATAGTGCATGCGGTCGGAACTGACTTGCCGTATGAATTTTCATGCGGTCAAGTGCTGCCATGCGGCTTGGGACTGTGCTTCTTCTCCAATGTTCCGAAAAGAAGAACACCATGAGAGCCAAGTTCTCAAGCTCCATAACTCCATCATCCGGAGCCCAAATCCGAACTTCCATAGGTCAAAATGGGGCAGAATGAAATGCTCTACAACATGGAACCATCAAAACTCAGAAATAACAAGATTAAGTAGATCAAAACTCAAGTAATCCAAAAATAAAATAAACTTAGATCTATAAGAATCTAGCCATGGAAAGTAGAAATGCCAAGTACTAAAGAGTGTTAGAATGCTGTAAGGAAGAAAATGGAACAATAAAATTTGGGTTCCACCATGAAGCAAGATGCACTTGCCTAGACCTCTCTCTCTCTCTCTCTGGTAGGTAAAGAAATAATGGAGGAAAGAAGAAGAGTAATGAAGAGAAAGAAGGAAGTGGGGTTAATAAATGGTAGTGGTGGTGGTAGGTAAGGGTTCACCCCTTGGTTCATGATGAACCAATAGTAATTCTCAAACCGAACCAAGCCAACCCAAACCAAGAAATAAACCAAGTCGAGAATAAAACTAAGCCAGGAATCATGCAAATACAAGAATAAATACGTACACGTATTCCAAAAATACGTAATACGAACCACATGCATTACAACTCTACCCACCTTAAAAGAATTCCGTCCTCGAAATTTAATTAAGAGACTAGAGGGACAAGAACAAGCTATACTATCGCAAGCAATCTACGTTACCAATCAATCATACAATCATACATGCAAGCAAGGAATCAAAGTGCAAGGCATAAGGAAGATATTACACCTCACGAGCTAAACCGATTGGGATAACGTGATCGGATATCATCCTCACACTCCCACGTTTGACTCTTCCAAGGAGCGATGAACTCAAGCAAACACGAACTAAACTAATAGTCTTGCGCTTGAGGTCTCTTCTTTGGTCAAACAGGGACACGGGCCTCTCCTCATACAAAATGGTTGGTACCAATAACCGTTTTCGAATGATCTAGGACATGGCTCGGGCCCCGGATATACCGTTGTAACGACGGCGGAAAGTAAGATAATAGGACACAGATACCTCTCTGTCGATTCTGGATCTAGGCCTGGGCCAGGGCAAACTGCTGAGGCCTCTGTTGCTGGAAGGCCTGGGCCTGAGATGGCAATGGACCCGGGAACGGAAGCTGCTGTGGTTGGTGAACTGGAGCTGGTTCTGGTGCTGGTGCTGGTCCCATAACCGAGGGACTAGTTACTGTCGACGATGATCTGTTTCTGAACGGACAAGATCCTATCATGTGGTCCGGCGAACCACAAACCAAGCACAATCCCTGTGCTCTACGGCACTCAGTAACAACATTCCCGGGCTTCCCGCAATGAGAACAACCGGTTGCGAAAGGCCGCTTCTGCTTCTGCTGCTGGGGATAGGTCAGGGCAGAATACTGTAAGGAGGTAACCGAACCTGTCCTCGTAGCTCCAATGGTCAGGGCCCTAGCTGCTGGGGCCGGTACTGAGGATTGGTTCATCTGGTCGTGAGACCGCTTCCGATCTCCGGTCCGGTCCGCTATCCTTCGAGAAGTGTACTCATGTCTCCTCGCTGCTCGCAAGACGGCATCAAAAGTTCTGTGCTCGAACTGCTCTACTGCCAATATGATCTCCAAGTGGAGCCCCTGCTGAAATTGCTGTGCTCTGTCTAGCTCGGTTGCCACCAAGGTGGGAGCAAACTGACTCAACCTTAAAAACTCGGCCGCATATCCGTCGACCGTCATGCTCATCTGCCTGAGATTACTAAACCTGGCCTGCAGGTCATATCTAGCCACTGTATCGAAGTACTTGGTCTGGAACATATCACTGAATACTGCCCACATGACAGGCGTACCCAAACTCGCTGCTTGCATAGCCCACCAGCTGCGGGCTAGATCTAGTAACTGCAGGCGCACCACCGCCACCTTCTCTGCTTCAGGGGTCCTGGCTGCCTCCAAGATAACTTCAATGTCTTGTAGCCAGGCATCTGCAGCAATAGCATCCTCGCTGTCGTCGAAGAAGGGAGGATTCAGGCGCTTGAAATTGTTGACCGTACTATTCCTTCGAGGACCACTTCCACTCACAGCATCTTGTACTGCTAGCTGCAAGGCATCACCTCGACGGTCCTGAGACGCAAGCAACTCACGGATGAGCCCTATCAAGTCCCCATCCTCTGACCCTGCTGGCTGAACTGGCTGGACTGGGGGCACTGGTTCTCCAGAAGGTATGGCTCGGAAGACGGCTGCTGAGGACTGATCATGTTCTTCTTGCTGTTGCTGGGCTGCCGGTCGAACTTCTTCTGGCTGATCAACAGGAACGATGCCACTGAAGTAATGACATCAGAAATATTAAGGAAGGACCAGGATAGAACAATGATGCAAGCATGTTATCAAGTCAGGGATCCAAGGAGATGAGAAGATACGAGTGGAGATCAAAGGCGAGTACAGATTGAGACATCTATTCGGTAAACCCTCACATTTCTTGATTGACAAGACCTGCATGGGCCACCACTACCACACCGGGCCGAGCAGATTGAGAGGCAGTTCAATGCCGTCGCCGTCAAGTTGATCCGTGATGCAATTGACGATCAGAAAGCTCGTCAGCGCTCCGGAAAGCCGATTGCTGGTTGGATCACACCTGACCAGTGGACCACGATGAGGGCTCGATTTGAGGAGCCCCGGTACAGAGAGCGGTCGGAGAAGGCGAAGGCGGCTAGGACGAGGGCCGAAAAGTGGTGTGGTGGATCGATTCCTATGACGGAGCATTTTCGTCGTCTGGTATGTAATTTATTGCAAAATATAAGATTTTATTGATAGTAGGAGTATATAATTTTCTATTTTACTAAAGAATAAAATATAACAAACACGCAGATAAAGAGGGGTGAGGACGCAAACATGGTGACCGTCTTCCTGGCCATCCATCGGAAGGACGGGAAGCTCATCGACGGCCGGGCTACTCAGATCTATGTAAGTACTAATTTAGATTTCGTTAATTTTTAACACAACTTGAAGAATATACAGATAACCATATAGTTAATAATAATTAAATACTTTAGACGTTTATTAGGCTAATTTAGGTAAGTACTGATTTATAGAGATGCACAATGATTTCTAGGAAGAGTTTGTTAGGCTACGTGATGAGCGTGCGAGTGCTAGTGTACCGGCAGAGGGAGGGGTTGGTACATCGCAGACCTCTCCGCCTCAGTCGGAGGACGAGCTCTGGAAGACCGCTGTTGGTGGTCTTCAGAGGGGTACGTACTACGGTACAGGGTCCTACGGCACATTTGTTACGATGCAGGCATCCAGGGCTCCCTCTACCAGTGCGCATTCATAGCCGTCACAGGCCGAGTCGTCCCGAGTCGAGGGTACCATCGCCCGCCAGATTGCTGAGCTGTGCGACGATATACTAAGGAGGATTTCTGAGCAGCCAGGGTCTCAGGCGCAACGGGACGCTGCGTCGGTCACCGCACGCTTTGACGAGCTCGAGCGCACCGTGCGGCACGTAAAGGGGACGCATGAGTCCATTCACGACACCGTTACTAGGATAACGGCTTGCATGGAGCAATGCAGCGCCAGACTGCTAGCCCTAGAGGAGACGCGGACGCACCCATCTCCAGCAGTTACACTGCCTCCTTCTCCAGCGGTTACACTGCCTCCTTCTCTAGCGGTTGTATTGCCTCCTCCTTCATCGTCGTCGGTGGTTCTTACACCGGAGCAGTATGCTTACCTTCTTTTCAGGAGCAGTGATGCTCCTCCTGATCAGCCGTAGTTGACATATATATATATATATTGTTGTGTGATGGCCCATTGTTGGGTCTTTTATGTGGTTATACATACATT
The DNA here is from genome assembly GCA_029216955.1 of Iris pallida. Lineage (NCBI taxonomy): Eukaryota > Viridiplantae > Streptophyta > Magnoliopsida > Asparagales > Iridaceae > Iris > Iris pallida. The sequence goes on from JANAVB010009994.1 coordinate 4,165,239, forward strand.
ATTCTTATGTGGAGCATTATGTTTGACAATGTTGTTACAATTTTTCATATATCTGTGTTGATTGATGAGATTGTGTTTCAAACGTGTTCGTGATTGTGTGTATCTGTATTGTTTGATACTGTGTTCGTGATACACACCGTCGTTGTTGTAACAAATGGTGGAGGGGATGCTGCAAATGCTGCAAATGATGCAGGGGATGCTGCAAATGCTGTATTTTTTTAATTTTTTTTTTCAAAATTAGCGACGTTCAGCGACGTTCAGCGACGGAAGTTAACGTCGCTAAGTATCGTAACGTCGCTAACTGTGATGAAAATCGTCGCTGATCGTCACTAAACGTCGCTACGTATGACGTCGCTAAACGTTGCTATATGTCGGTACTATAGCGACGTAACAAAGTCGCAGAACGTCGCCATTTGGCTCTCAAGCCAGGTCAGCATCGATGCATGTCAAGTCGCTCAACGTCGCTAGGTTACGTCGGTAACTGCTGACGTTTTACGTCGCTGGTAGTCGCTGAATTAGCGACGTGTACGCGTCGCTAAGTATCGTCGCAATAGCGACGTATTGCGACGTCGTGTTGTTTAGCGACTAGGTTAATCGCGACTACATGCAAACGTTGCTAAATACGTCACTAATTGAAATTAGCGACGTATTTTCCCTATTTAGCGACGTCCTGAGGCGTCGCTGATTTGACAGATTTTAGTAGTGATAGGGCTGCTTGATTGGACTACTTTTCCATGAAAATATTTCCATCATAAAATTTCCACCAATTGTAGTGTTTGATAGTTTATATTTTCCATAGAATTATTTTTCCAAAAAACTATCATTTTCTATAATTTTCTTCTAAAATGGTGAAAAATGGAACTAGTCTAACCCATCGGAAAATATTATTTTCCATAAAAAATAATTATTTTTTCGTGAATAATAATGACAATCAAACATCCAAATTAAATTTTTCATAAGAAACATTTAAAATTACATGAAATATTTTTCTAGTAAAATAATTTCGTGGAATTTTTTTTTTCCACATATTTTTCGCCGTGCAATCAAAGCCCAGGTTAAGTTAAAAATACTGAATGTTACAACTTTTTTAGATTATTTTTTATACAGGTAATTGTAGTAAGCTTATTCTATATTTGGATGGCAAAGGAAACCTCTGAAGGAGATTTGCAGACTGCAGATCAAAGGGAACTATCAGGCAGTCACTGTGATTGATGGCAAGATAGAAGAAAAAAATATTATGGACCAGATAGATCATAGATGAGCCCTCTCATAAATATGTGGAGAAGTGAACTGATCCCACAATAATAGAAAAATGGACTCTTTTTTTTCTTCGTAGGGTTTAAATATGAATTTATTAGGATAGTCAAAATTTATTACTGAAACCAATACAATTTTGACAGTTTTAGGATAGTCAAAATTCTGGTAATCCTGTGCACATCCAACACAACACTGTTCCAGTTCTGAAAAAGAATAGTACTGTCAAAATTTTAACAGTTTTGTCCATATTCAGAACTATCGAAATACTGTCAAAATTTTAGCAGTTGTGTACATATACAACCAAAATATTTGTTGTCCATATAAAATTAGGATGGCCAAAATTTGACAACTCTAAACTAATAAGGATTATAATTTTTTTTTGCTGAATATACACAATTTTTTTTAAGAGTCCTGCAATATCAAAACGCAATTGCTGAAGTCAAACCAAATTTTACTCAGGACAGTCTAATTCTTGGTGCTAGTCTAGTTTGAAGTAACTTTTACTCACGCTAGCCCAAAATTTGGTATGATCGCCCACCCTCTCCTCCTCCTCCTCATCCTCATCCTCATTTTCTCCTCCCCCCTCCAGCCACCTCTCCTCCTCCTCCTCCTCCTACTCTCCGTCGTAACTCCTTGCTCTTTCCTACCAAGAACATGTTGAGGATAGCCGCGCTGGAGGCAAGGAAGGGGCTGTTGGAGTCGAGGACGGTGGATCTGATCGATGTCATCGAGGAGCTCGTCGGAGTTGGAGAAGAGATTTTGTAGGATGCGGCCTCGGCCTCCCCCGTCGTCGAGGATTGGCAAAAAAAATTTACAGTCCTTTCCAATACCAATAGTTAGAACTGTCAAATTTTTTGACGGTCCTAAAATTTGGACAACCATGAATAAATTTTTCAATAACAAACTTGTAAATAAAATAAAAATAAAATTTGATTGTCCTAAATAAAATGTGTAGTCCCTCTCGCAATTGCCTATCAAAATGTTTTGTTTACTAATAATTGTTATAGTGCCTAGATTTTTTTTCCAAGATTCCTGAAGAAAGCAAGTAACATGGCCTACCATTACTTACATAACTTAAACAAAATAAACATTCCATTCTCTTTCCAAAGAATGTGAAGAATCCATCTCCCCTTTGTACAGTACCAAGTCTATACTTACACAACTGATTTCAAATTCGACTCCTCCAAACTAGTCTCAGTGTCGTCATGCGCCACGTCACACACGCGACGCACTCAGAACATCAAGAGGTTCTTGCTGACATCATAGCCCATCTTCTCCAGGCTCGGCACCACCGCTTGCTCTATCATCGCCGGCGGCCCGCACGCCAGCGCCAGCGTGTCGCCGCCCCCGCCCGCCGGAACGTGGGCCCGCAGCACGCTCTCGCTCACGTGCCCCTCGCCGTACCCCCACTCCTCCCTCCTCCTCACCCTGCCCGCCACGTACCACACCTTCAGCTGCTCCGGCCGCTCCCGGGCCCACCGGTCCAGCTCCTCCCTCAGCAGCACGTCCTCCTCGCTCCGGCTCGCGTAGACCAGGTGCATCTCCGTCCGGTCCCCCTCCCGGTCCCGCAGCACCGCCTGCACCACCTGGTAGATCGGCGTGATCCCCGTCCCCCCCGCCACCATCGCCAGCCGCCTCGCGAACCGCCGCTCCCCGCCGACCACGAACTCGCCCCGGCCCGCGTACTCGATCCGGCCCGCCGGTCCCTTCACCTCCACCGACGCGCCGACCGGGAGGGCCTCCAGGTGCTGCGACATCGCGCCCCCGTCCTGGAACCTCGGGTCCTCCCCCCCAAAGTAGACCCTCACCAGCAGCTCGAAGTAGCCCACCGCGTCCGCCGGGCTGGTCGGCGTGTACGCGCGCACGCAACGCCTCCCGCCGACGACCGCGTGGAGCAGCACGTGCTTCCCCACCGGCAGCCCAAGCACCTGCTCCGCCGACGGCAGCGCGAAGCGCAGCAGCCGCGCGTCGCGCGACACCGCGGTCCTGGACACCAGCTCGCACCGCACCTTCCCCCCGGGGCCGGCCAGAGCCCTCCCCGCCTCGCCGATGGGGGCGAGGCTGGCCGGGCCCGCGGCGTCGGAGGCGTACCCGGTCGTTATGAGCTCCCCGACGCGGTAGCTCTCGAGCATCGACTTGGCCCTCTCGGAGTGGATGGCGTCGAACTCCTCCGTGCAGTCGGCGCCCGCGTTGATCAGGATGCTGTCCGCGCCGCCCGGGTGGTCCCCGAGGAACGCGGTGCAGTCGTAGACGCTGCCGTGGACGACGATCCAGGCGGAGTCCCGCGACGCGTGCCTGCGGACGTCCGACATGGTGTAGTGCCTGGCGGAGGTGTTCATGAACGGGGTGGAGACGCTCTTCTTCAGCTGGGGCCTGTTGTCCTCGGCAGTCTCGCAGTGCTTCTCCCGCGCCATCCAGCCGCCCGACTGGCTCCCCGGCTGCGTCGGGTGGTCGAACAGCAGGCCGATCTCGCCCTTGTGCGGCCGGCATACGTTGATCTTCACCCGGAACCAGCAGTTGTTCATCATGCCCTGCAAATTACGTAATCAAAACCGAATAAACCTTAATTCTAAAAATCCAAAACCGAAATCAAAACCGAATGGGTGGTGTTTGGACTAATTTACCATGACATTCCAGTTCAGTTTCTCCGGCTGGGTGTTGTGCGACTGGTCCCAGGCTCGAACCGCGATCTCCTTGGCTCCCAGGAGGTCGAGGACCTCGACGTCCAGGGACCAGAAGCACCAGCACCAGTACTTGCCGTACTTGTTAGGCCTCTCCGGGTGGTCGAGGCTGCACACCAGCCACGACTCGCCGCCGTCCACCGTGATCTCCACCCTTGTCACCTTCTTTCCGCCGCCTGGGCATGCAGTTTCCGTATCAGCTGTACATGAGTATTGCTTCTCCAAAGTTGCTGACATTTTGCGGTGTCCGTGTCGTGTCCAGTACATGTGGTCGTTGTTATCGACTCTTTTTTATTTTCGTCCCTTTAATTATATTAATTGTACATTGACGTCATTAACAACGACGGTACAAATTTTCCAATAGCCGTCGCTTGCTATCCTTTTTCGGAACAGATGGATGCACTTTACGCATCTCCTGTCCAATGGGACATTTTGATTCTTCTCCAATAGTATTATGACGCATCACTTCCACATGGTAAGTCCGACCCATTGAATAATTTGTCACACACACTGCACTTGATCGTTGTTTAGTTCGACTACTTGTGCGAGCAATGCCAAAAAAACTTTGTTTGGTTGACGTAAACTTTGTTGGACATTTCGCTTGAATGTCGATTGCAACAAGCAAGTCGTCATGCTAGATTTTTCTTCTTCTTCTTTCAGCATCTACTATTTTTCAATTCAGCTAAGCTCAATTTTGTGGAGGTTATTGTCACGTACCAGAATAAGCGTAGCCCTTCATGGTGTAGGACCTCTGCGTCGTGACCGAGTTGATCGACAGCATCTCGTCGTGGCCGGGCGTCGTGATCACCGAGTTTATGTTGAGCTCGTTGATGATATACTCAGGCTTGTACCACCAAGCTTTTAGATTGATCAAAACAAACACCATTAGTAAGTAAATTATGAGCAATGGTAGATTAATAACAGCATCCAAATTAACTAAAGTTCGCCTAGCTAATTAATTAAACTTAGGGTCTGCTTGAGTAAACGGTTACGAAGGGTCCAATTTTAAGTAATTTTTAAGTAGCGGCTTTTAAATCAGTTCAATCTATGCTTGGTAATTCACCAAGGACAATTTTGGATAGTTTTTAAATAGCGACTTTTAAATCAGTCCAATACATGCTTGGTAATTCACTTAACAAGCGGTTCTAAATTTTTTTTACGCGAATAAAATTAAATAGGGATGGATATTAGTAGTTATAATTATAGATTTTTGGTGATGATATAAATGGAGTAAAATAATAAAATCCCTCAAAACCTACCGATTTGGGATGTTTATAAAGCAACACAAAATTACATTACACCGATTTTAGAAGATTTTTGAGCCGATCAAAACCAGTGTCTCGAAAAAAATAACAATCATGAGTTTTCATAAACGATCGGTTCAAAAACATTCCAAAACCGGTGAAAACATCGTTACCAAATAGACCCTTAAGGTCTAGTTCTTTTGTGTGTCTTTGAACCAATCGTTTATGAAAACTCTTGCTTGTTAATTTTTTTTGAAACACTGATTTTGATTTGCTCAAAAACCCTCCGAATCGATATAATGTAATTTTGGATGACTTTATAAATACCATAAATCTGTGAGTTCTGAAATTTTTATTCTATTTATATTCTCACGGAAAATATATAATTATCTTTTTTTCTCTTTTTTTTGCGATGCAATTATACCAAATTAAGTAACCTTAATTAGTACCTTCGGCGTCGGCAAGCTCAGAATCGACATGCCCAGGAAGCACCCTGTTGTCTTTGTAGTGGTAGTAGCTCTCCGACTCCGTCGGCGTGACGACGATCCTCCTGAGCCACTTGACCATGCGGCCGCCGATGAACCCCGGTATGACCACCCGCACCGGGAACCCGTGGTCCGGCGCAAGCGCCTCCCCGTTCTGCGCGTAGGCCAGCATTATGTCCGCCGTCGGGTCCATCGCGACCGCCCGCGGGAGGCTGGTGCCGTACCTGGACCCTCCGCCTCCTCCGGGGAGGTCCTCCGCCCCCTCGAAGCACACGTTCAGTGCGCCGCGCCCCGCGCCCGCGACGCCGCACGCGAGCAGCACGTCGCGGAGCCTCGCGCCGCGCCAGAGGGAGGTGGAGACGGCCCCGGGGCCCCAGTTGAAGCCGGCGGTCTGGCGCACCATGTTCTGCTCCTTGCGGCGGTTGCCGGCGCATACGAGCGTGACGGGGATCTCGAGGGGGGCGAACTGGGAGACCAGCTCGTCCATGGAGATCTTGCGGGGGCGGGAGACGAGGCCGGAGACGTCGACGGACCAGTCGGGCCACCGGGCTTTGGGGACGGGGCCGTGGTTGCGGACGTAGTGGAGCGGGGCCGGGGTGAGGAAGCCGTGGTGCATGAGGCGGGAGAGGGGGGGCTCGGAGTTGAAGGGGTGCTTGCCGGTGAGGCGGAGGAGGGAGGGGTTGCGTTCGATCCAGGCGTCGGCGGTGCCCTCGTCGCGGGGGTCGTGGATGGATGGCTCGACTTCCAGGGAGATGGTCTTGAGCCAGTCGATGGGCTCTTCGTCTCCGTCGTCGTCGTCATCGTCGACGTCGTCTTGGTCTTTCTTCTCGGCGGCGGGAGGAGGGTTACTGCTGGGGAGGGAGACGAGGGGAGGGAAGCTGCAGCCTCGGACCGGAGAGTCGGAGCGGCCGAGCTGGCGGTTGACGACGAAGGCGGCCATGGGAGGAATGTGAGTGATGGATAGCAATGGAGAGGGAGAGGGAGGGGTTAGCTGAGGATGATTGGTGTATGGCCACATATATATAGAGAGGAACGTATGTGCTTTTGGCAAAACAAGGGACGTGGGACCAAACACAACGTCAGGCTGGTTTCGTTCCTAATGGGGGAGGGAGGGAGGGTCCATTGTTTCAACCCTACTCTCTTTTTTTTTTTTTTTTTTCGATGCCGGCTTAATGTACGAAATTTTGTACACACTGTATTGCATGTAAGATGAGTTCAATGTCGGCAATTTTTATATACACATCCATTTTCTCCACGGTTCGATTTTATGACTGTTCGTCTAATTAAGAAGGTTATACCTCTCCTCAACCATAAGACCCAATTGAGTTCGGTTGAGGTTCAACCCAACTTGGACTTATTTGCATAGGAATTCCGGTTCTTGTTCAATTGTTTTGCTTTCCACATTAACCATTTCCAAATTTTCTACTTTTCCTTAATTCATATATTTATTGGACAATCCAACCGTCTGGATGTAATAGAGTAACACATACAATCTAGTGGAACATGAATGGAGTCAAGTTAGGACGTATTTGATACTGACCAAATATTTCGACGACAATTTCCAATACGGAAGGCATGAATCACAAAAACATGATGATTTATAAAAATAAGAAAAAATCCATCCAAGTTTAAAACATTTCCATGTTCTTCTGGTTAGATTTTAAAATCTATATTTGAAGCCAAGATTATTCTTCTGGTTAGATTTTAAAATCTATATTTTTTTTTTTTTTTTTTGAATTCCACTCACACACACAATTGGGGGGCTCGAACCTTGCCGGCCCCTCCGGGTGTCCGCTCTAATACCACTAGGCTAGAGAGCTCGGACTTAAAATCTATATTTGAAGCCAAGATTATAGCAAACCCAAGCCAAGATTATAGCAAACCACCACCCCCCCCCCCCCCCCCCCCCCCCCTAAACCACCAATCAAATGAAACTTTCTCTATTGGTTTGTTGAAACTTGACATAACATATATGTCACATGTACGGTTTGATAGAATAAGTCAAGTTAGGCCCCAAATGTAATAGACTGACATACACAATTTGGTGGAACATGAATGGAGTCAAGTTAGGACATATTTGACGCTCACGAAGTATTTTGACGATAATTTCCCACATGGAAGGCATGAATTACAAAAACATAATAATTTATAAAAATAAGAAAAATACATTTCACGCTTAAAACCTTTCCATATTCTTCTATTTAGATTTTAAAATCTGCATTTGAAACCAAGATTATAGCAAAACTCCCTCCCCCCACCCCCAACCCCGCACACCTCCACTGCGCACCCCCCCCCCCCCCCCCCCCCCCCCCCACAAAAAAAAAAAAAGAAAAAAAGAAAAAAAAAATCCTATATCGTTCTGTTGAAACTGGACGTAACATATAGTGACATGTACAATTTGGTAGAACATGAAGGGAGTCAAGTTAAGACTTGGATATAATAGAATGACATGTACAATTTGGTGGAACATGAATGGAGTCAAGTTAACGCCTCTCTTTATGATAGGCTCCATCTTCAACTCCATGTCATGCCTCTCCCTTTCTAATGGATTACTTACTTTTCTCTTCTCGCACCAATTTAGAAATTTTATTTTTTTTATTCTTAACCCTTCTTTCCTCATATCAAAGGTTATGCAACCTATAGTCGAGGTAGGAGAAGGATTAGGAGGAGATCATGTTTCACAGTCAAAGACAACGAAGTGATGGGTCCTTATCCTAAAAATACAACCTCCTTCATCATGATCGATTATTGAAGCCGGCCGTAATAGAGTGACGTGTACTGTTTGGTGCAACGTGAAGGGAGTCAGGCTACGACCCATTTAACATGACAAATCATTTTAACGATAATTTCCAATGTGGAAGCATGAATCATGGAAATATAATGGTCTAGAAAGGTAAGAAAAATACATTCACATGTTTTGCTTCACGTTTCAAACTTTTTCATAATAAAAGAAACGCTATTTATGTTCAAAATATACATTTGAAATCACAATTATAAATCTAGGTCAAATCAAGGATATAAGACTTTTTACCCTAAAAAAAATCTTCTTCTATCACGATTATTTTTTGAACATGTATATAATATAGAGTGACGTGTACAATGTGGTGCTCCATGAAGGGAGCCAGATTTAAACCTATTTGATGCTAGAGAAGTATTTAGACAACAATTTTCAATATAGAGTCATGAAAATACGATGGTTTAGAAAGGTAAGAAAAATGTTGCACGTTTCGCTTCACATTTAGAAGTTTTCCATATTCTCCTATATGTAGATTTCAAAATCTACAATTCAAGTCAAGATTATACATCTAGGGTAAATCTATGAGTTGAATAGAATATTTTTCTTGGTTAATTATGTTGGAGTTGACATAGTGATTTGTTTCTTTTTGATCATAAGGAAGCTACTATAATCTTTTATGAAGTTGCAGTTAACTACCTTCGTCAACCATCTATCATATTTAAAATATAGTTTCCCCATCTTCCGCCATAAGAACAACTATTCTGCACCTAAGGTCAAATTTGCTCTATACTATCTTAGGTCAAAGAGCGGTAACATTTCTAAACCCCTAGGTTAATTCATATATGCTCCAAATAAACTTTCAATTGTGCCATCAAGTCTTTGCACTCATCTTAAAACTGATTCCAATTGATTTGAAGCACAATTAAATACACAACTCGCGTTGATTTTCCAACCAAGTCATCCATTTCATAAACTCAAATTATTCCTATCCAATACTTTTTAATCTGCCAAAAAATATTATTCATCATCCGAACCAATTCAATAAGGAACGTTCGAAGTTGTATCTAATAAGTCAACTCCAAACTGAGACCTCCTACTACCCCATCAATTACCCATAGGCTTATTGATATCAATATCACAAATAAGGCAACATTACTAGAGAGGAATTATAAATCACTCAGAGAACTGAGCCACTTAGTAGATAAACATTTTTTCTCTACCCATTCAATCAGCATCTTATACCAGACAGTTCTTACAACGGTGGCCCCAACTATCACAAATATAACATCCACTTCCCCGCCACTTGGCAATCACTTAAAATCAAACTGTATCCATTTCAAACAACTTACTCTTTGTGTTTCCAATCGTTGAAGCTTTACACACTTCCTTCATGTTGCACAATAACACTATTCAAAACTCACTATAATACCTCTAATTTTATTCTATTGATTAACCAATAATCAAATTATTATTTTTGTCACGACCCGCACCCAGTGTAGGGACACGAGAAGTGGGTACGTCCAGCCTACGCAGCAGTGTCGGCGGTAGAACGCTGCTCTAGGTCACTATCTAATCAACAACTCACGCAATTATATAATATACCTGTCACAATCTTAACTCCGAATGGAAGACAAGTATAAGATACGATAATACTCAATCACAATCTAAGCACGATAAGATAACACATGAGTCTAACAACTATATGAAACTCAAGCAACTTAAATAAACTTCTAAACAACATCTCAAACAATCTCAAATACAACTCAATTTCCACTTATTACAAACAAGTTTTAAAGTGAAACTAAACCATAAACTAGTAATCTACTCCAAGCTCTATTGGTCCTCTAGGCTAGCTGTGAATCTCCAGGTTAGCTGTAATATTTTCAGCAGGTCCAGTCAGGACAGGAGCGAGCACAATACATCTCACGCAGTTCATATCATGTTTGTTTGCAAAAACAAAAGTATGAACTTTATTGATACAAACTTTGTAAAGATTACAAGAATTCTGGAAAAGTACAACTGTAGGAATCCAATCTAGAAGACGATTGCTTTATCCCTTGGACGATGTGAACTTTGAAGACGGTAGCCTCTGAAGTTGAAGGCAAAAGCCTCGGAAGAATGCAGCAGCACTTGGGCAAGAACTCCTGAACTCTCTGATATTTCTGAACTTTTTTGTCTGATCTCCTTGAATGAAGACTTGAAACTCTATTTATAGAGTTCTGGAAATAACTAATTTTTAGTTATTCTGAATGGCGCAAGTTGGATTACGCAGGAACTGGATTACGCAGCATCAGACTGCACAGGCAGTTATCTGGTCGTGGGCCAACTGTCTTGGACACATGGCATCATTTGATTGAAATGCGCATGATCGTGTGAAGACGGTTGCCACGTAACGAGCAATTGATGGCATGAATGCCACGTGTACTTTTGTCAGTTGTCATGATGAAATGCGCCACATGAATTGTGCTGACTTCGGATTGCGCTGAGATGGATTGCGCTGGTCTGGATTGCGCAGGTACTGGATTGCGCTGCATGTACAGCTGTCCAACTATCTTCGAGCACTGTACGGCAGAATAAACGAACAGTCTCCTCGTTCTTTGTGCTGTCAGCTGTCAGAAAGATTTGATTTGTCAGATAATGATGACATTGCCAAGTCAGCCTGCGTAGTTGAAAGTGTGCGCAGTCTGGTGTGCGCAATCTGAATGATGCGTAATCTGATGTCTGCGCAGTTCATTTGAAAGTTGTATTTCTTGATTTTTCGACTTTGTTAATAGGTGCAACTTGATTTTTTTAGGACCTACAAGACCCCCTTCAAAGTTTTCGAAAGTTGAATTTATTCAAAGTTTCGAAATACTTTGAATTTCAAATTTTAAAATCAAGTTGCGCATACGTGAGCTGTCTGCGCAATTGGATGATTCCGCCCCGCTTTTTCGGTGCAATCTGAGGCGGCCGTTCCCCTTTGAAAAACTATAAATAGTTCCTCATTCTCTCACTGTCATTCTTTACTTGCTTTCGAATTTTCAAAAGAGAAGTTTCTTGAGTATTCCCGATTCTCCTCGTCGATCTTCACGGCCCCCAAGCGATCCTCCGCCGCTGCCAAGGGCAAGGCCCCCGCCGAATCTTCCGCTAGGGTTGCGCCTCGTCCTTCTCGACATGAGACTGTGCATCCCGCTTTGCTAGGTAGATGATTCAATCGAAAACTCTTTTTAGGGTTTTTCGACTTCACTGATCTTCAAAATCCATCTCTTTTTAGAGATGTGATCATATTGCGCCACCCTTTTTAGGGTCTTGGTTGCACGAACTAGTTATTCTTCATTTTTATGAAGAATACTTTCTTGTGCAATCGGTTGAACTGCGCTGACAAAAGTCAGCACAATCTGCTGATTTGCACAAGATTGCCAGCGCAATTTGATGCTGGCGCAAACTGATGGATGGGCAATCTGATGGTTGCGCAATCCGATGGTTGTGCAATCTGATGGTTGTGCAATCTGATAATAGCATTTTTGATTATACTTGTACTGAATTTCTGTTTTCTCTGTTTTGATGCAGTGAATACCAGAGAAGATCCCGAATATGAAACTTTTGTAGGAACTCTTGTAGAATCTGAGTTCAAAGAGGACTTGTCCCACATACTTTTTCTGCAATATGCACTTCCGTCCTCTCGCCAGACTATTCTGATAGCACAAGATAATGATACATTGCTATGCCTGATGAATGGACAGCCTTTACAGACTGTTGATGCTGTCACCCACAGAAAACCTATGTTCCTGTTTGGTGAAGCAATTGACAAAAGTTCTCAACCAAGACCACGTGTTGAGCAGAGAACTTTTCAGTGGAAGGAGAAACTGATTTTGCTACCAGATATTGCCATGTGCCTTCCTTTGGCACGATATGCTTATGCTAGCTACCCCAGGAGAATGGACTGGGACATCACTCCTCTTCAGCAGGCTCGGACTGGAAAAATCTGCGTCAAGAAGGACCGAAATAACAGAGACATGTTCTATAGTTCCTCAGAACGACATAATACTTTACTTAGAGGATTGAAACCAGGGTGCATCCCTCCGGAGAATTCTTCTCTGTTAATGCCTCTGAGGATCCCAATCTTTACGAATGAGTACACAAAAGTTGAAGGCAGTTACCCGGATCAAGACATCCGGTTGACAGGTCTGGTAAACCCAGACATCAAAAGATGGAGCAGTATAGCAAATTGGATACTAGTTCAGTTTGGAGATAAACTAAGAGAGATTGAACTGTATGAAGCGGTACATGCTACTGTATATGGCTTCTACCCAAACCCTCATCTATTTTTGGCACTGGCAGAGAGGTACAACTACAGGACAGGGACGTTCATGACGCCCTGCGGAGAGATGGGGTTGGCTCTCCACGAGATAAAGTATATCTCGTACTTACCAATGGCAGACTTTCCTTATGAGGAGTATGTCCCCACCAACGACGAGTTAGAGGGACTGCGTCGAGAGAATTCGAAGATGGTAGAAGTCTTTGACGAGTTGTTATGCCATTACAACGTATGCTCTTTCTAATACAAGAGTGGTTCGTCTGGTACATGCTATTCTTCGAAATAGCTGACTTATCTTTTTCTCAACCATATTATTGAGAAAAAGACAAAAGATCATGACTCCTGCAACCCAGACTTCTTCCAACCTCTCACCCATAGTGAAGTGATAAAGCTGATGGAGAAGAATAAGAGACTGGATATTTTAGTAGAGGATGAACATCAATATCCGCCTCTTAAAGTTGGAGATTTTGTTGAGAGCCATGTAAGAATGGGCTACAGGCCCATGTCCAAAGAAGCCCAATTAGCAGGATTTCTGACGTACTCGCTCCGCCGCTTCGTCATGCCTGGGCAAGTGCTGTAGACCGCTTCCACCGCGATGTCCTTTTTGCTGCTGTCCGGTTAGTCTTCGGCTACCGGATGGATCTACTATCAGCGATGACTTGCAGAATAAATGCGGGTCTTCGTCTGTATGTAGATTCCATGCTTAAGGGTAAGTGTGATAAAGGTAATTTCCCCAGACTGGAATTACCTTACACTTACTTATACGGATGGCTACTCCTGCACCATCCATGTCTGATGAATCCTGCCATGGGGACAGTGGATGGCAGTTTTCTGCGCCGGTTCTCACAGAGCCGATGGCTATACACTAGCATGAAAGATTGCAGACGCACTTTAAATCTAGGCAGAGGATAGAATTTTCTTTGTACTCCCCCTCCAACGGGTTATGAATTCATGGCACCAAACATGGTTGACCTTGGGAGGCAGCCTATAGGTCGAATAACTTTTGAATGGTTGAAGGCAATCAGACCGTCACATCTAGTATATAGATTTGAGAAAGAATGCTTTCTGGAGCCATATTTGCCGAGTCGCTTCGCTCGACAATTTGGATATGACCAGTTCCACATGGAGAATGCAATAACTTGCTTACGAGGAACAGGATACTTGATCGACGGAGCCAGAGCGTGGGCTTACTATAATGCTCGAGACACATGGACAGTGTTCTCGATGCCACACAGGAATAATGCTGGTCCAAGAATGCTATACACATATTCACAGTTTTATACAGCTGCCAACACTTTTGCCGAAAACTTTAGCCTTGTGGATAGTTTTGCGACGACAAACCGTCTGAGGAAGGGAGCAACTGATGTACTGGCTCCTAACAATGATGAGGAACACGAACCAGTGGATGATCCACTGGAGGCTTCCAGGGAAGTCAATTTCCCTGAGGAAGTTAATCAACCTATAAGAGTCTCTCTGAAGGTTGCTAAATCTCCGGCCAAGGAGAAGAAAAGAAGAAGGGAAGAGCCTCCTGCCCCCATTGTGAAGAAGAAACTAATTCTGGAACATTCTTCAGAGAAGGTTACGACGAGATCACAATCCAGATAATTGGCCGAGTCCACTTGAGATGAAGCCGCTACACCAACCTCTGTTCATAAATAAGTCGATATAGTAAACATAGAGAGCCCTGAGAGGCCTCTACATAGAAGGAAGAAGCTGGCTCACAGAAGACAGAAGATAACAGTTTCTCCTCCTAGACAAGCTTTGTCTTCGGTAGTAGCGAACGCTGTAGCTGGGCTCACTATGCCATCTCCAACTCCTATTTCTGAGGCTGGACATAAAACTCCTAGTCCAGAACAGAGGGAGGATATTGAGAAGAGAGAAGAGATTGACCGGAGAGATGAGGCCATAGAGTCTAGAGACAATATTGCAGAAACAGAGCATGAACCTTTGCAATCTCCATTGTCAGCAGCAGCGAAAACTCATCTTCCTGCCACACCGGGAGCAAATCGTGAGGAGGAAGATCGTTTGATGATCCAGGCTTTAGAAGACTGTAACTTCGGCTCACAGGAGGATTATGTTGACCAAGCCACTGCAACTGCCAGTGAGGAGATACCGGAGCAAGATGAAAATGGAGAGAGCACTTCCTCAGAAGCTAATGAAGATATACAAAATCTTGAAGGAGATGAGGAAGAGCATGTATCTCCCATAGCAATTGACGACACCTTGGATGCTGATGTGCAGATGTCTCCTGGAGGTGTTGATGACACTTTAGATCCTGAAAAGGATGTTGAAGTGCAATCATCTCCGGAAAAGATAGCCGACGAAGAAACGGCTCTGGAGGAAACTCCCGCTGCTAATCCCCAAGGTATAGAATAAAATTAGCAATCTTCTTTTAAATAGATTGATAGCTAACATCTTTATGTGTATTCTATACAGAAATTGAAGCTTCTCCAGCACTTCCAGTGTGCATGGACATAGTTCTTGCGACGACGATTGCTTATAGCAGTCGTCATTTATCCTGTGGCTCTGAAGCAGGAAGTAGTCAGGCAGTAGTGTCTGAAGCTACTTCTGCTCAGCTAGAGTCTGTTCCTGCAGATGATAGGCCTATTGCTGGATTAAACCATGGTAAGACTGTTTTCACTTTTGATTCTCTTTATCAATAGCCAAATGACAGGCAAAGTGACAATATTTAATTTTGCAGAGGAACAACCAGAAGGAGCAACCAGCTCCACTTTAGTTCCCTTATTCAGAGAGCCTTCCGTTCAGACCCAAGAAATTGAACGTCCTGCTGCCTCGTCATCAACAGGAGTAGCTGCAACTCCTGGTGCTCTGGCGATTAATCAGCTTGTCATCCAATCATTCACCAAATGCTTCTTCGAGTCCTTGGGGCCTTTGATCAATAGAATGATGGACAAAAAAGACGCTGATTTTTACATGGTTAGAGGTCCGACCTCTTTCTTAGTAAAGGCCATCCGGGAGCAAGGTGACGAGTCCCAGGCCACTTTTCTTGACCACATATTAAATGAGCTGGAAGCTTCAATAAAGAACTATAAAGAGCTCAATAAGGGGAAAGTAGAACCCTTAGTACAAGCAGAGTTTGAACAGATGGCTCAGGCAGCTGCAGTTCAAAGAGTGAACCTCCAGAACCTTTTGGATGCCTATTCTACTAAATCTGCTGAGTATAATTCCAAGTTGGAATCGGTGATCTCAACTGCTGAGAGAAAAGAGAGAAGGATTGCTGAGCTGAGAGTGGATATTGCTCGTCTCCAAGAGGAATTGGAAAATAAAGTTACCGAGCATCAGACTGCAGTCTAACAAATTGGTGTTCTAACTCAGGAAAGAGACGAGTATGTAGCAGCTCATGATGCTGAAATCACTCGCCGAATGGTAACCATGCCCGCTTTTAATGAAGAATCTGGGATGGAAGAGGTCAGGAGGAGAGTGATGGCATCTCGCGAAGAACGGTTGCAAATTCTGAAGCAACAGATTGCTAATCTGATGACGCCTCCGTCTCAGTAGAAAGAACATCTTGTATCTTCTTGTCTTTCTTTATGCTATATATGTAATGTCTTAAATTTTGATAAATAAAAGACATTTTATTGTGGCTCTATTATTTCTTGCATATAAATAATAGCGATAGAAAATATATTCAGAGGTGCAGGACATGATATATTTCTTGATGATTTTGTAGAAAATAATTATATTCATTATATCTGCTCAGAGGTAATATAGACGTGGCAGAATATAATTTGTCGAATATTATTATTTCAATAGATAACTTAATCAAGGATGATAAGTTACTGATGTGGATGATTAAATGAACGAAAATGAATCGTCAAAAGGTATGAACAAAATGAATCGTCGTAATGAACGGATAAACCGTCGGATGATGATGAACGGATGAACCGTCAGGTGATGATGAACGGATGAACCGTCAGGTGATAATGAATGAACGGGCGAACCGTCGGATGAATGTGAATGAACGGATGAACCGTCTGATGAACCGATGAACCGTCGAATAAATGTGAATGAATGGATGAACCGTCTGATGAATGTGAATGAACGGATGAACCGTCTGATGAACGGATGAACCGTCGAATAAATGTGAATAAATGGATGAACCGTTTGATGAATGTGAATGAACGGATGAACCGTCTGATGAATGTGAATGAACGAATGAACCGTCGGGTGTATGTTTTATTTCATTATTTTGAGAATCTCTGCCTATAAATAGAACAGAAATCTGGAAGGAATAATCATTTTCACTTTTCAACATAAAGATATCGTCCGGAGATGCATCCAAGAAGGCTGAAATTACCCTAAAGGTTGAAGCAGGCACTGAAGAATGCCCTGCCGAACCAGTCCAGCCAAAGCAGGCAGAAACAGGCGAATGTTCGTCGGCACCCAAACCACCGCAGGATATCCTGGATTTCTTGCTTGAACCAGGAAAGACTGAAAAGAAAGAGGCCATGAGGATGGCTGCTTACAAGTTTCTGGTAGGTTCGAGCAAAGAAGTCCTCAGTTCTTTTGCTGATTATGTCTTTGATAAGGACGACAGTGGTCCGCGTCCTAATGTTGAAAAGGACGATAGTGATCTTCCTTGATATCATGTAACATCACTTATGATGAAAAAATCAAACTTTATTTATGAATTGTCTGATCATATTTACATAAATTTCTGTTACATTTATACATAGTATTTCTTGAGGAATTTTCCATTGATAGGCATCATTGCAACTCGACCATCTAATTCTGCAAGTTGATATGCTCCATTTGAAAAGACTTTGCTGACAACATAAGGCCCTTCCCACTTCGCATCAAACTTGCCTTTACTCGAATGAGTCATAGTCATAGGGCGTCTGACTGCTAAAACGAGTTCTCCCTGCTGAAAGGCTCTGACTTTAACTTTGCGGTTGAAAGTCTTCGAGATGCGGGCTTGATATAGCTCAATATGCTGTTGAGCTAATAGCCACTTCTCATCGAGCGCTTCTAATTCTTGAAGTCGAAGAATATCGTTGTTCTCTGTGGTAAGCTCGTTAGCAATGGCAATTCTTAAAGAAGGAATTTGAAGTTCCAGAGGAAGAACAGCTTCACAACCGTACACCAGAGAGAAAGGTGTAAAGCCTGTGGGGTTGCGGACTGTAGTTCGATAGGCCCAAAGACATTCACCAAGCTTTTCGCTCTAATTCCGTTTGTTAGTGGATACAAACTTCTTGAGGAGCTTAATGATGGTTTTGTTGAAAGCTTCAGCTAATCCATTAGCGGCAGGATTGTAGGCTGTAGAAGTAATATTGTCAATCCGATGATCATCGCAGAATCTCGTAAACTTCTGGCTGATGAATTGTGGTCCATTGTCATGGATGATTCGTCGAGGTACACCAAATCGAGGATGACATGGTGTTTGACGAAGTTAATGACACTGTTGGTCTTGACTTCAGCCAGAGGTATAGCTTCAGCCCATTTGGAGAAATAATCAGTTATTGCCAGTATGAACCGATGTCCTCTAGAAGAAGGAGGATTGATGGGACCAATGATGTCCATATCCCAAGCTTCAAAAGGCCAGGAAGCAGCAGTCGGATGAAGGAATTCTGAAGGTTGATAAATAAAATCTGTATGGATTTGACAAGCTCGACATTTCCTCGCATATTCGATGGCATCATACACCATAGAGGGCCAGTAGTAACCCATGCATCGGATACGATCCTGTAGCTTAGGACCGGGTTGATGTGCTCCACAGACACCGTCGTGAGCTTCACGCAGTACTTGCTTCGCTTCATCACCAGTAAGGCAGCGTGAAAGAAGACCGTCATAAGTCCACCGATAAAGAGTCTTGGTGGTCTGATTGTAATAGAATCGGAGAGATCGCCGACGAATACTCGTAGCCTCCTTGGGATCTTCAGGGAGTATGTCATGAACTACGAAGTTGATGAAAGGAGCTCTCCAATCTTCACTGATAACATTGACTTCAGTAAGATTACTGAACTCAATATTATGATTGTTTTCGATGCAGAATAATTCTCGATTAGAGATAACCACCACCTGTTGTCTTTTGATAGGGATGGCTAAGACTGCTGCAAGATTGGCCAAAGCATCTGCCTCAGTATTGCAAGCTCGACGTACATATTCGATGAAAAAGGCTTTGAATGATGTAGCCAGGTTGATTGCAGCTTCATAGTAAGGCAGTAAATCTTGATGGCGAACTTCATATGTTCCTCTAACCTGGTTAACAACCAGCTTGGAGTCACCATAGACTTCCAGATACTCGACGTCTAGTTGTTTGGCTAGCTGAAGGCCAATAAGTAGAGCATTGTATTCTGCTACGTTGTTGGAGCATGGTTCATCTAAAGAATAGGCTCTTTGGATAGTTGATCCGTCTGGAGAGACGAGAACAACTCCAACTCCTACGACGATGGCACCATTTGGTCCGATTCTGGATGCACCGTCAAAGAATAGACGCCAAGTAGGAAATTCTTCGGAGACCATATTTGATTCCAATGTCTCGTCTGGAATTTCATCATATAGTTTAGATGTTTCTGGCACAGGATGAGCTGCTAAGAAATCTGCCAGTGCTTGACCTTTGACAGACTTTTGAGGAACATATACCATGTCATATTAGGCTAGCAGAATGAACCATGTGGCCAGCCGAGAGTTGAGTGTGTTGGGCTTCTTCATGAGTACCCGAAGAGGATTAACTCGTGATATGACATGAATAGTTTGGCCAATGATGTAATGCCGAGTCTTTTGAACAACAAATATAAGAGCTAGGCATTCTTTTTCGACCGGACTATAACGGTGTTCAGCACCACTCATAGTACGACTGAGATAGTAGATAGCTTGTTCATGGCCTTCTTTGTTCTTTTGGGCAAGTAAAGCACCCAATGAATGGTCCATAGCACGGACATACATTAAGAATGGTATCCCAGAGATTGGTGGCACCAAGACTGGTGGATTCATGAGATACCGCTTAATGTCGTCAAATGCTCGTTGACATTCTTCAGTCCAAACGAAAGATACACCCTTCTTCATTAGTTGATTGAATGGTCTGCAGCGTCCAGACAAATTCGAAATAAATTTCCTGATGTACGCAAGTCGACCTTGGAATCCTCGTAGCTCTTTTAGGTTGTATGGAGAACGTATCTCTTGAATGGCTTTGATCTTCTCGGGATCTACGTGTATACCCTTAGAGGTAATGACGAAGCCGAGAAATTTACCACTAGAGACACCCAAGAATGACTTGGTGGGATTCATTTTGAGTTGATGTTGGCGCATGAGATTGAAGATAGTTCTCAAGTCTTGGATGTGATCTTCCTTTAGACGACTTTTGACAGCAATATCGTCAACATAACATTCGACAGTCTTGTGCAGATGATCTCGAAAGATGGTACTCATTGCTCGTTGGTATGTTGCACCAGCGTTCTTGAGACCAAATGGCATTACAGTATAGCAGTAGACTCCACGAGGAGTGCGGAACGAAGTATGCTTTTCATCTTCAGGATGCATCCGAATCTGATTATATCCGGAGAATCCGTCCATGAAAGATATTCTTTCGAACCCACAAGTGTTGTCGATCATGACGTCCGTGATAGGGAGAGGAAAATTTTCTTTTGGACATGCTTCATTAAGATCCCGGAAGTCGATGCAGACTCGAACTTTGCCGATTTTCTTTAGAACTAGGATAACATTAGCTACCCAATCAGGATGTTGTTCTTCTCGAATAAAGCCACAAGCGATGAGCTTCTTAACTTCATCGTCGATTGCGTCCATCATTTCTGGCTTGAAGTACCGTTGTTGCTGTTTGACCGGTTTTGCATTCGGTAAGATGTTCAGTTTGTGAGTAGCAACTTTGGGATCCAGACCTGGCATGTCTTCATAGCTCCAGGCAAAGACATCAATGTATTCTTTAATCAGAAGAATTAATTCTTGTTTATCCTCCTCTGGAAGGTTCTTGCTGATGAATATTGGACGAGGTGATCCGTTCTCTCCTACATCAACTTGAACTAATTGATCTTCGGTAGGCGGTTCCCTTTGTTCGAATCAGAGTTCCCATTGGGTATCTATTCGTTGAGCCCAAGGATCTGTTTCAGAACTTTCTTCAATATCCTTGTCATAGCCTTCTGGAAGTTCGACGGAGACCATGTTAGAAGATACAGTCAACCGATAGACTTGGCCGATGCTGGTATCAGAATCCCACGATCTGGAATCAGAAGAATTAGAGCGCTTCTCACTATCAGATTCAGAAGGTGCTAGGGATAATAATGGAGGTGAAGCATATCCGAGACCTCTTTTGGTCCTGCTGTAGTACATCTCTGACTTTCCTTTTGGAACAGCCGTACGGAGAGGAGTTTTTCTACCTTTACCGTAGTTGAGGCCACTTTTGAAATCGTAACCCATCTTTCGGATGATGTCTTTTGATTGTTGACTGTAACGACGGAGTTAAAGATTCTCCGTGTCGTTAATTTTGCTATCATCCGTATAGCTGAATTGTTGTTCCGGTCCTTTACTAAAAAGTATTGGACTCTCACCTTTCTTACGAGCGGGAACAATACGATATGAATCCTTTGGGTGTTCAAATTAAACTTCAGTTTGAAGAGATTGCACAACTCCCATTGTAAATGACTGAAAGCTATCTAACATATCCAAATAGCATTTAGCATGATAAATGTCATCAGTATACTAGAAAGTAGATATTTTTTTAGTGATTTGTACATTTGTATTTACAGCAGGACCTTTAGCCTTAGCAGGCTTGGTCAAATTGATTACAAGAGGGGGAGAAGAAGAACGTGGAGGAGGATTAGCTTTGTTACGACGAAGGTCAATAACAAGCGGCTCAGAGGAGGTGAGCTCCCTTTTATCCTTGTTATGAGATACATCTATAACAAGTGGCTCAGAAGAGGTGAGCTGCCTTTTTTCCTTGTTGCGACGTAAGTCAATAACAAGCGGCTCAGAAGAGGTGAGCTCCCTTTTGTCCTAATTATCATCATTAGATTGCTTCTGGACTGGCAAGTCAATAGCCAGTGGCTTGGAAGATTGAGGACGAGAAATGCGTCCTTTGACAGGAATGATAAGGGTATCATTAGGCACTGTTTCTTGCTCTTCTTTAGTGTCCAGAGACATGACAACCTTCATGAATTCTTCCTTATACATACGAGCATCATTACAGTATGCTTCCATGCCTTTAAAAGGATAGAGATCAGCAACTTCCTTTTGCACCTCTCCATTGTCATCAACATATTTAAAACATTGATGGAGAGTTGAAGGGACAGTGTTATGCTCATACAGAAATGGTCTTCCTAGTAAAGCATTGTAAGAACAACCGTGGTTGTCAATGATGTAGAAGGTAACCTTTGTGCGAAGATTGCCTATTTGGAGTTTTAGGCGAATCTTGCCCAGAGGCTCACTTCTTCCCTGATTGAAACCAAGGATGGTAGTGATTGTACTGGAAAGACTATGCACTAGGATTTTCAGCGCATCCAATATTGTCTTCGGCATTATGCTGAGAGCGGAGCCTGGATCTATCAGAATACGATCGACCTTCATCGAGTCGACATATCCTGTATAGTAGAGAGGACGATCGTGCCTGTTGTCTTCCAACAACATGTCATCTTGTGTAAAAGTTATGTTTGGAATTAACTCCAATACACTATAACAATGGAGGCAAGAGACTGGTTCTACTTCTGGCTTCTTTAGCAGGGCTAAACAGGTTTCAGCTTGCATGAGAGCCTCACTCAGAGTTTCCCGAGTCTCTTTGGAAAGGCGCAAGAGTTCGAAAATGGACAACCAGGCCGGTGTATTGGCCAATTAAGCCAGGATATCAAAGTTGTAAGGCTTCTCAAGTCCGGAGGGAGCTGGCTTCTTCAAAGGTTTGTCGAAGCGGACTTGCTGTTTGCCTTTGTCAGCGATCGTCGGCTTGGGAGGAATGGACACTACAACCGGTGAGGATGCAGTAGGAATATCCTCAGTAGAAGCAGGCTGCATTGGAGCAGGCTCAGAGGAAGAAGCAGTATTCTCTTGAGCTTTCGGGTAATCCTTTAGATAAGCTTTCCCTGATCTGGTGCCCAACAAAATTTCTTCGTCAACTATGGGGTCAAAAGACACCATATTACAAATCTTTGTCTTATCTTTGGAACGGTCTTTCTTCTTGGAGGAAGAGGGAACTTCGAACTCTGAAGCAAGATCCGGATGAATCCACATAATCTTGCCGTTGTCAAGAGACAAGGGGACGAGACCTTCACTTCGTGGAGGAGGAAGATTCTCGATCTCGAGAGTAGCTTTGGGGATAGGAATGACGTCGTGCTGCACCATCTGGGGTGGGAAGTCACCGAACTGAACTGATACCATGTTTGCAGTAACAGTCTTCTCGTCTTGTTGCAGAGTGACAACGCCAGCATTGACCAGTTCCTGAATTTTGCCTTTGAGCACATAACATGCTCGAGTGGGATATCCGATGAATCTGTGATAGACACAGTACTTGGGATGATCAGTCTTACCGACTTCATCGGGCTTCTTGGGATCTGGAAGTTGGATTTCATTGCTTTTGATTAAGCAATCAAAGATGCTAGCAGTGTCATTCTCATCAAAGGAATACTCTACTTTAGGACGAGGTTCCCTTGGTGGAGGTGCTGAAGGAGTAGAAGTGGACGTAGGAGGAGCTACGTTGACCGCCAGAGATTCTTTGTTCTTGTTCAAATTAATGTTCAAAGTTTCTTTTCCCTTGCGGTTGTTCTGGCGATTGCACCACCTGATGTTTGATGTTCATCCCGGTCGGGGTTAGCAATTTGTACCCCTAGCTGCTTGAATTTGTCGACGCTAACTTCAGCGGCTTTAGCGTTGACAATGAAAGATGGCCAATCTTGGAACTGAGTAGAACCTGTCCAAATACTGATGATAGGCAACAGATTTGCCTTACAGGTGTTTATAGTGACAGCGGCCAGAGTTCCAGGAGGCATTTTCAAAGCTTCACGTCGGAACCTTTCAATGAAACTCTCAGCAGTTTTATTGTGTCTTTGTTTGATTTTGTTGAGGGCTGACATAGTCATGTCATTGATCCCCTCATAAAATCGTTCCAAGAAGATTTGCTTTAAGCCAGAGAAGAAGGTGATACAACCATCGGGCAAGCTTCTATACCAATCGTATGCTACGCCGGCTAAACAGCCGACGAATACTCTGGTAAGAGGAGCGTCATTTGGTTGAAGTTGGACAGTCATATCCTCAAAGTGGTTAATGAACTGACTGGGAGATGTGCTGCCATCAAACAGCGAGATGGTTGGGATCTTGTACTTCGGAGGAAATGGAACTTTCTTCCATTCAACTGGGTAAGGTTGCTTGATCCCCAACCTTTACAAGTTGTCTTTCTCCTTGAAAGCTTCAAACTGAGTTCGCAGAAGTTTGACAACTTCATTGGCATCTTCTGCTGATATAGAAGGAGCAGGTTGAACCACGGTGTTAGGAGGAGGAACAGCATGATAAGCACTACCCCCAGCACCTGACTGACTAGGTGTAGGTTGGACTTGTACAGGAGGTACTTGAGTAGATGCTAACCCCAGTCCAGCATTGACAGGCACCGATGATGCTATGATTTCAGGATTTGTAGGAGGTACGATCGGTGGTGTCGTATGCTGGGCCACAATGATGGAATGCATACTTGCGACCATTTCAGCCATGGTCTTCAGCTTATCTTCTAGTGCAGCTATTCTTTGTTCTTGGCTGGCTGAACTGGAAGCATCAGGATCTTCGTTAACAACATAAGCTGTCACTTCCCTGGGTACAGTGGAGGATACTGTTTGTTCTGAGCTTTCGCTGTATGCATCATAGTCAGAGAAAGAATCATCTCCTGAATGAGAAGGAAGAAGATGATCAGAAGGATCTTGAAGATTCCTTTAACCGATTGTGTCTCGGCTTCTGGAACGGGTATGTTGGAATACTCCTTCAGAAGATTCTTGGAGTAGATCCAAATACCGTTGGCTTGGTCTGCGAGGTTTCCCATGCTTGGAGCATTTCCTACCCTCAGTGTCTCTGGAAGTCATGTTGACGGAGGCGTACAAAACCTTGTCTTCATCTTCAGACATAGGTTCGAAATTAGGAAAGTTCAGACGATCGAAGACAGATCGTCTTGTTGTTTGACAATAACACTTGATGAAAACTTTGTGGTTACAGTGATGTCCAAGTGGTTGCACTGGGGATGTTAAGATGTTGTCCCGTTTTTGCTTGAGGTGTTCTCGGAGATCAGGAACAGCAACGGGACGAGGAAAAGTTCGAGGGACATGTTCTTTGATAATATTTGGAACATGGTTCCGGTTCTTCAAATGTTTTGTCCCTTGAGTGTACAGGGAAGTACTCACTTCATTGGCATAGGTGTCCGGATTCTTGATCCTGGAAGTTTGTTTCTGATGATGTTTGGTTTTTGGCAGTGGCTGTTTACGTTTCACCGAAGTTGGTCGATTAAGATATGTTCTTAAATCAGCAAACTCACCCCCAGGGGTTTCTGTTTGAGACACCAACAATTTTTCCTGTCTTGAATGGGAGATCTGAAGAGTTGGGAGATCTTGGAACTCTGCTACTGGAGTAGGCAGAATACCTCTCTGATCAGTACAAGTTCTTTTAACATGGAGAGAAGAATCCTTGTTTGAAAGAATTTTTGTACTGACTGATGCCGGAGAACATTCAGGTTGATCTTCAACGGTAAAAACCGAGGAAGACTGAGAAAAGACCAAAGGGCCTTTTTCTTTGTTTTGGAAAGAAGGGTTAGCAAAAGAGCGTTTCCCTCTGTTGTCTTCCAAGTCATGAGACAAGGAAGTTTGAGAAAAGATCAAAGGGCCTTTTCCTTTATTCTGGAGAGGAGGAGGAATAGCCAAAGGACTACCCCCAGTGGATTGCGCAGGAGCAGCAGTGTGTTGGAGAGGAGCAGAGCTTTTCCCCTTAGTGTGAGAAGAGGAGAGATTAGCCAAAGGGCTGTCTCTCTTGGGTTGTGCAGACACAGTTTGTGCATGAATTGATGGCGCATTGGCAGATTGCGCAGGAGAGTCTTTGGCAGATGACTTTCTGGTTCTGGCCACAGATACTGTGGTTTGCGCATCAGGAGTTCTGGCCACAGAGTGTTTGGGATGCACTCTAGTTGCTGAAGTTTTGGTTTGTGCAGGAAGATTGGTAGCCAACTGCGCCAGAGGCAGAGGAGTCTTGCACTTTGATAGGGCAGCATATGAAGTCTCTTGTGCACTGGCAACAACAGATCACGCAGCATCCTTGACAGCAGAAATATTAGAATGCACAGCTGTCTTAGAGGCAGAATCAGCAGACTGCGCAGTAGTCTTCTTAGCAGAGGGAACAGACTGCGCAGCGTTCTTAGGGACCCACACTGGGCGCACTTTGCTTGTGGCAGAAGTTGTCGCAGTACGAAGAGTGGTCCTGGAGTTGATCATGGCTTCGTAGGCCGTCTGGTTGACCTTTACAACCAGCGTCTTCTGCGTCTTTCCGATAGACGCAACGTCACATTGAGTTGTCACTTCCTCGTCGGAGGAGAAAGTCGTCCCCAGCAGAGTCGCTATTTTATTTGCAAAAACAAAAGTATGAACTTTATTGATACAAACTTTGTAAAGATTACAAGAATTCTGGGAAAGTACAACTGTAGGAATCCAATCTAGAAGACGATTGCTTTATCTATTGGACGATGTGAACTTTGAAGACGGTAGCCTCTGAAGTTGAAGGCAAAAGCCTCGGAAGAATGCAGCAGCACTTGGGCAAGAACTCCTGAACTCTCTGATATTTTTGAACTTTTTTGTCTGATCTCCTTGAATGAAGACTTGAAACTCTATTTATAGAGTTCTGGAATAACTAATTTTTAGTTATTCTGAATGGCGCAAGTTAGATTGCGCAGGAACTGGATTGCGCAGCATCAGACTGCGCAGGCAGTTATCTAGTCGTGGGCCAACTGTCTTGGACACATGGCATCATTTGATTGAAATGTGCATGATCGTGTGAAGACGGTTGCCACGTAACGAACAATTGATGGCATGAATGCCACGTGTAGTTTTGTCAGTTGTCATGATGAAATGCGCCACATGAATTGCGCTGACTTCGGATTGCACTGAGATGGATTGTGCTGGTCTGGATTGTGCAGGCACTGGATTGCGCTGCATGTACAGCTGTCCAACTACCCTCGAGCGCTGTACGTCGCAATAAACGAACAGTCTCCTCGTTCTTTGTGTTGTCAGCTGTCAGAAAGATTTAATTTTGTCAGATAATGATGACATTGCCAAGTCAGCCTGCGCAGTTGAAAGTGTGCGCAGTCTGGTGTGCACAATCTGAATGATGCGCAATCTGATGTCTGCACAGTTCATTTGAAAGTTATATTTCTTGATTTTCTGACTTTGTTAATAGGTGCAACTTGATTTTTTTAGGACCTACAATGTTGGAAAATATAAAGCATGCAAAAGAGTAATATACATGGACTATAAGAAGATGTACATGAAAACGAGAGAGAATTTATAACTAAAAATATATATATATATAGGATAAGTAAAACTGTAAGTACTAGTGATTTAGAGCACAATTTGGTTATGTAAACGGGTTAGGTTATAAAATAACAATGGTAACTCCATCATACGTGAGTGTACAATGGACATATACAATAGTTGTGCAAGATGGGATTTTGATCACATAACCATTTTCTACTCACCCTCTCCAGTCAATACACAAGGATCCAATCCAGTTACGTTACCTTGTACAATAGTTTCTCCATGAAGCTCATGTGATCATGAGAGTACAATATGCACAATGAGTATACATGAATAGGGGTGTATAATAAATACAATATGTTCGTGAAACGCACATCACAATATGTATCTGTTGAACACAATGGAGATAACATCACAAAAGAAGATCCATATAGTACCAATCCGTGATAACAATCGTGCCAGTATCAAGTAAGTAATCTAGAACAAGAATATAAGTCCTGACAAGTATGAAACGATCAGAGAATGTACTCGCCTGTCACCCTGAATGACTGATATGAATAGATGTCCGAACTGGTGTCACAGAGTCCTATTTAGAGCAACACAGGTTAGAAAGAGTTTAATTTATATGATAATTGAAATTATAATGTAATCTACATGAGTCTAAGTCAATCTAGGTCAAAGTCAACTCGTGGTCAACTCTGGTCAACTATAAAGTCAAACTAGGTCAACTCTAGTCAACTGTGGTCAAACTAGCTAGGGTTGGGTCAACAATGGTCAACTAGTCTAGGTTAGTCAATTCTAGGTCTAAACAAACTAAGTATATGCAAATCAAGTATCCAAGATAGCTAAACTCATATCCTAAGTCACTTGCTAAACCAAGCACAAAACTAAGCCATAAGCTAACAAGACACACAAACTTAGTCATATAATGTATATATATTATTCACATTCACATATTCATATACATAGCTATATATATAGGCACATACATATATATACATAGAGAGAGCGAAGGAGAGGTAAAAGAGTACGTGAGTGTGTGACATGTGTGTGAAAGGATATGTGTTAATGTTCTCAGATTTAGTGATAAGTAGGTGTATGTGACATGGGATACATGGTATCAAAGGATGTATGAATGCATGTGTGTAAAAGGTTATAGGTTAACTCAGTTTAAAGAAATACATACATATATACTTACATTACATACATGCATACAGACATATCATATATACATACATATATTGCATACATGCCTACATACATATCACATATGCATACTTGCATTCATTCATGCACTTATGCATTGCTTACATACATTATATTGATTGCATTCCTACATGCTTGCATTCAACCATATATATATATATATATATATATATATATATATATATATATATATATATCATTTCATTCATCTAAAATATCATGCATTACATACTCTACATTCATTTAATATCCATACTACATAGGCTCATAGGTTACACAAAATGCCTATGTCGTATAGTCACTCTTCTACTTAAAACTAATACTGTACCAATTGGGCCTTCACTAAATTCTAGAATTAAAGTATGTTGTAGCCCTTTGTGTTAGCTTTTCGAAACTTTAAACAGATTGTATTTTCGTGTCCGGAAGCTCCCGGAATCGCAAAAACACCAAAACGCGTTCGTCTTTCGTACAGCCACTACAACAAAAAACTCTTTTAATGACGCTCGATAAGACGTATTAATGACGCCTGATACCTAAGCGTTATCAAAGTTCGAAATACCTTCTTTTCACCCTACGACAAGCCCTCCATCCACTACTACCAGGCCGGCTCCTCCGAGATGTTCGGGTCCACCCCTCCTCCGCAGTCCGAGACCACCCCGTTCCACCCCCGCTCCCCCTATGCCGCCGCCAAGTGCGCCGCCCACTGGTTCACCGACAACTACCGCGAGGGAAACGACTCATGTTTGTCGGGGACTCGCTCAACAGGAACCAATGGGAATCCATGGTGTGCTTAGTTCAATCGGTGGTGCCACCGGGGAAGAAGACCCTTAACAAGAGCGGTTCACTAGCCGTCTTCCGAATCGAGGTACGTACAACCAAATGACTGAGATCTAGTGTGCAGATTAATTTGATCGATATTTAAACTATAGATGTAATTATGCAATATATTAGGAGTACAATGCGACGGTGGAGTTCTACTGGGCGCCGTTCTTGGTGGAGTCCAACTCGGACGATCCGCTTATCCACAGCATCCAGGACCGCATCATCATGCCCGAATCCATAGCAAAGCACGGGGAGAACTGGAAGGGCGTGGACTACCTCATCTTTAACACTTACATCTGGTGGATGAACACATTCAAGATGAAAGTCCTGTGAGTGTTGTAGTAGTAGTAGTAGTGATGAGCTATAATTAGTACCATTCTGATAAGTGCTAGATCCTCCTATTTTGGACTATGACATAATATTGAAATTGCAACAGGCGAGGATCGTTCCTAGAAGGATCGACGAAATATGATGAGATCGACAGGCCGGTAGCATATGAGAGAGTACTAAGAACATGGGCTAAATGGGTGAATGAGAACATCGATCCTAAGCACACTATAGTTTTCTTCACAAGCACGTCTCCTCTTCATATCAAGTAAGAACGCCATTTTTCTCCAAGTCGGTGATTTCAGTAGAAAATTTGACAGCTCAACAATATAATTCTGCTTGTGTAAACAAACAAACTACATGAATTGAAGTAATAGATTGAGCACAAGCTCTTGTTACAGGGAAAAGGAAACAACAACCAATTAATCCCGGATATATGTTCGTGCACAATTGATGCTAAGAGGACATGTTGCCAAGTATGGTACTGCGCTATATTGATGATTAGCCCAAACAGTAAAGTAAGCACATTACTTTCCATTGATTTGGTTTTTGGCATGACCCAAATCTAGCAAGCATCCAGATAATGATGCTATGCCTTAATAAAGGTTTTAAATCATTATTGGCCATATTGGATTAGCTCTGCCAGGGCTTATTGAGAACATGTAATAACGACAACAAAATGTTCATCCCATAACTTCTTTTGTCTCAGCTAGATGGATCCTTCCCTTCCACTTTGCTCTGTTGAGGGGCCATATTATTTGTCCTTTTTCACAACCCTTATGCAAGTTCGATTAGGTCCACCCCTAGTTCCATAGCATCTTTAACTTATCACTCCTAAATGGTGCACTTATTTGTCTCATTTGCATGTCTAGAGTCTGTAGACCATCTTAGATAACTTTCTCTCGTCTTATCCTTCATAGCTACTGCTTCCATTTCTCCACAAATTACATTCATTTCTTTTGGAAAAAAAATTAGAGAAACCTAGGTCACTTTTTTCTTCTGATTCGCCTCTTTGGTCTATTATAGGACCAAACTTTGTTTCTGTACTGCTTTCTTATGTTTGATGCTTATATTTTGTTATCTACTCTAAAAGATTTCAAGGTTATTAATCAACATTATCATCGTCCAAACTTCCTCCCATCAGAATGAGTTTGGCTATGGAAGCAACAACAATAGGTCTGTATAAAGATGCTGAAATGTCTCCAGTAATTGTTAGCCTATTCACAAGTGAAACGTAATGATGTAGCTTTTCTTTTAATTATAATGTTCAGCAGATTGCAAAATTCCCAGGTTACATTTGTGAGGAAGGAAAAGGATAACCTTTGCAAATGGAGATATATTATCTGACATGCAAGTTAATGAAATATGATATAAATCAAAGGATACAATAACTTCGTCCATTAAATGGAATCACGACATTTAAGTATAGTTATCAAACAAAAAGAGAGTATGAACCACACTACCCTAGTTTTCAGAAACATCATCTTGCAGGCATAGGCAATAAGTAAATCTTGAGGAGACTGAAACTATGTCAGAGGTCTGAACACTTCACTGAGTTTTCTGGAGTTCTGATTTTTGGTTCTCTTTATCCTGGGATTTATTCTATATTTTACTAAGTTATAAAGTAAATTGGAAAAATGTAAAGTTTGATAAAGACAGTGGTGTCCTAGTATCAGGAGACTCGTGCTAGTAGCAGGTATGGGTTAGGGCAAGATGCACACATCCTTGCCCACCATTTTTTCGGAAAGGCTGTTCTCGAAACCCATGTCCTCAAGAATTCAAATGTATGATCATACCAAGGAAGACCTTTATTATAGAAGTTGAACAAAACATATTTTGACAATGCTATATAATTTTTTGAAGCTGAACTAAGACAAGCAAGGTGCACTAGAATATGTAAGTAGTTCAATTGTCAATTTTATAACAATATGTAGAATATGATACTAGTGAATCCCCTCAAGACTCCTCAATGAAAATACTTAAATATTTGAAGGTTAGGAACAAAACCTGTATAATTAGAGTTATATGGTACATGAAGATTTTAGACTGCTTTTCCATAAGTAAAAGTAATTGCATGAAAATAGAGTCATATATCTCTAATATATTATTTTATCTTGCATCGCGACACAATTTTAATTCAGGCACTTTCTACGGTCTAAACAAATGGTTTTAATTTTGGCAAAACTTTCATAAAGAGAGGGAAACTGTGAATCGGTAGTCAAAATTTGGAGGATCAGTTATGTTTCAGGCAAGTGACTGTGCTAACGATCAGTACTGATGGAACCGAATGGTTTCTGATGCTTTCAGTCAGATTCACTCAAGTAAGCTTCTCTTTATTGACAACATTTTCCGGTTCACTCAAGTAAGCTTATAGTAACCTGTACATGGAATGATTTTCTTGTTATGCATATGCATGTTTTATGGCTCAGTTTATCTTCAAATTTTCAGGCAAACTCATGTTAACTTTCTTTAATTTATTGGCTTGGTAAAATCCAGGTTGATTGCTAGAGGATGAGGCTCTCCCACGATGGCGCCGGCTGCAGCAGTACCAAGTCGTCGCTCAGCTGCGACACTACTTCTCTTCGGGACTCCCGATATCTTCAAGAGATGGCAGAGAGAAGATCCATGGTCATAATCTATTTAAGTAAATATTTCTAATAATTTGTTTAGCAAAAGATAGATTTATTCCTATTTTTTGGGTACATTCTGTATTTGGATATTCAATGTAATGAAGATGTTGATATGTACTCTATTTTGAGAAATGTAATAAAGATGGTGATATATAATGTTAAGTTTTTAGAATGTAATATATACTGTGCAGTATAGAGCATTATAAATGTGCTAATTTGAATAGTATAAAGTGTTATAAATGTGCTGCATTGAGCCTATACATATTATCTATTCATGACGTTTTGAAATTGTTCTGAATTGTGTACTATATATTAACTATTCATAACGCTTTTATAGAAACTATTCATGACGGTTATTTTATGACGCTTTTAAAAAACATTTATAACACCCGTTTTCATAACGGTTGCTGTGGAAAAAAAAGCGTCATGGTTCGTCATTAATGACGCTTTTTAGCCGTCATTAAAAGGGTTTTTTGTTGTAGTGAGCTGACACTCAAATAATTTTACAGAAAGTTTCAGAACGAATTTGGCTTATTAAAATATATATTTGGAAAGCTAACTTCGATACGATTCTTTTAAAAAACGGAAGATAAATCGGAGTTCTAAGCTAAAAGTTATGATATTTCTAAGTTGATTTGGTTAATAAAAACGTGGATGAATATTATGACGAATTTGAGTTATTTTGGACAAAAGAAACACATGTATGCCAAGATACTTGGATACCAACATAGGTATCCAAATGAAACTCATTCTAACCATCCTAACTAAGATCAATCCACTCTCTAACCATTCTAAAACTAAATTTAGATATCTATTTAAACTATTATCATACATACATACACATGGGGTGTCCTAATTTGGGATCTATCAAGTAGGACACAAGACACATATCTAAAATTCTCAAGAGAGCTCCAAATGGCCTCAAATTAAAATCTAATGGTTGTACATGCATGGGGGTGGATCCTATAGATTCAAATCTAACTAAAATGTAAGAAAAATTGAAATAGAGAGATGGTTATACCTATTGGAAGTGAGATCCCAATGATACACTCAAAGGACACGGTTTCGACACGAAAGCTCCTTCAAAATGGACACCCTTCCTTGCTCCTTGCTCCCAATCCTTGCTAGCACCTCCTCCTTGGTTGAATGAGAAGAAATGATGGAAGATTGGAAAAAGAATGGAGGGATTTGGAGATCAAAATCAAGAGAAAAGCTCTCAAGTTTGGGGAAGAACAAATTAGGGTTCTATATAGAGGTAAAAAGAGGCAAGGGTTTTCTCAAAGATTCTTTATAGGAAGGGGGGACACTTGATAGCTGGTCATTAGATGAATTAGGGTTATTTTTACATGTAGATGAGTGGCTAGGACTTGTCCACCCAATTTTAAGCCTTCCTATTGGTTCAATTAGTCATAAGGCTTTCTTTTTTACAAATATCCCAATAGGTAAATATCCTACTATGAAATATCTAGATATTGTTAATCTAACTCAACCATTAAGTCTCTAACCTTCTAACTAAACCTCCATGAGCATCATTAACATCTAGGTTTTGTCAAAACTAGGTTAGTCTCTAACAATTCAATTAGCACAATATTAATTAATCAAAATTTATTTTCATTAATAAGTCAAAAATGACCAAAATACCCTTAGGCTAAAAAGACACAATTAGTCATCCTAATCACATGGTTAGATCCCCATGGTCATGGTTAGGCTTTAGGTCATGCAGTCTCTAGGGCTACACTAGTTAACCATCAAAATCACAATTCAACATTTTAAATAGTTTTAAAATAATTAAAAATCACCAAAAATTATAACATGGTTTAAATATTATTATTAAATGATTATAATTACAAAATTTTAAAATTATCCTTATTTTAGAAACTGGGTGCTACAAGTCTACCCTCCTTAGAAAAATTTCGTTCTCGAAATTAAGATGGTCGTACTCCTTCTAGGTTAAACTCCCAACAATAAAGGTCAAGAAAACTATATCTAAAATATGCAAATTGTGGTCCTACTGGTCGTGATATCACGGTCTTGATCACGGTCACTATACTATCTATCACAGCACAAAATATTCTGATAGGTACTAATGAAATCACACAACAAGATGGTAAAAAGAACATGAAAGAAAGACCTACTAACCCGTCACCCGTAGCGTCGGTCTACGCGACTGTCAGCGCAAAAGCCCTGCCCCTCTGGGGTATATCCCTCTGATGGTGCGGGGCACGGTGCTGCGCGCTATAGGTGGCCTATATCCCTCTATCTAATCCATAATACTTAAGTAATATCCATACTGATATTCCACTCCATTATACTAGGGCACCATCTATATGGTATCTATTCTGTAATCTGATAATCATACCCGTCTATCCAGAACCATGTTACCAGAATCCTCGTCACACCAATAAGTATGGCTACGATAATCTATAGAGTCTGCAACTAATGTACATACCTCTCGAATCATGGTATTTAAAATTTTTGTATTGCCGCTATCTTGGCAGCGAAAACTTTAAATTCCCACATCCGAGAAATATATCCAAAATCAGACTGTATCTCATCGCCAAACCAACTAATATGGCTGTAGAAGACTCTAGATTCTATGACTGAGGCAACCTAGCCCATAAAGTTATCTTGGTAAAAAATCAAGTCAATAATGAATACCAAGAATCAAATTCAACGATGAACAAGAAAGTAGACAGAAACTGTCGGAATTGAATTTCGAGATAGTTTATAATGAGATCCTCATGGGTCATCCCAGGAATCATCTCAAGTAGTCCTAACTGTGATTGAGTAACTCTTTATACTGTCTAATCCTATATCCTAACAGCAGGCTCGTAGCAGCACTCTAAGTCGAGCACCACTACGAAATCGTACTAGTTACGACTCTGACCTGCATGGGCCACCACAAAAAATGTGTCACGACCCGCACCCAGTGTAGGGGCACGTGAAGTGGGTACGTCCAACCTACACCGTAGTATCGGCGGTAGAACGCTGTTCTAGATCACTATCTAATCAACAACTCACGCAATTATATAATATACCTGTCACAATCTCAACTCCGAATGGAGGACAAGTATAATATACGATAATACTCAATCACAATCTAAGCACGATAAGATAACACATGAGTCTAACAACTATATGAAACTCAAGCAACTTAAATAAACTTCTAAACAACATCTCAAACAATCTCAAATACAACTCAATTTCCACTTATTACAAACAAGTTCTAAAAGTGAAACTAAACCATAAACTAGTAATCTACTCCAAGCTCTAGTGGTCCTCTAGGCTAGCTGTGAATCTCCAGGTTAGCTGTAATATTTTTAACAAGTCCAGTCAGGACAGGAGCGAGCACAATACATCTCACGCAGTTCATATCATATTGGAAAATATAAAGTATGCAAAAGAGTAAAATACATGGACTGTAAGAAGATGTACATGAAAACGAGAGAGAATTTATAACTGAATATATATATATATATATATATATAGAATAAGTAAAACTGTAAGTACTAGTGATTTATAGCACAATATGGTTATATAAACGGGTTAGGTTATACAATAACAATGGTAACTCCATCATACGTGAGTGTACAATGGACATATATAATAGTTGTACAAGATGAGATTTTGATCACATAACCATTTCCTACTCACCCTCCCCAATCAATACACAAGGATCCAATCCAGTTACGTTACCTTGTACAATAGTTTTTCCATGAAGCTCATGTGATCATGAGAGTACATGATGCACAATATACATGAAAAGGGGTGTACAATAAATACAATATATTCGTGAAACGTACATCACAATATGTATCTGTTGAACACAATGGAGATAACATCGCAAGAGAAGATCCATATAGTACCAATCCGTGACAACAATCATGCCAGTATCAAGTAAGTAATCTAGAGCAAAAATATAAGTCCTGACAAGTATAAAATAATCAGAGAATGTACTCGCTTGTCACCCTGAATGACTGATATGAATAGATGTCCGAACTGGTATCACAGAGTCCTATTTAGCGCAACACAGGTTATAAAAAGTTTAATTTATATGGCAATTGAAATTATAATACAATCTACATGAGTCTAAGTCAATCTAGGTCAAAGTCAACTCTTGGTCAACTCTGGCCAACTATAAAGTCAAACTAGGTCAACTATAGTCAACTGTGGTCAAACTAGCTAGGGTTGGGTCAACAATGGTCAACTAGTCTAGGTTAGTCAATTCTAGGTCAAAACAAACTAAGTATATGCAAATCAAGTGTCCAAGATAGCTACTAACTTATAGCCTAAGTCACTTGCTAAACCAAGCACAAAACTAAGCTATAAGCTAATAAGGCACACAAACTTAGTCATATAATGTATATATATTATTCACATTCACATATTCATATACATAGATATATATAGGAAAGCTATTTAAATAGGCCCATACATATATATATATATATACATAGAGAGAGCGAAGGAGAGGTAAAAGAGTAAGTGAGTGTGTGTGTGACATGTGTGTGAAAGAATATGTGTTAATGTTCTCAGATTTAGTGATAGGTAGGTGTATGTGACATGGGATACATGGTGTCAAAGGATGTATGAATGCATGTGTGTAAAAGGTTATAGGTTAACTCAGTTTATAGAAATACATACATACATACTTACATTACATACATGCATACATACATATCATATATACATACATACATTGTATACATGCCTACATACATATCACATATGCATACTTGCATTCATTCATGCACTTATGCATTGCTTACATACATTACATTGATTGCATTCCTACATGCTTGCATTCAACGATATATATATTAATATAAAGAGGATACATATCATACATATCATATATATATATATATATATATATATATATATATATATATATATTAAAAAT
Source organism: Iris pallida (assembly GCA_029216955.1). Lineage (NCBI taxonomy): Eukaryota > Viridiplantae > Streptophyta > Magnoliopsida > Asparagales > Iridaceae > Iris > Iris pallida. Next base: position 4,202,278 of record JANAVB010009994.1, read on the forward strand.
ATATATATATATATATATATATATATATATATATATATATATATATATATATATATAAAATATATATATATATATATCATTTTATTCATCTAAAATATCATGCATTACATACTCTACATTCATTTAATATCCATACTACATAGGCTCATAGGTTACACAAAATGCATATGTCGTATAGTCACTCTTCTACTTAAAACTAATACTGTACCAATTGGGCTTTCACTAAATTCTAGGATTAAAGTATGTCGTAGCCCTTTGTGTTAGCTTTCCGAAATTTTAAACGGATCGTATTTTCGTGTCCGGAAGCTCCCGGAATCGCAAAAATACCGAAATGCGTTCGTCTTTCATACAGCTGACACTCAAATAATTTTACAGAAAGTTTCAGAATAAATTTGGCTTATTAAAATATATATTTGGAAAGCTAACTTCGATATGGGTCTTTTAAAAAAACGGGAGATAAATCGGAGTTCTAAGCTAAAAGTTATGATATTTTTAAGTTGCTTTGGTTAATAAAAACGTGGATGAATATTATGACGAATTTGAGTTGTTTTGGACAAAAGAAACACATGTAGGCCAAGATACTTGGATACCAACATAGATATTCAAATAAAACTCATTCTAACCATCCTAACTAAGATCAATCCACTCTCTAACCATTCTAAAACTAAATTTAAATATCTATTTAAACTATTATCATACATACATACACATGGGGTGTCTTAATTTGGGATCTATCAAGTAGGACACAAGACACATATCTAAAATTCTCAAAAGAGCTCCAAATGGCCTCAAATTAAAATATAATGGTTGTACATGCATGGGGTTGGATCCTATGGATTCAAATCTAACTAAAATGTAAGAAAAATTAAAATAGAGAGATGGTTATATCTATTGGAAGTGGGATCCCAATGATACACTCAAAGGACACAGTTCCGACACGAAAGCTCCTTCAAAATGGTCACCCTTCCTTGCTCCTTGCTCCCAATCCTTGCTAGCACCTCCTTTTTGGTTGAATGAGAAGAAATGATGGAAGATTGGAAGAAGAATGGAGGGATTTGGAGATCAAAATCAAAAGGAAAGCTCTCAAGTTTGGAGAAGAACAAATTAGGGTTCTATGTAGAGGTAAAAAAAGACAAGAGTTTTCTTAAGGATTCTTTATGGAAAGGGGGGACACTTGATGGCTGGTCATTAGATGAATTAGGGTTAGTTTTACATGTAGATGAGTGGCTAGGGCTTGTCCACCCAATTCCAAGCCTTCCTATTGGTTCAATTAGTCATAAGGCTTTCTTTTTTACAAATATCCCAATAGGTAAATATCCTACTATAAAATATCTAGATATTGTTAATCTAACTTAACCATTAAGTCTCTAACCTTCTAACTAAACCTCCATGTGCATCATTAACATCTAGGTTTAGTCAAAACTAGGTTAGTCTCTAACAATTCAATTAGCACAATATTAATTAATTAAAATTTATTTTCATTAATAAGTCAAAAATAACCAAAATACCATTAGGCTAAAGTCACAATTAGTCATCATAATCACATGGTTAGGTTCCCATGGTCATGGTTAGTCTCTAGGTCATGCAGTCTCTAGGGTTACACTAGTTAACTATCAAAATCACAATTCAACATTTTAAATAGTTTTAAAATAATTAAAAATCACCAAAAATTATAGCATGGTTTAAATATTATTATTAAATGATTATAATTACAAAATTTTAAAATTACCCTTATTTTAGAAACTGGGTGCTACAATTTTTCAAACGACTATTCTATAGTTGTCGCAAATCATTGGTTGTTGTCCTTCGAAGCCACTGCTAGTCAATAAAATACCACATTAGAATCATGATATATATAGACTTATTGTATGAAACTTTTAATAAATATCAAGGAGGGTTAAAGGACTTTTGATATCACGTAAGCAGCTTAGAGTTAAAAAAATCAATTGAGGGTCCAAGGAAGTTATCAGTGCTTTGATACCATTATTGTAGTGCCAATTTCGTAAAACTGAACGTTGCCACTGGTATAATATTGTAAAAGTCTAAATTATACTTGTATGTGGTATAAATATCCACCATTAGTGAATCAACTCAAAATAAGGTACATGCAACAAAAAAATGAATAGGCAAATTGAAATATGACATATATAAATAAAAAATGATGGATTTCTTAAAAAGCTTGCAGCAGAATTATAAAGCTCTCAAAAGGCCAACACAATATGTCAACTTGGCTTACAACTCACAAATAAAAGAGATGTCAAATGTTCAATATATTATGTCATTTATAAACAAAAGACACATCTTCCAGAGAAAAGCTAATAGTTGCCAAACAAGATCCAAACGTCTTAAAACGTCCAAGCGACTTCCCATACTTGTGGATGATGGGGTCAACACATTGGGAAATACATCGGTAAACGGTCTCAATCCGACTCACCTAAACCAACATGTACAATAATCATGTGAGATCAAACAAAATTATTAAGTGATCTTTCTACTTTCCTCTAGGGTTGGTTAACAAGTTTCACACACACGCACACACACACACACACACACACACACACACACACACACACACACAACATAATGCATAAATTGTGTCGTTGACACAGTGAATCTTATAAAAGGCTACCATCCTTTCCTGCAAAACAAAGATTATCATTATATGTAAGTGACACGGGTCCGTCCATGTATCAATTGTTAGGCCTGCAAAACAGTTGTTATTAGCATGCAATATAATTATATGAAACTGATGATCCACCACTTGGACTATTCATTTGTAACTGCTACGATCTTTCCGGTGCAGCTAGCGAGCCCAATGAAGGTCCGTTAATTCTTGTGCTTGTACGTCAGCACCATTTTATCCATATTCCTCTTAGATTGAATTGATTTCGTACGTAGCTATAGATACAGTACAAAAAAAACTAAATTATTGTGCACAAGTTGTCCATGATCATACATGTATATGTAACTTCGCTATTAAAATATACATGCATGATAACATAAAGTTGAAAGAACTATGCAATACATTATCTTTTATTTTTCCACATTCCTTGAGCCACCTTTCATAAATTCATACTTCCCAATCCAGGGATACCACACTTATCAACTTTCCAATCTAAACTTTCACACTATGGACTCAACAATCTCAAACATTTTTTTTTTTCATAATTCTTTTTCTTTGTGAAAACAGTATAATACTCCATATTTCCATATATCAAGTTAACAATAATAATATTACTCTTTTTATCTCACTTCTTAAACTTTTAACATCAACAACCTTATGGAATATAACAACAAATACGAAGAAGAGTTCATTTTTATTAACGAGTGAAGATAAAGGAAAGCAAGATCAAAATTACTCACCACTTCTGTGAACTGTCTTTCCATCCCAATCATATAGATCACTGAAGTAATTTCTCTGCTTGAATTCAAGTCTAACTAGGCAATCCAAGCCAACAAGCCCTCACAATGCCACCGCACGGAGTAGGCATAACATGATGTGCCAAAATTTCAATCTGGACAGACTGAAATTCCTGCTTGGGCAAAATCAACATAATTGGGATAATTTTTTGATGAATTTCAACGGTTTAGATTGAGTTATCTAGCTTAGAGGTTAAGTTAATGCATCCTAAAGTAAGGGTTTCTTAGTTACTAATATATATATAGAAGTGCTAAAGAGGGGTTTCAAATGTATTATCTTTTAGGGTTGAAGTTGTGTTCCCATAGGTCGACTCTTGAGTTTTCTATTTGCAATCTCTATTGTACTTTTTATTTAACGGATGACTCTTGGGACAAGGGAGCCGATATATATATATATATATATATATATATATATATATATATATATATATATATATATATATATATATATATATATATATATTTTATATATTTTTTTTTTTTTTTTTTTATATATATATATTTTATATATATATATATATATATATATATATATATATATATATATTATATATATATATATATTTTATATATATATATATATATATATATATATATATATATATATATATATATATATATATATATATATATATATATATATATATATATATGTCCTTAAAAAAAAAATATATATATATATATATATGTCCTTGTGGCCATAGCCACCACATATTGTGTATATTTGATCTTTGTTTGACCTCGCGTATCACTTACATTGCGTGTTTTTTGTGTGGATTAAGTAGTCGATAGTAGGGTGGTTTTCGCTAGAGGTATCTCTGAATCCCAACAATTTTGACATGCATTCCAACCAATTTTGAGAACAAGACCAATCTTTGAATGCCCATATGATTCAAACCCAGGTATCCGCCTTCTCTGTACTGAAATCCTCAAAGACTTGATAGAACAATTTTGATTACAACCCCATATTTTGGTTTTTGTTTTGTTGGTGTAGAAATTCTACTCATATGCTGCCATGAATAGGGACTATAATCATGTTCACATATGGATATATATTCGACATTTATATAGGCTAAGATGCGGATCAAATTGATGGGCACATGCACCTTGTCCACATCGATGCAACTGAGTCTCTGACTTACTGATTTTTTTAAATCTTTGGACAAGAAAGAAATGGAGGTTAACCCTAATATTTACAGGAAAACAAATTAGAAAGAAAGTAACAAACTCTTTTTGTCTACATCGTGTATATATTATTGTGTTATTTAATTAGTATATTCGTTATACATGGACTTTAGATATTGAAAAAAATTCGTGACCAATAGAATACTATGCTTTGCACCCGTACGTATTTGTAACACTCCTATTTGTATAAGTTGTATTGAACACCATGAGATACCGGTCGATAAATTTCGAGGAGAAAGAGAGGGATAATGTACAACTCTAACATTTGTGGTAACTTTAAAAGAAAGCCGGCATACTCTCACATGAGATCTTTTACTTAATTATAATTATGTCAAGAATACAATAAGTGAAATACAAACATAAACACACAGAATCAATAGGGAAACTCAATGTGATAAGGTTGAATATACTAACACATTTAATATACATAAACTAAATATTTGACTGAATTTAATTTACCCAAATATATAATTAATACCCATATTAATTAGATCCAAAATATATGAAAATTGGAACTGACTCATTCTAAATTGACTAATTTTTCGAAGCTCATATCAATAAACTATAAGCATATCTTAGGCAGGGCAGATTTAATAAACCAATACCACCCCACCCCTCCCCCCTCCCTTTCCCCTCCCCCAAAACATTTTTTTTTAAAATATCGATTACGATATAGATTTTTTTTTAACAATTTTAACTTATATATTAATTTGACCTTTCATTTATAAAGAATAAGTTGGCTCTAGTGGTAGCACTTTGGATTTTTAAATAAAAGAAAATTTTATTTTGGATGCCGCTATTGACAATCCTAAAATGTCATCATTCACTCCTCTTTAATTTTCGATCATTCAAATCTCGAATATGTTCCTGCATTAACATTATTTGCTGCACTCCTCTCTCCATGCATGTATAAATTAATGTCAGATCTAATGCAAGAGTAGATTTGAAATTTAAATGATAAAAAAATTAAAGAGGAGTACATGATGACATTTCAGCAGTGTCACCAACATCCTTTATTTTGCATTTTTTTATTTATATTTTTTGTTACTGAAGTTCAATTAATCTAACAATTTTTAATTCTAATATGCAGTACGATGGCCACCCCAAAATCCTACTTGTATGAGAATATATATATATATATATATATATATATATATATATATATATATATATATATATATATATATATTATATATATATATATATATATATATATATATATATATATATATATATATATTTTAATATATATATATATATATATATATATATATATATATATATATATATTTACTTGTGATGTAAACTGTTGGGAACGAAGCGCGGAAAACCGTTCCTCAGACCAGAAAGTCCTGCGAGAGAACCGAACAAAAGCACACAAACCAAAAATGCCAAACACAATCGCAATCACAAAGATTTTTGACGTGGAAAACCCTTGCGGGAAAAACCACGGGACAATCGGAGTCCAACCCTGAAGAACCTCCACTAATGGAATAAAGAGAATACACTCTCTACAAGCTCCTCCTGATCCAACACGGATCACCACAACTCACTTGAAAGAAGAAAGTTTTTGATTGCGGACTCTGAAGAACAAGAGATGCCGAAAAATTATTCGAAGCAATCTCTCCTTCACAATAGTCCTTAATGCTCTCTCTCTCTCAAAGATTGTAAAGCACTCTTGTTTTGAGATGATTTTACAACTACCATGCATCACCCTTTTATAAGCCCTTGGTAATCCATAAATTGAAGGCCAATATATATGGAAACTTCCAATATGCATCAATCATATATTTAATGAAAATTCAATCATAATTGGCTTGCCATAATTAGAAACCCAATTATATGGAAAGCTACTATATGAAGGATCCAATCATAAATATATGATCAAAGTAAACATGAAAATCCAATCATACATTTCCTTACCATATATGTTCCAAAATAGAATCCATGCACGCCCCTTGCTTCTCCGACACACGGATGGCGCTCGTCGCTCTCCGGGATATTCTCCACATAGGTTGGAAACTCCACCCACTCCAACAAATCTCCCCCTTCACAACTAGGTGGAGGAACTCGTCATCCCGATGATCCGCCTGCAGTACTCAAACTTTTTCCTTGGTAGAACCTTCGTGAACATATTCGCTTCGTTGTCATCAGTATGGACCTTCTCAAGCATCGCGTCCTTCTTCTCAACCATATCTCGTATCCAATGATACCGAGTCTCAATGTGCTTGGACCGACTATGAAATGTCTGGTTCTTCACAAGGTGAATGGCACTCTGGCTATCGCAAAGCAAAGTATACTACTCTTGCTTCAACTCCATTTCCTGTAACAGCTTTTTCAACCATAACAACTCCTTACAAGCCTCCGTCGTCGTAATGTACTCTGACTCTGTCGTCGACAAGGCAACACACTTCTACAACCGCGACTGCCACGATACCGCTCCTCCAGCAAACATCATCACATAGTCCGAAGTCGATCGTCTCGTGTCTACATCTCCAGCCATATCAGCGTCGGTATACCCAACCAACTTCAGCTCGTCACTACCAAAGAAAGTCTTCAATCGACAGTGCCCTGAAGGTATCGTAGAATCCACTTGACGGCACTCCAATGTACCCTTCCAGAATTTGAAAGATACCTGCTAACTATGCCAACTGCATGAGCGATGTCTGGCCTCGTACACACCATAGCATACATAAGACTTCCCATAGCTGAGACATATGGAATCCGCTCCATATCTTCTTTTTTGTCCTCGGTAGATGGACACTGCTCCTCAGTGAACTTAAAGTGAGCCGCAAGGGGGTAACTCACTTTCTTCGACCCGTCCATCCCGAAACGCTGAAGTACCCGGTGAATGTACTTCTTTTGGGACAAGTGTAGCAACTTGGACTTTCTCTCTCGGTTGATCTACATCCCAAGAATAGTCTTTGCTGTACCCAAACCCTTCATAGGGAAGGCCGCGCTCAGTTGGCGCTTCAACTCTGCTATCCTAGTGGCATTCTGACCCACTAATAGCATGTCATCTACATATAGCAATAAAATAATAAAATCATCAACGACAAAATACCTCACGAATATACAGTGATTCGACGTCGTCCGTGCATATCCATGCTCTCCTATAAACGCCTCGAACTTCTGTACCACTGCCTCGGAGCCTGCTTCAGACCATACAAGCTCTTCCTCAACCGGCAGACCAAATATGACTTGCCCTTCTCATAGAATTCTTTTGGCTGCTCCATGTATAACTCCTCAAGATCACCATGGAGGAATGCCGTCTTCATGTCCATCTGCTCGACCTCTAAGTTGAAATTGGCTGCCAATACTAGCACCACCCGAATAGACGACTGTTTGACGACTGGCAAAAAGATCTCATCATAATCTACACCTTTTCGCTGACAGTAGCCTTTAACTACCAGCCTCGTTTTGTATCGAGGGCGAGTAGCATCATCCGTCTGCTTCACTCTAAACACCCATCGATTCTTTAAAGCCTTCTTGCCCTTTGGCAATCGCACCATCTCATAAATAGAATTGGCGTATAAGGAACTCATCTTCTCTTGCATAGCCTGCATTCACTCCTGCCTGTGTTTGTCTTCCATAGCCTCTGCAAAGCTTTTGGGCTCTCCTCCGTCAGTCAATAGTACATACTCACCAGGTGAGTATCTCGTAGATGGTCAACGCTCTCTGTCGCTCCTTTTCAGTGGAGCCACTGGTGCTGGCTGTATACCAACAGCCTCCTTCTCTTCAGGAACAGCCTCCCCGGCATGCTCATCCTCCTGAGGGACATGCTGACCACCATCAGTAGGCTGATGATCAAGGTTGGAGCCATGTACCGGCTCTCCCATAATTGGATCCTCTGCGATGTCCTCTGGAAACTGCTCGAAGCGAAATGACTCTAACTCAGGCAATTCCTCAGCCTCAGAAGGCGTCTCGAAATCCTGAGTGTTGGTCATGGTCTGATCCTTGACGAATACCACATCCCTGCTTCTGTAGAGCTTTCTTCCCACCGGGTCGTAGAGTCTATAGCCAAACTCATCCCGACCGTAGCCGATAAAGATGCATCATCTCGTCTTCGGCTCAAGTTTGGTCCTCTCGTCCTTCGGTACATGTACGAAGGCCTTACAGTCAAACACTCACAGGTGATTATATGACGGCTCTTTGCCGTACCATACTTTTTCAGGCACATCACCCTACAAAGGAGCACTAGGAGATAATTTAATAACATAAGCAGCTATGAGAAGAGCCTTACCCCAGTAACTGCCTGGCAAGTTTGCTTCTAACAACAAACACCGTACCCTCTCCTTCAGTGTCCTGTTCATGCGCTCCGCTACACCATTGAGCTGAGGCGTCTTGGGCGGAGTCTTCTGGTGTCGTATCCCTTGCTCTCTGCAATAATAATCATTGTCGGACCAAACACACTATAACTTCTTGCCCGTCTCTCTTTCAACAGAGGCCTGAAACTCTTTGAAAGTAGGCAGCACCTGATCCTTGGTCTTTAAGGCATAGATCCAAACCTTCCTGGAACAGTCATCAATAAAAGTTACAAAGTAAGATACACCACCAGTAGATTTTACCTTCATAGGACTGCAGACATCCGAGTAAATCAACTCGAGCAACGCCGGCTTCCTTGAACTTGGGTGACTTTGGAAAGACACCCAATTTTGCTTCCCAGCTAAGCAGTGTGTGCACTTCTCCAACTTTGTAGACTTGAGCCCTGGAATCACCTTCCTGTTCACCAAGTAGCTCATCCCCTTCTCGCTGATATGGCCGAGCCGCCTGTGCCACAACTCGGTAGACGCATCACTGACGGCGTTCACCTCATGTGCTCCCTGTGCGCTCTCCTCCATATAGTAGAGATCGAACTTTTTGCTTCCTCTGGCAATAACCATCGAACCTCTGAAAACTTCTACTGACTATTCTCGAAGAGACTGAAGAATCCCTCATCATCCAACCTTCCAACCGATACCAGGTTGAAACGGATATCAGGGACATGACGAACATCTTTGAGAATAAGAACTGCACCTGTCTTCGTCCTCAAATGCACATCTCCAACGACAACCGCCTTTGACACATCTCCATTGTCTATCTTCAACACTCCACAGTCGTCTGTCGTGTAAGTGGCAAATAGTGCCCTGTTGTGAGATACATTCGCTAAAGCACATGAGTCCACCAGCCAAGAATTGTCATCGCAGGTGAGGTTTGTGATAACCTCATCACCTACGACGATCACATCACCTCCATGTATCGAGGCCGCCGCTGTAGTGTTCTCATCTTGCTTCCCCTTATCGTCTTTTTTTCTCTCTTCTAAGCGAAACAGTTCCGCTTGATGTGGCCCTTCTTGCCACAATGGTAACACTCCGAGTCCTCGTACCGACCCTTGGAATTCCCTTTGCTCTTATCTCTGCCACCACCTGGACCCCTGCTTTTGCCCCTTCTGCGGCTCTCTAAAACTAGTGCCTCCGAGTGGTGGGATATGGATGAAGTGTCCTGAGAACGTCTCCGTATCTCTTCATTCAGCACCCCGCTCTTGACAAACTCCAGACTGACGACGCCTTCTGGAGCAGAAGCGATCATAGATACTCGTACGATCTCCTACGAGTCTGGCAATATACATAGCAACCAAAGTCCTTGAACCTCGTCGTCGAAATTGACTCCCATCGAGGATAGCGGGTCCACCACGTCCTGGAACTCACTCAAGTGATCCGTAATGGATGCACCATCTTTGTACCCCAGACCCATCATCATCCGGATCAAGAACAGTTTGTTTACCTCGGTCTTTTTTGCGTATAAAGATTCCAGCTTCTTCCATAATGTCTTCGTATGCTCAATATTGGCAATATGTTTGTACACGTTCTCGTCAACGAACTGCCGCATGTACCCACATACTTGTATATGCTCGAAGTTCCAGTCCTCATCGGATTTGTCACTGGGCTTCTCGGATACAAATACTAGAAGATGCAGCTTCTTGACGAACAACAAATCCTTCATCTTACTTCGACAATAATGGTAGTTGGTACCGTTCAGGTTCACCATGCGCACCGACTTCGCGTCCATCTCTGCTTCCTGGTTTGACTGTCAACTTCTGACACTTCTTTGAACCTAAAGCTCTGATACCACTCTGTTGGAAACGAAGCACGAAAATCGTTCTTCCAAACCAGAAAGTCCTGCGAGAGAACCGAGCAAAAGCACACAAATCAAAAATGTCAAACACAATCGCAGACACAAAGATTTTTGACATGAAAAACCCTTGCAGGAAAAACTACGGGACGATCGGAGTCCAACCCTGAAGAACCTCCACTAATGAAATAAAGAGAATACACCATCTACAAGCTCCTCCTGATCCAACACGGATCACCACAACTCACTTGAAAGAAGAAAGTTTTTGATTGCGGACTCCGAAGAACAAGAGGTGCCGAAAAATTATTCAAAGCAATCTCTCCTTCACAATAGTCCTTAATCCTCTCTCTCTCTCTCAAAGATTGTAAAGCACTCTTGTTTTGAGATAATTTTACAACTACCATGCATCACCTTTTATAAGTCCTTGGTAATCTATACATGGAAGGCCAATATATATGAAAACTTCCAATATGCATCAATCATATATTTAATGAAAATCCAATCATAATTGGCTTGCCATAATTGGAAACCCAATTATATGGAAAGCTACTATATGAAGGATCCAATCATAAAATTATTCGAAGCAATCTCTCCTTCACAATAGTCCTTAATCCTCTCTCTCTCTCTCTCTCTCAAAGATTGTAAAACACTCTTGTTTTTGAGATGATTTTACAACTACCATGCATCACCCTTTTATAAGCCCTTGGTAATCCATACATGGAAGGCCAATATATATGAAAACTTTCAATATGCATCAATCATATATTTAATAAAAATCCAATCATAATTGGCTTGCCATAATTGGAAACCCAATTATATGGAAAGCTACTATATGAAGGATCCAATCATAAATATATGATCAAAATAAATATGGAAATCCAATCATATATTTTCTTACCATATATGTTCCAAAATAGGATCCATGCACTCCCCGAGCTTCTCCGACACATAGATGGCGCTCGTCGCTCTCCGGGATATTCTCCACATAGGTTGGGAACCCCACCCACACCAACATAAACAACTTAATTAGGACTTGCCAGGTAGACTTTGTAAAAAAACTTATAAATTTTGTTTGTTAGCTGATTATGGTTTGTGATCTGTTAGTAGGGACATTAGGGGTGGCCGTCGGTATAATCGGTCGATATTTGGTTTATTTTTTTGGTATTTTTTAAATCGGTATTTGAAAAATCAATACCAATATCGTACCATTTAGAATCGATTTTTTCGATTTTGGTTAAATCGATATTCGGTCGGTGTCACGCCCCAATTCCGTCGAATCGATAGTCGTCTCCCACGCGTGATGCCGTGCGAACCTAATTTGCGATCGCACAAGGCATAGTCATAAGGCAATCCGAGACACGAGATCTAAGAGACTACGCAGACCAATTGAATCACACAATAAGTAAAGGAACTTGAATCTTTATTGATAATGAACATCATTTACAGACTCCGGTACAAGACTCATTGTCGCGCGGGCTACAACATGACTCGATTACAAAAGAGTGCCGATGAGATAGTCGTTCCATACATTGCACACATCCCTCAATATACACGAGTACTCCAGTGACCTGGATGGGAGGGATGCTGAGTCATCTTCCTTGGACTGTCGAGAGCCTTCAAAAGTGGAGTCGCAGAGAGAGTCTTCGACGCACGGCCGAAGCTTCAAAAGTCACGAACGTCGCCGAGCTAGTTGGCACGTCCTTCCTGGTTTGCGGGACCTGCAAGGAGCAAGGATCAGCACAAAATACATGTACTGGCGAATGGCTAATTAAAATCTAAGCTCTGTATTTGATTCAAGAAGTTTCGTAAACATGTTAGCTAGCTATTTCAATAATCTTTCTAACCATCCTGCTCGATTTGCATGTTAACATGTTTTGAGGCAAGCATATGAAATTGTGTAACATTAAGCAACTATCACATTCATCCCGTGTCCCATGCACTTGTTAAGCAGTGAAGAAGGGGTATGAAGGCCACTGTCAATATCAAGCCATCTCGGACTATAGCTGAGTTAGACGGCGACCCTTTCGCTTCGGGTAGCGAGCCCTAAGCGAAAGTTCCCGCATAACTCGCGCCGATGAAGGGTTGGCGCTTGCTATACACTCGTTCCTCCTGGGTCGAATCGATCCCTTGGCCTAGGTAACCGTTCGAGGAAACTACACCTTGTCGACAAGTTGTCCAATGACCGTTTTGCTTACTTAGCCGTATCGTTGCGATAAATGTTAATCGATTCATTCATTGCTTTGCATAGGCTAAGTGGAATTGCATAAGGAACATGTATTCTATTTCCAATACCAGCCGTTGATATCAAGTGTTTCATGAAGAATCGTGCTACAATTTCTTTGATTTTATACTATTATGACAAGCATTCATTTTACTTCACATATTGAGTTTTGAAGTAGAGGGACGAGGCGAAGGAGGTCATCCTTAGGCTTGCTTCAAGCGAGTGACCGGTTGGCTGCGCTGTCGTCACCTACACGATCACCTGCAATCGTATAAACAACTGATTAGAATACTGTATATTTTAAGGAATTTTGATATAAATGCGAGCTCGAAAATGCGTCACAAAAACCCATCGAAAACAATCACGAAAAGTGCATTCACAAAAATGAAAGCCAAAGCCAAATCAAGTACGACATGAAAACATGAGCAACGGGAGGTCTCTCCCGACTCAGCCGCAGAGCCAATCCTCGAGGCGCAACCCGCTAAATATGGGACTTGGTTCCGAAGAAGCCATTCCATAACATGGAATGGATCTTAATTCAACCGTTCCCGTTCGATCGACTCGGCCGATTCCGACCTATCGGTCCCGACCGAATCGATAGTGACAGTGTTCCTTTCTCGCGCACCCCGTGGACGGAAACGGAGCACGATGTAGGGACGGGGCACTACACCATAACCAACTAATAAAAAGTTTTGTCCTCAAAACTTAAAGATAGAACCTACCTCTACGAGAATAACGAATAAAATTTCTCCTTCATCTCCGATTCAAGCTCCCACGTCGACTCTTCGACCGAGTGGTTCTTCCAGAGGACGCGGACGAGAGGGATCGCTCGATTTCGCAGCAACTTATCACTGCGTTCTAAGATTTGAACTGGCTCTTCAACGTAGGATAAGTCCGACTTTAGCTCCAGCTGGCCAAAATCTACCACGTGGCTTGGGTCATGCACGTACTTCCGCAGCTGAGAGACGTGGAAGACGTTGTGTACACCTTCAAGCGCCGGCGGTAGGGCAATTTTATAGGCCACTGGGGCGACCCGCTCTAGTATTTCGAACGGCCCAACGAATCTCGGACTCAGTTTTCCCTTCGTGCCGAACCGAGTAACTCCCCGCATGGGCGATACTTTGAGAAATACGTGATCGCCTACTTGAAACTCGAGGAGGCGACGATGAACGTCCGTATAGCTTTTCTGACGACTCTGTGCGGTCTTTAATCTTTTTCGAATGAGCCGAATCTTCTGCACGGTCTGTTCAACCAGTTCCGGACTGAGAATCTGCCGCTCTCCGACTTCGTCCCAGCAAATGGGTGATCGGCACTTGCGCCCGTACAAGGCTTCATACGGCGCCATTTGAATGCTGGATTGATAGCTATTGTTGTATGCAAATTCGGCCAGCGGAAGATGATTGTCCCAGCTTGATTTGAAGTCAATTACGCAGAGTCGTAGCAAGTCTTCGAGAATCTGACTGACGCGCTCCGTTTGGCCGTCGGTCTGAGGATGGTAAGCTGAGCTGAACTGCAACTTGGTACCCAGCGCCGACTGAAGGCTACTCCAGAATCGTGACATGAACCGTGAATCCCGATCAGAGACGATGGATACTGGAACTCCGTGCAGCCGTACTATCTCATTAAGATATATCTGCGCCAGGCGATCAATGCTCCAAGTAACTTTGATGGCAATAAAATACGCTGACTTGGTTAATCGATCGACGATGGCCCAGATAGCATCATTTCCTCGCGGCGTCTTCGGCAGACCAACAATGAAATCCATACACACGTGCTGCCACTTCTATTCTGGAATTGCCAGATTCTGTATCTCCCCGGCTGGTCTCTGGTGCTCAGCTTTTACCTGCTGACAGGCCATGCATTGCGACACGAAGAGTGACACATCTCTTTTCATTCCGTGCCACCAGAAGTTTGTGCGGAGGTCCTTGTACATCTTCGTGCTACCGGGATGCAAAGTGTATTTTGCATAGTGCGCCTCCGACAGTATCTCCTTTCTGAGTTCTAAATCGTCCGAAACGCATAGCCTACCCTTCAATCGAAGCACGCCGGTTTCGTCTTCCGTAAAGTCGGTCGTCCTGTCCGTCGAGATTAGCTCTCACACTTTCTTCAGGTATGGATCGTCCATCTGAGCGGTCTTGATCTTTTCAAGCAAGCTCGGCTCTAACTGCAACTTTGCCAACTGTACATTCCGAAATCTGACTCAGAGCTCGATGCCCATATCTTCTAGGTCACGTAGCAGTCTGGGGTCGATGGATAACGAGACAATATACTTTCGACTCAAGGCGTCCGCCACAATATTTCCCTTTTTCGGCGTATAGTCGATAGTCAAGTCGTAATCTTTGATTAGTTCCAGCCAATGCCTTTGCCGTAAGTTCAGTTCCTTCTGCGTGAATAGATACTTGAGGCTCTTGTGATCGGTATAGATCGTACACGCCATGCCATAAAGATAGTGGCACCACAATTTCAACGCGAACATAATCGCCGCTAACTCCAGATGCGTGGGATAGTTCTTTTCGTGCGGCTTTAGCTGTCGGAAAGCAAAAGATATCACCTTGTTCCGCTGCATCAGCACATACCCCAAGCCCTGACCGGACGCGTCGCTGAATATCTGGAAACCCTTAGTCCCTTCTGGAAGTGCGAGTATCGGGACCGAGACGAGCCTTGGCTTCAATTCTTGGAATGCAGCTTCGCAATCGTCTGACCATTCAAATGCGACTCCTTTCTGGGTGAGGCGAGTCAGAGGCGATGCGATCTTCGCGAAGTCTTTCACGAAGCGTCGGTAGTATCCCGCTAAACCAAGGAAACTTCGAATCTTGCCGACGGACGCTGGCCGTTTCCAATCGACAACGGCTTCAACTTTCTTTGGGTCGACCGTAATTCCTTCAGCAGAAATGATGTGTCCAAGGAATGCGACGCTGCTAAGCCAAAATTCACATTTACTTCGCTTCGCGTATAGTTGATTTTCTCGAAGGGTCTGAAGCACGGTCCGCAGATGCTCAGTGTGTTGCTGCCTATTCTTTGAGTAGACGAGTATATCGTCGATAAAGACTACTACAAACTTGTCGAGGAATGGTCGGAACACCCGATTCATTAAATCCATGAAAGCGGCAGGGGCATTCGTTAGGCCGAACGACATTACCAGGAACTCGTAATGGCCGTATCGAGTTCGGAAGACAGACTTCGGCACATAGTCTGGCTTGATCTTGAGTTGATGGTAACCCTAACGCAGATCAATTTTAGAAAACACCGTGGCTCCTTAAAGCTGATCAAATAGATCGTCTATGCGGGACAGGGGGTATTTTTTCCGGACGGTGGCTTTGTTCAGCTCGCGGTAGTCGATACAAAGACGCATAGAGCCATCCTTCTTCTTGACAAACAGCACGGGCGCTCCCCAGGGCGAGACGCTGGATCGGATAAATCCCTTGTCGAGCAATTCTTGTAACTGTACTTTGAGTTCTTTAAGCTCTGCAGGGGCCATTCTGTACGAGGCTTTCGAGATCGGTCGAGTGTCGGAGAAGGTATCGATAGTGAACTCAATCTCTCGATCGGACGACATACCGGGCAGCTCGTCCGGGAACACATCGGGGAATTCTGCCACAACGTCGGTCTGCCCCGCGTTTGCACCATCATGTCGCATGTCTCGAACGAAAGCTAGATAGCCTTCGTACCCGGAATACAGCATCCGTCGAACAGATATTGCAGAGATCACCATGCAGGTCGGCGACGCCTCACCACACGAGTAGCAGAATTTAGGCACTCCAGGTATGCGAAATGTGACCTTCTTTTCAGCGCAGTCTATAGTTGCGTTGCAAGGACCGAGCCAATCCATCCCCAGAATGATATCGTAGTCCTTAATATTTAGAACTATCGCATCGAGACTGACCTTTTGACCACCTATACAGATGATTCCGTCTGCACAGACTAAATTTACAGCTAGTGGCATGCCCGACGGGATGTTAACAGTGAGCTCGAGACCCAACGGTGTCAGGGGAAATTTGTGCTCGGCGGCAAAGTCCGCCGATATGAAACTATACGTGGCACCTGAATCAAACAATACACGAGCAGGTTTATTATTGAATTACAGTATACCTGTCACGACTGTGTCAGATGCGAACGCTTTGTCTCGGGTCATGGCGTAGACGCGGCCCTGAGCATTAGGGCGACGGTCTTGGCCATTCTGTTGTGCGGTCAGTGGAGCCCGAGGTGCTTGGCCTCGGTTCTGATGGTATTGTCGTGGGCGCTGGTTTGACTTCTCCGGGCAGTCGCGTACGATATGGTCGGCTCGGCCGCACCCGAGGCACGTACCGTTCTTCAATCGGCACTCGCTGATCAAGTGCCCCTCTTTGAGGCAGGAAGTGCAAACTACTCGATCCTTCGTCTGGTTGCCGCCTCCGTTGCCGCGATTTTGACGCCTGTGTGCGTTGTTGCCTCCCGCATTACTATGGCGTTTGTTATTAAAGTGAACAGCGCCGGTAGTAGGAGGGTACTCGCACTTCAGACGGAGGGCATGGTTGAGTGCCTCACCCATGGTTTTGTATTCGGGCACCGAAACATGAGCACGGATAGTTGAACGTAGGCCCACTTCAAATCGTCGAGCTCGACTTGCAGTGGTTGGTAGATAATCTCCAGCAAACTTGGCCAGTTTGTTGAATTCGGCCGCATACTGTCGTACAGTCATATTCTCTTGTCTCAATTGCATGAACTCATTTTCTTTCTCCTCTCGTACGGCTGTTAAAAGATATTCTGTCTCAAATGCACTTTTGAATATAGCCCAGGAAATTGCCGCCGTCTCGTCTTCACGTCGAATAGCCTGCTTCTGCACAGCCCACCAATCGTGCGCGTTCATTCGAAGTAGAAGTTGAGCACACGCGACTTTCTTTGAGTCCTCGACACCTAGAAGCTCGAACTTGTCTTCCAGCTCCTCCAACCAGTCGATCGCCACCGAGGGATCTTCTGTGCCGTTGAAGGAAGTGCGGCAGCTTTTAGTAAATTTTGACACGTCGAAGTTAGAACTTCTCGGTGCCGCAGGTGAGAGCACGGGCGCCTCTGGTTCGGATTCGTTGGATCGAACCGCAGGCTGGGTCACGGCAGGCGTCATCATTGAATTGTTGTTGTTTCCCACGACCGACTGTACGATCTGCTGGAGGGTATTCAGCTGCTGCTGCTGCAGCTTGAATTGAGCCTCGAACCGATTTTTAAATTGAGTCTGACGAGCCTCCGCTTGCTGACGATGGAGCTCGTTTTGACGTTGTTGCATTTCAAGCATCTGCAGCATACGTTGCATCGGGTCGTCGGAAGGTTCGGCTACAGTAGGCGTCATTCCAGTTGGGTTGACGGAATGCTCGGGTCTAGAAGCACTCGAGCAGCTGGAAGTGCTCGTCTCGTCTTCCGCCTGAGCTTCCGTAACTGCAGGGAAAAAGGAAAGACAACTCTCGTTAGTTTCGGAAAATGTCCTGGGTTCAGCGTATGGAACAACTCTTCTCATCGACACGAGGTCAACGGTTGGAGACTAGAACTCGACATTGGAGGCCAAGGACGTAAAGCCGTGCTCTGATACCATTATGTCACGCCCCGATTCCGTCGAATCGATAGTCGTCCCCCGGACGTGATGTCGTGGGAACCTAATTTTCGATCGCACAAGGCATAGTCATAAGGCAATCTAAGATACGAGATCTAAGGGAGTACGCAGACCAATTGAATCACACAATAAGTAAAGAAACTTGAATCTTTATTGATAATGAATATCATTTACAGACTCCGGTACAAGACTCATTGCCGTGCGGGCTACAACATGACTCGATTACAAAAGAGTGTCGATGAGATAGTCGTTCCATACATTGCACACATCCCTCAATATACATGAGTACTCCAGTAATCTGGATGGAAGGGACGCTGAGTCATCTTTCTTGGACTGTCGAGAGCCTTCGAAAGTGGAGTCGCAGAGAGAGTCTTCGACGCATGGCCGAAGCTTCAAAAGTCACGAACGTCGCCGAGCTAGTTGGCACGTCCTTCCTGATTCGCGGGACCTGCAAAGAGCGAGGATCAGCACAAAACACATGTACTGGCGAATGGCTAATTAAAATCCAAGCTCTGCATTTGATTCAAGAAGTTTCGTAAACATGTTAGCTAGCTATTTCAATGATCTTTCTAACCATCCTGCTCGATTTGCGTGTAAACATGTTTTGAGGCAAGCATATGAAATTGTGTAACATTAAGCAACTATCACATTCATCCCGTGTCCCGTGCACTTGTTAAGCAGTGAAGAAGGGGTGTGAAGGCCACTGGCAATGTCAAGCCATCTCGGACTATAGCTGAGTTAGACGGCGACCCTTTCGCGTCGGGTAGCGAGCCCTGAGCGAAAGTTTCCGCATAACTCGCGCCGATGAAGTGTTGGTGCTTGCTATACACTCGTTCCTCCCGGGCCGAATCGGTCCCTTGGCCTAGGTAACCGTTCGAGGAAACTACACCTTGTCGACAAGTTGTCCAATGATTTGCTTACTTAGCCGTATCGTTGCGATAAACGTTAATCGATTCATTCATTGCTTTGCATAGGCTAAGTGGATTTGCATAAGGAACATGTATTCTATTTCCAATACCAGCCGTTGATATCAAGTGTTTCATGAAGAATCGTGCTACGATTTCTTTGATTTTACACTATTATGACAAGCATTCATTTTACTTTACATATTGAGTTTTGAAGTAGAGGGACGAGGCGAAGGAGGTCAGCCACTCGCCTTAGGCTTGCTTCAAACGAGCGACCGGTTGGCTACGCTGTCGTCACCTACACGATCACCTGCAATCGCATAAGCAACTGATTAGAACAGTGTGTATTTCAACGAATTTCGATATGAATGCGAGCTCGAAAACGCGTCACGAAAACCCATCGAAAACTAGACCATTTCAAGGAATTTCAAGGAATTTCGATATGAATTTCGATATGAATTTCGATATGAATCCGAGCCCTACAATTTTTTGGAGCCAAAGTAGTTAAAACTAGACCATTTGACTAATAATTAAGCAAATAAATTGGACCTGAGCTCTTGAGGTCCGAGATAAACTTTTAAAATAAAAATCCCATACATAATAAAAAAAAAAATTGTAATTACCAAAAATTGAACTAAGGATATGTTGTGTACCACTTTAACATAATAACCATTGCATCACAACTATTTTATATTAGTAGTGGTGCATAATACGTACACGTTATATTTTAGATATAATTATGTTGATGTCCTTTTAGTTTGAGAATTATGGACGGTCGTTCGATCTTTCTTGGGCCAGGAGCCGCCCCTGAATTGAAAGTAACTCAATATTACGTTGTCGACAAACACAAGTAGAATAGAAAAATGCTAAACTTGTCACGGGAGAGGTGATGGACCTGGCCCTCCCGACGTGTCCCCCTCCCATTCGTCCTCCGTAGGCTCTATACCTTAAAATTTCAAACCACCCTCCAATAAAAGGCCGATACGTGGTTGCGGACCAGGACCAAGACCACGGTCCATGTAGCACTGCCGACTGCCGAGGAGAATATATCACTGATGTGAGCAAAATATTAGATGGGGCAAACCGTAGGGGGTTGCTTATAGAGTAGCCGATCTCATGCTGAAAGGGTAAGAAGCCCAAGATCAGAGTCAAGGGTCGTCTCACCCCCACTTTCCTAAGACTGCAACCGCTCAAACATATATCACACACACACACTGCTTCACTCACTCACAGTCACATATGCTTGTTATTTGTTATGGAGTCATGTGGTTGTGATAGCACTGCCCACCTCCACAAGAAGCCTTACTTTTCTTCTACAACGTACATGTACTATTTGCAGTTTGTTTGTTGGAAGCATGCATGCATGGGCCTATCAATATACTACTAGTTCCTTCCCACTGTCTACATTTTAGGTTTTGTCATTTGTGGCCATGAAAAAGAAAGGTTTGTTGAATTGTTGACAAAGTTATAGGGCAAGGGTTGCATGAGCACAAAGTCTACTATGTGAATTTGACAACGTACTATGAATAAATTAAAAGAAGAGGATGAAAAGGACAAAACATACTAGGCTACTAGCAATATATATATATATATATATATATATATATATATATATATATATATATATATATATAAAGTTGAAAAAAATTATATATATGAGTTTTGCTATGCCTATTTACAATTTTCTTACAACCATCATGTGTCGGACTTCCATTGGAGGAGGGAGGAAGTAGTGGGGTAGGATGGAGTCCATGTAGTAGGGGGGAGTGAGAGGAGAGGTGCGATCCAATGATACCAATGTGTAAGGAATGGAAGAGAGATGTTGTAAAAATGTTGTAAATATTTGGTAGGATCCGAATCGGGAGCTTCGCGGGAGAGCACCTCCGCCTCTCGACCGTTGGATCGAGCGGAATGCGGAAGGACGGGGCTCCCGCGGCAGGACTTTTAATATATATATATATATATATATATATATATATATATATATATATATATATATATATATATGTGTGTGACGTCTAGCCTAGTGGTTAAGAGAGATGCATGCGGCTCAAGTGGTCAGAAGTTCGAGTCCCAGAGGAGACGAGTTCGTCACAAATCATATCAAAAGATGGATATTTGAAATCAAATTCATATTACGTTCATGGATAATTCAAATAGATTTCAAACATATTTTTTTGTAAAAGTAGAAACTAATAGACATGCCACTTATGGCTCGTTGGATAGGCATAGCACAAGTGGCATAATTATACCAGTTAACAATGTTAGCGAATTTAATATAATATATATAGAGGATAAATAAATTTTGTCCTCCAGATATATTGTGACATCTGTTTTCAATTTTCGTATTTGAAGATTTTCGGTATTAATTTTTTTTTCATAATACACGATTTATCATGTATTTCGTATTTTCAGTCCGTATCTTGATTTTCATGTTTTCAGTATTGGGATTTTGTGTTTTGAAGTTGACCAGTAGTTTTGGATTTTGTTTCCAGTCTAGGAATATATATAGTATCTCAGTTTTCCACGATTTTTTTGTTGTTGCAAAGTTGCTAAGGTGGGATACTCGAACAATACTTAGTTTTCAAATCATAATAATGACATATATTATACTTTGCTAGTGTAGCTTTTTTATCTTTACTAGTTTTATGATCATATATAGTATAGTGTTTGTGATGCCTTACTACTCTCATGTATGATTTACTCTTATATTTGGTATTTGATGGATTGAGAGTTAGGAATCGTGAATCTTAGGATTGATGTCATATATATGCTAGAGTCCTCTCACTCATATTCTACAGTCGTAATTGTCGTACAATGTTCTAGTGTACCTCATATGACATAGCAAGTCATGTTCGTCTCCGTCTTTATGTATTTTTGAACTGGGACATTACTTTTTATATTTCTAGATCCAATAACATTGGGCCACTTAATGTCTAATTCATGTACACTATACCCAACCTTAAAATGTACATGTCACAAACTCGAAGCTTCTGTGAAATTTTTGTAATCAATCCTTTGAGTTTTTGACATGATAAAACATCATCAAGTTGATTTAATGAGTCTTAAGAAAAAAAATATCAAATAACCTAATTTTTGTGCTAATAATCAAACCTCCTATTTTGAAAGTTTATGAAAACCACCAACTTGGCGACATGTTATATATCATGCAATTGGTTGCAGGTACCATGTAAACATAATGACTTAACTAGCATCAATTGGGCACTCAAATATATATATATATATATATATATATATATATATATATATATATATATATATATCTCTCTCTCTCTCTCTCTCTCTCTCTCTCTCTCTCTCTCTCTCTATATATATATATATAGAGAGAGAGAGAGAGAGAGAGAGAGAGAGAGAGAGGAGTGCTCTAGAATCAATTGGCTGGTTTTGTATTATGGAATCAAGCTATGCTATACACGTTGGATTGGAATTGCATGGTTGAGATTATATATATATATATATATATATATATATATATATATATATATATATATATATATATATATATATATATATATGAGTGCTCTAGAACTAACCGGCTGGTTTTGTATTATGGAACCAACTTATGTTATACACGTTGAATTGGAATTACATGGTTGAGATTAAATAACTTTAAAAGGTGGTGGGGAGTACACATTTCAATCTCAACCACTAAATTCTAATCCAATCCATAAAACATAGTGTAGTTCTATAATACAAAACCAACCGGCTGGTTTTGGAGCATTTCTGTATATTATGAGTGCTCTAGAACCAACCGACTGGTTTTGTATTATGGAACCAATCTATGTTATACACGTTGGATTGAAATTGCATGGTTGAGATTAAATAACTTAAAAAGGTGGTGGAGTCTACACGTTTTAATCTCAACCACTAAATTCTAATCAAATTCATAAAACATAGGGTAGTCCTATAATACAAAACCAATCGACTGGTTTTGAAACATTTTTGTATATTATGAGTGCTCTAGAACCAACCGACTGGTTTTGTATTATGGAACCAACCTATGTTATACACGTTGGATTAGAATTGCATGGCTGAGATTAAATAACTTAAAAAGGTGGTGGGGTCTACACATTTTAATCTCAACCACTAAATTATAATCCAATCCATAAAACATAGGGTAGTTCTATAATACAAAACCAACCGACTGGTTTTATATTGTAACGCCCCAGAACCAAAATACTGGAGAGCCGGGACGGACATAGCCAGCTACGTATATTGAAGTGCAATCCACCTCGCTATACGGTCACGGCTATCTAGATACATGAGGGTTTAACTACAAGCCATCAGTCTCTTCTGGTCATGAACAAGCCTATTGTCTCAATCTCAAGCAAGTAATAGCAGTTACAAGATATCAGAGCACCAAATATACAATAGTAAGGCATCCCATACATTACATATTTGGATGATCATGAAGCTAGTCGGACAAAATGTGAAGACTAGAAAGAGTTTCAGTCATACATGATCAACCCTAGGATTTGTTCATCATGCTACAGCCTGTAGGCAGACAGTAAGTAAAGTGCAATCGAGCTAACATGTGCTCGTCGGCTAAACGCCTTAAAAGAATATTTTTACAATAGCGTGTGAGAGCAAAATAAAACTCACTCGTTGCCAGGGTTACGCATGGTGGTCACCATCTGGCTGGAAGGTGGGGAGATCCTCTGGAGCTGCTCCAGTATCTAGCCATACAAAACTAGCTGGGTCAGATTCCAGAAAGAGCAAGTACCACAAAGGAAACTTCACTTAAGAACTAAAACCAACAATTAGCACAAAACATAATTATATAATAAAAGACTGGAAATATGAAAAATCATGATGATATACGATAAGGTAACCATGGGACTATTCAGATAACCAAGTTACAACCCGTAAACCAAACAAGGACCGGGGTTGTAATCCTTCACCTGAACGGAACTTGGTTTCCGACCATTTATCGATTAAGTAAGCACAAGCATTCAGGTCATGCTAACGATCTTGTACAGGATCAGGACAAGACTAGACTGGGTAGACTCCATCTAATCAATCATGGCCAAGCAAATAAGTACGGCTTGATACTTTAACTAACTAGGGTTATCACATGCCTAATTACTAGTAAGATGCAATAAGATTATTCCAACAGCCACAAACCAAGCAGACCATCCAGGCTATCCGGACGCAAATTAGGGGTTAAATTCATGTGGATACATCATCCAGGAAATACATGTACCCTTAAGTAGCTTGAAGGGTGCAACACATGACAGTGTGCTGGAAATGTGCCCTACTCGACGGCAGGCTACAGATCCCATGATGGGGCGCCCAGATCATAACGGGATTGCCTCTAGCTGGGAAATCTTTTCATGACTATTGGATTATTCTAGTTATTAGCCTTAGTCAATTTAAGTAGGTACCCCTGACCGTGGTACTCAGGGGTCCCTGTCCTAGACATGATACGAGACAGTACTGGTTCATTTATACAAACACAATCGTCCATGGTATCCAGGCCATTCATTCTTGTCATGTCATGCTAGCCGTCGCAACAGCATTCAATATTTCCCCTCATGCTTATTAGTCATGTCTTGTCATGTCATGCCATTCAGTTACTTGTCATACCATGCCATGTACAATTACCATTCCCAACATATAAAATAAATTTGTGATTATCAAGTTCATGACAAAAGGCGTAAGAATATAAAGGGCAACGGAGTACGCCATAGGGACTTAAAGTCTCTACGTGAGCAAGACTACGCTAGGCCAAAGAGACCCAGAGCGTAAAACAACTCTACACGGACAAGATGTAACCCCTCTTCCCAGAATTTTGATAATATTTTTATTTATTTATTTGGATTAAATGATGATTTTTAGAGTTTTATAAATAATTACTTAGTTAATTATTACGGTAGATGATTTTAGCCATAATGGAGTTTTGGAGTACACGGTGATTAGAAATCATGGCACAGATAGTGCAATGGCGTGCTTTGACTCGTGTACTAGCCCTGGTAGGGAAGGCCGGGCCATAGTGATGTCCTAATTAGGAAAACCAAGCCAAGTTGCGACTTAACGCTTACCGAAAATTATTTAGTTATTAATTATATTATTGATTTTAGAGAAAACCGATTATAGTATTTTAGCCCAGACTGGACCCGAACTGAGCCCAAGCCCATGTAGCCATGCGGCACGTCCAATGACATTCGTGTTGATGAACTGGATGTGAGGGTGTTGTATTTCGTTTTAATGATTTAATGAATATTTTCTAGTATTCGTAATTAAATATTATAATTATTATTATTAGTTGGCATTCAATGACATTTTGTATAAAATGGGTTTTGTGCACCTTGGAATTATTAGGCTGCGCATAATGGTATATATACACCATTATGGTCTTATTGAATTTCTTTACATTTATTATTATTTTAATTGAGGTTATTATATATATAATATTATTTTATTATTATTGGTGTCGAATAAATGATTATAGTAAACGGGTTCATATTTATATAGATGGTTCTACCCTAAGAATAAAAGTTATGGGGATTTATGGGATTTTATAGAGATTTTATATAAGCTTATACATATAGATATATGTGTATATATAGATATTAATTGGTTATACGTGAGTTGTGTATATATAAATATATATAATATCATAATAAGATATAGGGTATAAATTACTGTGTGTATTTATTTCCTTGTATGTATATAGATAGAGTACACATGTGTGTATATATATATATATAAAAAAAATATATATATATATATATATATATATATATATATATATATATATATATATATATATATATATATATGTAGAGATATATATATAATTTTATATGTATATAGATATGTATATAAATATATGTAGCAATATATATATATATATATATATATATATATATATATATATATATATATATATATATATATATATAAGAATTAAACCAAATCAACAAGGCAACCCATCCTTTAGCTTAGTCCAGGAGCCCAATCATGGACCCGACCCAATAACAGGGAAACCCAGTCCAGCCCAGCTATGTCGAGCAAACACCTCCCCGACTGTGTGTGTGTATATATATATATATATATATATATATATATATATATATATATATATCGAGAGAACGAAGAAACGAAACCCTAATACTAACGCACGCAGCGACCACCCGACCCCCCGACCTCGAGGGCGACCCTAGGCGCGCCGCCCGCCGCCACCACGGCGACCGTCGGCCGGCGACAAGGCCGCGCGTGCGTGTAACGACCGCAAAACACAACAGCAATGACAGCAAACATCTGTACTTCGAGGTACAATTTCTCCATGATCCTTCAACGGAATTCCCTTCTGTAAATTTCTACGTATCGTCTAGATAGCCCCCTACCCTTCCATTCAAATGGAATCATTTAGTTTGTGTCACGACCCGCTCCCTGTATAGGGGCACGAGAAGTGGGTACGTCCAGCCTACGCCACAGTATCGGCGGTAGTAAGCTGTCCTAGGTTGCTAACTAATCTCATGCAGTGTATATAATATACTTGTCCAGATGTCAGCTCCAAATGGAGGACAAGTAAAGGATAGGATATACTCAATCACAGTCTAAAACACGATAAGATAACACAGAAGTTATACCTAAGGAATTAAAGACAACAACAACTAACTACTAAAATAATACAACATTATCCCAAACAAACTTAATACAAACTCAATATCTTAACTTTAATACAACAAGTCAAAACATGAAAGCTAAAGTAGTCTACTAGCTAATCTCCTGAATCACTCCTGAGAGTCGGGACCAAAGGTAGCTAATCTCTCGCCAGGTCCATGGTAAGTAGGGCATGTGTCCTCAGGATTATCAACTATAATATTTTCAACAGGTCCAATCAGGACAGGAACGAGTACAACTCATCTAGAAAATCCAAGTAAATGACAAAGAACTATAAAGCAGTTATAGACAGTTTTATTGATGAGCATGGCAGTTTTATACAGGTAATGATGGCATAGAGAAACAGTAAGATACAAGAAAAGAAAGGTAACTAAAACAAGAGAAGAATCATGGCAATGAAGACTGTAATAAAAGCTAACTGAACTAGAATAATATGTATGAGTCCAGACAGTACAATATAAGTCTAATGTAATCCCAGTGTGAGTCCAGTCCATATAATCCGATACCAGATGATTTCCGATACAAGATGAGTCCAACAGTGATCAATGAATCCAGGGTGAGTCCAACTATGATCTAACAGTGTATTTTAAAATACCGAGGTCGACATATAAACGGCTGTAGGTATCAGGTACATCTCTCACTGATCAGGCAAGAGATGGCTATGCTTCCGGTAGATTCCAGTGGGAGATTCCGGATTTGGGGTATGTCTACATATCTTACTCAATATTTCCTCGCTCAGCAAGTGAATCCAAAATCGACAAAAGAATCGAGATGAGTCCGACCAATACATGATGATTCCAGAAATGATTCCGGAATGATTCCAATGACTCCAGTAATAGAGGCCAGCAAGTAAGGTATGTGTCGAATACATGAATCCAAAAATATCTATACGTGTTGATATAGAGAATCACATAGAACTAACTAGAACTGAAATACAGTAATTGACAAATAAATGAGAGAACTATCAGAGAATGTACTCGCTTGATACTCTGAAAAGAGTAGTATAATATCAGATGTCTGTACCAGGGTCACAATGTCCTAAAATAGAGCAATACAGTTATGACATGTCTAATATGAAGGTAAATGAAATCTACGATACAATCTATATGAATTCTAGGCCAATCTAGGTCAAAGTCAAACTTGGTCAACTCTTCAGTCAAACTAAGTCAAATTAAGTCATACTAGGTCACAAGAAGTTAAACTAAGTCATACAAGGTCAAACAAGGTTAAACAAGTCTAATCTAGGTTAAAGTCAACTCTTGGTCAAACATTCTAGCCAAACTAGTCAAGTTATCTAGGGTTTAGTCAATAATGGTCAGACTAGTCAATATGGTCAAACTAGGTTAAAGTCTAGGTCAATCTTAGACTAACTAAGGTTTTGGTCAAACATAGACTAGTCAACAAGGTAATTAGGTCCAGGGTCAACTCTATAAGGCTAACTCAAACCATCATAGGCTATCATGTCTTAGGATACCAAGGATTCTATACCACAAAGCTAAGGCATAACCAATCTCCTATACAAGTATATCACACAAAATATATATAGTACAATACCAACCTTAATCCTGTAATCAAGCTAATCCCATTCTCTAACTCAAGTCATGACTCAACTCTAAGTATCTCACTTAACCCCATACATATCTTAATCTACATACAGCTATCCACATAACCCATATGGTCAAGCCTAAACCAATTAGTCAATAGTCTTATGGTTTAGTCGACTTAGTCAAACTAGCCCCCTTTAAGTCCATCTAAGCCCTTTTCTAGGTTAATTAGGTCATGGTTGAACTATAGTTGACTTTGGTCAACCATGGTCAACAATCTAGTCAAACTAGGTCTACTAGACCTAATGGTCAACTCTAACTTGCTACTAACCATAGGCTAGTCATCCTAGGGCAGTAAGACATATATACAATACATATATACATAGGCCAAAGGCTAAGACATCAAGTCTATATCATATATATACATATCTAATTTATATACCCAACTATATATAATACCATAATATATATATATATATATATATATATATATATATATATATATATAATTATATATATATATATATATATATATATATATATATATATATATATATATATATACCCATACATATCCATATAACCATATATAGCTAAACATACATAATACCCACATATAACCCCTCTATATATATAATACCTATATATATATATATATATATATATATATATATATATATATATATATATATATATATATATATATATATATATAAAATACACTATATATAATACTCTATATATAGATATGATTCACCATATATATAATACTCTATATATATATGTACACTACATATATAGAGAGAGAGTGAAAGGAGAGTGAGAGTGTGTGGGTGTGAGGGTGTGGCAGTGGTGTGTGTATGTGAATACACAGCGGGGGGGGGGGTTAAAACTCTGGAAAACTGAGAAGGGAAACCCAACTCACACACATACATATATGCATATATACATATACCCATTCCTACATATATACATGTATATATACTCTCCCATACCCACATTCACACAAACATACACATATACTTACAGATACAATATATATACGCACAATTATTCATGTATATACATACTAAAATCGAATTGAAATTCGATTTAGAAATTAGAAAAATACCCAAAAAAAAACCCAAACTGGAAACACTGTTCACTCAAAATTAGGTAAACCTAAATTCGAACCAAAACTCGACTAAGGCTCGATACCAGTGGTTGGTAACACTAGCCCCCAGTGTACACGTGTCGTAGGTATCCCTAGGTGTCCACCACGACACAATATGATGTGTCAAACACTAAAAATCCTAAATCGGGTAACTAGACAGTGCACTGTGTCGTGCAAAGGTACACACGCATGTAGGACACGACACACGTGTCTATGTGTCTCGTGGTCGTGTCCCTAGGTTCGCCTAGAGTTGGTCTAGGTGTCCCACAACCTGAAACGTGTCCAAGTGTCGTACAGTATCGTGTTCGAGCCCGTATCAGAGCCCAATTTCTACGTGTGTGCTGTCAGTGTAAATTTGATGCACACACGAATTCGTGTCCGACACAACACTAGAAGCCACGAAACTTGGGGGGCATGTTCGCAGACATTGCCCCCTTGTGTCCACCAAGTGTCACCCCTCCATGTGTCGTGTCGTTTCCTACGTGAGCCCCGAGCAGCAGGGGACTGAACGTGTGCGTGGTGCGGTCTCGTACAGCAAGGACAGAGCCTCGTGGATACGACACACGTATGGATACATGTCGTGCTTGTGTCAGGGTGTAGCCTAGGTCTAGGGCTAGGGTTTAGGCCTGACACTTTGTGTCTACGTCGTGTCTAGACACGACACGAAGGCCGTGTCAGTGCGTGTTTAACACTGTGTGCAGTGTATTGTATGGTCAATGCGTGTCGGATTTCTCGTCCGACACGACACGAGGTGACATGGCACTTGGGGGCTGACATGTCAGTCATGTCCCCTACGTGTCCACCAAATTTGGTGTGTCGAAGTGTCGTGTACAGTAAAAAATGGGGCTCGAGCAGCAGGACATAGTGTAGGTGTGTGTACAGTATATTCGTGTCCGTTTTGGACACGGACACGACACGATAACGTGCTCAGTCCTAGGGTTTTGGATTCAGGATGTCTAGTGCTACCCAAAAATGTATTTTGTTTTAGAAAACAACAACTTTTATTTCTAAGTTGCATTTCACCAAATACTGTAATTAAAATACTGATACGTGTCCGATACGGACACCAAACCAAATCTATTTCCTACCAAACTTGACCTACAGGTCCATGGTACCTAGATGCATGCAACCATGAAGAGAAAACACAATCTTAATAGGTTTTGTGAGTGTTTACCTATTGAGTGAAAACTCAATGAAATAAGGTTTTGGGGGGGGGGAGGGGAGTGTCCTCTTCACTTGATGGTGCCAAGATGGTGTTCAACCTTGCTAGCTATCCTTCCTTAGCATCCTCAATGGTAGGGGGTTCCAATGCAAGAAACTAGGCTCAATTTGGAGTTAAAATGGCTAAGGAGTGAAGTCTTGAAGTTGTAGGGAAAACTAGGTTTTTTGTGTAAATGATATGAGGTGTGTTGTGATGAGGGGGTGGTCATATAGGATGGGGGGTAGGGTTGGCTGCCATGGGAAGGGTATGGGTAGATATTAGGGTTCCTTCCACCTTGCAAACTTAGCCCTTAAAGTTTTGACTAAGGGGATAGATATTTCTAGGTTTTCTAAATATCTAAGAAAGTAATATCTTAGATATTTCCAACCTAAGATATTTACACATAAGCTAACATCTAACATTAGTCTTCTAGGTTAGTTGCTAACCTCTAAATTAGTGCTAAACTAGGTTAGGATCTAACATGACACTTAACAACTAATTAAATAATAATAAATTACATAAATCCAAATAAATTCTAATAAATTACCAAAATACCCTTTTGACTAAAAAGTGGTAATTTGATATCCTAATCACATGGTTAGGCTCATATGGTCATAGTTAGTCTCTAAGTCATATAATCTCTAGGGTTACATTAGGGTTACACTAGTAGTTAACCAAAGTCATAAGCCATGACTTAGAAAATAGTTTTAAACTATTCTAAAAATCACCAAAATTCATAACATGACTAAATCATCATTATTTAATAATAAAATTTCAAAATATCCCAATTTCAGAAAACTGGGTGTTACAAGTCTACCCTCCTTAGAAAAATTTCGTCCTCAAAATTAAGATAGTCGTACTCCTTCTAGGTCAAACCCCCAGTCAATCAAAGTCAAAAGATAACATGCAATCATGGTCCTACTGGTCGTGATTCCACAGTCTTGAACAGGGTAACTATACTATCTAGAATCACAAGCATATCCTGACAGGTACTAATGGAATCACACAACAAGATGGAAAAGGAAGGACAGAAAAGACAAACCTGCTAACCCGTCACCTGCAGCGTTGGTCTCCTCGACCGTCATCGCAAAAGCTCCACCCCTCTGGTGCTGAGCTACAGGTGGCCTAGCACCCTTATAAGGAGGTGCAACAGGACAAACCATCTTCTGGTGGGTATCAGACCCGCAGGTATAGTAAACCTTCAGCCTCTTCCTACACTGCTCCCTGGTGTGTCCCTGCTTCCTGCAGTATGAACAACCGATCGTCTTCGGGTCCTGACCTCGATACTGATGCTGCACCTGCTGAAATGGCCTCTGCTGCTGATGCTGAAAGTATGGCCCCTTACAGTATACACACAAAGCTCCCTTCTGCTGCCGGGGTCCCGGGGCTCTAACTGGCAGGGTCGAATGATGTGGTATGGGAGGACGATATGTCTGCTGGTGTGGCGTCGACACTTTCTGCTGGAAAGCCTGACGCTTGGAGGGCCCCTCAATGTGTACAGAAGCCGGTCTCTTGCAAGACAGAAGACGCTCCTTGATACTCCGGGCTAACTCTAAGCTCTGGTAGTAGTCAGTCATACCGTTCGCCACTATAAGAATGCCAATGTCTGGAACTAGACCATGGCAAAACCTACGCGTCATCTCCTCAGGGTCAGCAACCAGACTAGGAGCGAAATGGCTCAGGCGACTAAACTCTGCCGCATACTCGTCGACAGAACGGGTCCCCTGCTGGATGTTCTGTAATCGTAGCCCCATGGCTACCCTAGCGGTGGTCGAGAAGAATTTTTTCTTGAACTGGGTCTTGAACTGATCCCAAGTGGCTCTCCCTCTCGCAAACAACGGCCCATTTCGGAACCAGACTCCTGCCAAGTCTATCAGCAGAAATCCCGCTGCCTCGACTTGGAGGTCATCCGGCATCCTAACTCCAAGGAGCTTCCTCTCTACCCAGTCTAGCCAGTCATCTGCTACTACTATGCCCTCAGTCCCTAAGAACTCCTTGGGGTTCAGACCCATGAAGTCCTTGATCGTCCCCGCTCTCTGCCGCGGCTCTACAGGTGGTGGGACCACGGTACGTTCCTCAGAATGCTCCATGCATTGGCGGAGTAGGGTGGTCTGCTCCTGATGGGTTGTTAGGAACCCCTGGATCAGAGTGAGCAGTTGGTTCCCGTCGAGTGTGACTAAAGCCTGGGTAGGTATAGTGATAGGGGGTGGTAGAAGTATCGGGTCCTGCTGGGACTGTGGTGTGGAAGGTGGTGGAGGCATCTGGGTTTGTGGATCTGTGGAGTGGAGGAAGGTGGTAGGTGGAGGTGTATCAGTCAACTGGTCAGCTCACTGGATAGGGAGCGTGCCATTCTCATGTGTGACATACTGGGATGAACGAGTAAGCACCATCTAATTACAATAAAAAGGACTTATAAGGACTCTTTAAAGCAAAACAATCATAGACAAGAAAATCTAATTATAATAGCAAGCATGTGATGTATTTCTTATGTTGTAATCCTAGTATTCCTCTAGGTGTTCTAAGCGTCATTCCTAATGTTGTCTAATTACCTTAAGTTTCTAATTGCAGGCATGCTTGGTACAATAACGTAACCAAATAATTTAGTCTCGACCTGCGTGGGCCATGTGGAACGTATGTGGAACGCTATGTTGTCTAATTATCTGTGTCCTATTGTCTTGCTTTCCACCGTCGTCATGTAGAACGCATGTCATGTCTCATGTGTCCTAATTACAACGGTATATCCCGGGCCCAAGCCATGTCCTAGATCATTCGAAAACGGTTATTGGTACCAACCTTTTCGTATGAGGAGAGGCCCGTGTCCCTGTTGACCAAAGAGAGAGACCTCAAGCGCAAGACTATCAGTTTAGTTCGTGTTGCTTGAGTTCATCGCTCCTTGGGAGAGTCAAACGTGGGAGTGTGAGGATGATATCCAATCACGTTATCCCAATCGGTTTGGCTCGTAAGGTGTAATATCTTCCTTATGCCTTGCACTTCGATTCCTTGCTTGCATGTATGATTGTATGATTGATTGGTAGCGTAGATTGCTTGCGATAGTATAGCTGTCCCGACATCTCTAGCCTCTTGATTAAATTTCGAGGACGGAATTCTTTTAAGGTGGGTAGGATGTAGTGCCCCAAAATTTGTGATACGTATTTTATACGTGTTCGTATTTCTGACCCATATTTTTCTTTTCTTTGATTAGTTAGTTGTAGTTTATTTTCATATTTAGCATTGTGGTTTAATTGTCATTTATCGTTCATGGATTAATTCTGATTAATGGAGCTTGGTTTATTGAGTATTTCATGGTTCATCATGGCATTGCATTGGCTTGGTTTGGTTCGGTTTAATGGGTTTGGCTTGGTTTGGTTTTATGTGGAGAACCACTCCCACCTACCACCACTCCCACCATAAATATAAATCCCACTCTCTCTCTTCCATTATTACTCATTACTCATTTCTTCTTCTCCATCTTTACTTCTTCAACCACCAGGAGGGAGAGAGAGAGAGCTTAGGCAAGTGCAAACTTGTTTCATGATGGATCTCAAGTTTTATTGTTCCATTCTCTTCCTTACTTGGTTCTAAGATACTTTAGAACTTGGCATTTTCCGTTTTTATGGTTATATAATAGATCTAAGTTTTAAGTTCCTTCTTATTTAATTTTCTTGGTTTTGATCTCTAAAAACTTGGTATTTCCAAAAACTAGTGGTTCCATGTTGTAGAGAATTCGATTTCATGCAGTTTTGGCTTTTGTTTCGCTTGATTTCGACTCCGGATGAGGAAGTTATGGCATTTACAAGTTTTTGGAACTTTTATGGCTGAACTTGCTGTTTGGGGACGATGAACCTCATGCGCCCGAGAGGCCATGCGCCGGGAGGCCATGCACCGTGAAGTCCCGACAACGCATCCCTTAACTCCGAGCATGTCATACGCGTAGGTTCCCTACACGTATGTACTGAAGACGCAACGTGAGTTTCTCATGTGCCGATTCGTGCAGGAATCTCATGCGCCAATTTGTGCAGGAATCTCATGCGCCGATTCATACAGGAATCTCATGCGCCGATTCGTGCAGGAGAATCTCATGCGCCGATTTGTGCAGGAATCTCATGCGCCGATTCGTGCAGGAGAATCTCATGCGCCGATTCGTGCAGGAATCTCATGCGCCGATTCGTGCAGAAATCTCATGCGCCGATTTGTGCAGGAATCTCATGCGCCGATTCGTACAGGAATCTCATGTGCTGATTTGTGCAGGAATCTCATGTGCCGATTGTGCAGGAATCCCATGCACCGGAATTGCTCTATTTCACTGTTTTTGCCTGTTTAAGTTGTTTTGTAGCTAGAATCTTGAAAAACTCAAAACATGAAAGTTGTAGAGTTTCTCTTTGGCTTCAAGAATATATATATTATAAATATATTATTATTTAATTGTACAAGTTTCTCTCCCCCTTGATAACTGGCATGACTTGATAGTGACCCGCCGTGGTGCACTCTTGACAAATAGACTTGACCTGATAATTTGACATGATAACTTGGCATAAAAATTCTTGATAGTGGCCCGCCGTGGCGCACTCTTGATATGATAAACCTGACATGATACTTCTGGTAAAGCCGTTACGACGGCTGCCTGACATGATAAGTATGAATGACCTGGACACCGTGGACGATTGTGCTTGTACAAATGAACCCGTCTTGTCTTGCATCATGTCTAGGACGGGGACCCCTGAGTACCACGGTCAGGGTTACCCACTGAAATGGATTAAGGCTAATTACTAGAATAATCCAGTAGTTCATGGAGAGACTTTCCCAGTTACCTGTTGCCCCTTTGATCCCGGCCTTATATATATATATATATATATATATATATATATATATATATATATATATATACATGGGATTTGTTGCTATCCGTCGAGATGAGCGCACTTCCAGCCCGCCGTCGAGTGTGGTACCTTAGGACACATGTATCTTACTACAGTGTGCCTGCTATATCATGCTATCTTTTTCTTTTTCTTTGCTGGGGTCACTCAGGTAGCAGCAGGCGGGTAACTGGACTTGGAAGAATCTCATTGCATCTTGCTAGTAACTAGGCCTGTGATAACCCTAGTTAGTTAAAGTATCAAGCCATACTTATTGCTTGGCCGTGAATGATTGAATGGAGTCTAACCCTGTCTATTCTTGCCTCGATCTTGTACAAGATTGTTACATGACATGATTACTTGTGCTTGCTTTAACAATAAAGATCAGGGGACCAGTTCTGTTCAGGCGAAGGATTACAACCCCGGTCCTTGTTTGGTTTACGGGTTGTAACCTGGCTCCCGGAGCAGTTCTGTGTTCTCTCTTCGTTTATTGTCTTGTTGTACCCCATGACATGCTCGACATACTTTACCTTACTTCGAGATCGTGATTATTTACACTAGCCTTATTGATAAATGGTGGGGATACCAAGTTCCGTTCAGATGAAGAGTTACAACCCCGGTCCTTGTTTGGTTTACGGGTTGTAACTTGGTTATCTGAATAGTCCCATGGTTATCTCATCGTATATCATCCTGTCATGCTTTTCCAATATGTCCTGTCTTTTATTGATTCTGTACAAGATTGTCTTTCATATTCACCTGTCATGTTTTTCTTAAATTACTGTCTTTTATTTGTAATTATACTCTGGTGCTAATTTGCTAGTTTTAGTTCCTAAGTAAAGCCTCCTTTGTGGCACTTGCTCTTTCTGGGGTTTGACCCAGCTGGTTTTGTATGGCCAGATACCGGAGCAGCAGCAAGGGATCTACCTGTCTTCCAGCCCGATGGTGACCACCAGGCGTAACCAGGACAATGAGTAGGTTTTATTTTGCTCTTCCACTTTCTTGTAAAAATATTCTTTTGAGGCGTTTAGCCGTCGAGCAAGTGTTAGCTCGTTTGCAACTTTATTTACTGTCTGCCTACGGGCTGTAATCATGATTGGCAACTCGAGGTTGATCATGTATGACTTAACTCTTGCTAGTCCTTACATTTTGTACGACTAGCTTCGTGATCATCTGGATATGTAATGTTTGGGACGCCTTACAATTGTATATTTGGTGATCTGATATCTTGTGATTATTATTAGTTGGTTGAGATTGAGACAATAGGCTATTTTATGACCTTAGGAGACTGATGGCTTGTAGATAAACCCTCATATTTCTAGACAGCCGTGACCGTATAGTGGAGTGGATCCCATTTCATTATACGTAGCTGGCTATGTCTGCCTCCGCTCTCCAGTATTCTGGTTCTGGGGTGTGACATGGTTTAAGTGGTGGCCCATGCAGGTTTTGTCAATCAAGAAATATGAGGGTTTACCGGATAGATGTCTCAATCTGTACTCGCCTTTGATCTCCACTCGTATCTTCTTATCTCCTTGGATCCCTGACTTGATAACATGCTTGCATCATTGTTCTATCCTGGTCCTTCCTTAATATTTCTGATGTCATTGCTTCAGCGGCATCACTCCTGTTGATCAGCCAGAAGAAGTTCGGCCGGCAGACCAACAACAGCAAGAAGATCAAGATCAGTCCTCAGTAGCCGCCTCTCGAGCCATGCCTTCTGGAGAACCAGAGCCCCCAGTCCAGCCAGTTCAGCCAGCAGGGTCAGAGGATGGGGTCTTGATAGGGCTCATCCGTGAGTTGCTTGCGTCTCAAGACCGTCGAGGTGATGCCTTGCAGCAAGCAGTACAAGATGCTATGAGCGGAATTGGTCCTCGAGGGAACAGTACGGTCAACAATTTCAAGCGCCTGAACCCTCCCTTCTTCGACGGCAGCGAGGATGCTATTGCTGCAGATGCCTGGCTACAGGACATTGAAGTTATCTTGGAGGTAGCCAGTGTAGCGCCCCGCTTTCGATAGGCGACGGAACTTCATAATATGCTAGCGCCGAGTCAGATCGGCCGGGAACTTAGATGGCCATCTGACTCGATCGCTAAGCTTGGTAAACGTTAACGCCTTGCGGCATCGATTCAATTCGATTTGGACGGAAGATACGAGAATCGATCCAACTAATGGAACGACTTCTGTTGGAACAAGTCCTAGATGCAGCGGGCTGCGTCTCGGCGCGCGAGCTCTCTATAAGAGTCCCTTCGACGGGACCGGACCGCTGTATGGTTTTCTTGGAGCTTTGCCGCTTGGCTTGATTGAAGTGCTTTCGCGTCGTTTTCAAGGATGCAATTACAAATTTCGATGCAAGGGAAAAAGAAGGAAATCTAACAAAGTGTTGATGCATTGCAGGAGCTCGCGTAACTAAGGATTGACGTTGCGTAGCGCTTCGACGACCTGCACGAAGCCAAGTAATCGGTGGGTGATTCGGCCTTCTTTTCTATTCTGTCCCGCAAACTTAATCCTTGCTTCGAATCCATTCAAATCGAACGATGCCAAGTTAATTGCATGCCAATCCACTAAGTCAAGAACTCGGGAAAAACGTATCGATTTACAAATACAAGTTTTTCACATAAACCGAAAAGTTTAAGGTTTACAGAAAAAGATAGACTATTTCAAGTGCTGCAAAATATTATGAAACGGCGATTGTGGGTTACGATGCCTCGGACAATTTGGTGCCTGCGGGACGCTAAATCGGGAGTACGACTTGAGGAAAATGAAACATTGCATGAGTTGGGGGAAAATGATAATGTCGTTAAATACTGTCCGCGCTATACAAAACTGGTTGCATATATAAACTGTTCACGCATTGGCATGGTCATGGACAGCTTGTGCACAAGTTGATATTTTTCCTCGAATCGATATCCGGGGCATCGGAATCGAATCGGCCTAGGGGGAATGAATAATCGTGCTTCGGCACCGATGTATTGCGGGACCGTCAGTCAGGCTTGCAACCTAGACTGAGCGGGCCGAAATGCCGTTGAGATAGTCCCACGTGATGTGTAACATCAATGACCGCATATAAGATAGTAGCATGCTCACCTATTGTCTTATGCAGGGTAAATATTATCTCTGTTTTTATGCAGGGACGAGCACGGCCGTGGTAAGAAATATGATAAACTGCTATGTTTCACTGTATGCTTTATTACGCAAAGATGGCTATCGAATATGAACTGAATTCATTTAGTTCTAATAGAAAGACAACTCTAAAGCATGCCTACCCTAACAATCAGAGTCGGTTTAGACGAGTGGGTTCGTCTCGTCCACTTAGCAAGTGTGCTAATCCCATTCCCCCAATTTCCCCAGGTGCGACGGGCGCGCCCAACTAAACTGGAGCTGAAGTGCGGAGAGGCGTTTTGAAGCTCTTCCTATACTGAAGTATTTTGAAGCCAATTCAAGTCGACGGCTTATGTATAAAGGGGCGAATGTATGGGATGGCAAGCGTTAGTTCAGGCAACTTGTCGAATGTATCTTCTTTCTGTTTTCAATCAATGTAGCCGCAACGGCATCCAATGTAAATTACGACTTGCACTTCGTTGCAAGCTATGAAT
Source organism: Iris pallida (assembly GCA_029216955.1). Lineage (NCBI taxonomy): Eukaryota > Viridiplantae > Streptophyta > Magnoliopsida > Asparagales > Iridaceae > Iris > Iris pallida. The sequence continues at coordinate 4,241,689 of JANAVB010009994.1, forward strand.
GAAAAGCATTTCTATCTTCCTATACTGCGTCTTATATTCTGATGTGAATTGTGAAGTTTCGACTTGGCGTATTAATATCAAAATTTAACGATAACCATTTGAGAACTTGTCATCTTGCCTTGCACGAGCGCAACTCCAGGCTCGTGCGGCATCACGCCTTAGCGAGGACGATCGAATCGGCAAAGTAACACCGGGGACGAACGGTTTGTCGACTCGGGGCGTGACAAATTGGTATCAGAGCTCAGTTATGTTTCCTCGGATTTTCGAAAGATGTTTCATTATTGGAATGTCCGTTGCGATGGCTCGATTGAATGCTTGTCGGCATGTTGCGTGAAATAAGAGTTCCATACAGGTAAGCCCGTAGATATTTTTGAAAAATACTAACGGGTTTACTCTGTTTTGTAGGAATGACTAAGAAAAGGAACAATCCCGCCCCAACCCAAACTGTAGATAGTACGTCGAGCACAAAAAGCACCGAGCCTAGCGAGACGACTATGCAAAAGATGCTACAGTTGATGGAGCTGCAGCAGCAGCAGCTTCAGACACAATTCAAAGCCCAATTCGAAGCGCAACAAAAACAGATGAATGCCCTGACTCAAATAGTCAGCAGAATGGCGGGCAACACGAAGACGACGGATGAAGGGCCCGAGGGAAACCAAGGCAACCAAGAAGAAAACGAGGAAGAAGAGACTCAACCGCAAATGATAGATTCTTCTTCCTTGTTCAAGGCAAAGGAGTTCCGCAAGATGAATCCACCGAAGTTCAACGGCCGAGCGGAGCCTGATGTGATCGTGGGATAGCTCGCGGAGATGGAGGACCTGTTTAATCTGCTTAGCATCGAAGGGTCCCAGCGGGTAACTTGTGCGGCGTTACAGTTACAACTGAGGGCGTATGACTGGTGGGCCGCTAAAAAGCAGGAAATCTATGAAGCAGATACAGACGCCACGATTTCCTGGAAAATGTTCAAGGGAGCCTTCCTCGAACAGTACGTTCCTCGCGCCGTCCGTCAACAAAAAGAAGACGAGTTCATGATGCTGCGACAGGGAAATATGTCTGTCGACGATTATGATTCGAGCTTCTCAAAGCTGGCAAAGTTTGCCGGCGCCTTTCTGCCCAACAAGGAAGCCTGGTGTGAACGCTTCCAACAGGGCCTAAATGACGAACTGCGAAGGGACGTCGTGAATCAAAGGTGCCGAACATACCGTGAATCCTATAATGCCGCTCTTAATAGTGAACGCATCTTTGGCCATATGTCGAGTAGAGGCATCCGTAACCACTTCAACAAGCGTCCTAACGACGCCGGCGCCGGGGGATCGGGAATAACAAAGCGTCCGAACAGGTTCGATGACCGAGGCCATGGCAGTCAACATTGCACCAGGTGCGGTAGGCGTGGGCACCGAACCGTCGACTGCGTCACGAGATCTTGCTATAAGTGTGGCGAGGTAGGCCATATAGTTACATATTGCCCGCACAAAGTTCAGAATCAACATAACCCGCCGAGGAACGTCCCGAATCCTCATAAAGCGCCGATACTGCAAGGCGCGAATGCGGTGCCCGTCAACCAACAAAACCAACGCCACGGAGCTCAAGGCCGAGTTTATGCCTTAACTCGGGACGAGGCGTTTGCGTCCGATACTGTTGTAACAGGTATATTACTCTACAAAAGTATACCTGCTCGAGTATTATTCGATTCGGGTGCGACGCATAGCTTTATATCTGCTGATTTTGCGAAAGAAAATAAAATCACCATGCAATCACTAGATATAAATATTAGCGTTAGCACTCCGTCGGGAGTCGATATGCCTGCGAATTTTATTTGTAGGGATGGCCACATTTGCATCGGAGGAAGATATCTATCCTTGGACGCCGTCGTACTAGACATAAAAGATTACGACATAATCCTGGGCATGGATTGGTTGGGCGCTTGTCGTGCAACGATCGAGTGCGCGGAGAAGAGAGTGGTGTTTCGCCTTCCTGGCGAGACAGAGTTCTCATATTCGTGCGGTACGGCCTCGAAGACGGCGATGATGGTGTCGGCAATCTCGGCAAGGCGTATGCTGCGTTCCGGCTGTGCGGGATACTTGGCATCAGTTCGAGACACGCGGACGGATAATACAAACACAATGCAGACTGATGTTGTGGCAGATTTTCCTGACGTCTTTCCTGACGAGATGCCCGGGATGCCGCCGGATCGAGAAATTGAATTCAGCATCGACACCTTTCCGGATACGCGGCCGATATCAAAGGCGCCTTACCGAATGGCTCCAGCAGAACTGAAGGAGCTGAAGGTGCAATTACAAGAGTTGCTAGACCGCGGATTTATTCGCCCTAGCGTCTCTCCGTGGGGAGCTCCCGTACTGTTCGTGAAGAAGAAAGATGGGTCGTTGCGGCTATGCATCGACTATCGGGAACTCAACAAGGCGACCGTGCGGAACAAGTATCCTTTGCCGCGAATCGACGACTTGTTTGACCAACTGCAAGGCGCGGCGATATTTTCAAAAATCGATCTTCGTTCAGGCTATCATCAGTTGAAGATCAAGTCCGACGACATATCGAAGTCTGCCTTCCGTACTCGATATGGTCATTACGAATTCCTTGTCATGCCGTTCGGTTTGACGAATGCCCCTGCCGCTTTCATGGATCTGATGAACCGAGTCTTCCGGCCTCAAATAGATAAATTTGTAGTCGTATTCATCGACGATATCCTTGTCTACTCAAAGAATCGGGAAGAGCACGCGGAACATTTGAAGACGGTACTGCAGATTCTGCGTGAAAATAAATTGTACGCCAAGCAGAGTAAGTGCGAGTTCTGGATGAGTAGCATTCAATCGAGCCATCGCAACGGACATTCCAATAATGAAACATCTTTCGAAAATCCGAGGAAACATAACTGAGCTCTGATACCAATTTGTCACGCCCCGAGTCGACAAACCGTTCGTCCCCGGTGTTACTTTGCCGATTCGATCGTCCTCGCTAAGGCGTGATGCCGCACGAGCCTGGAGTTGCGCTCGTGCAAGGCAAGATGACAAGTTCTCAAATGGTTATCGTTAAATTTTGATATTAATACGCCAAGTCGAAACTTCACAATTCACATCAGAATATAAGACGCAGTATAGGAAGATAGAAATGCTTTTCATTCATAGCTTGCAACGAAGTGCAAGTCGTAATTTACATTGGATGCCGTTGCGGCTACATTGATTGAAAACAGAAAGAAGATACATTCGACAAGTTGCCTGAACTAACGCTTGCCATCCCATACATTCGCCCCTTTATACATAAGCCGTCGACTTGAATTGGCTTCAAAATACTTCAGTATAGGAAGAGCTTCAAAACGCCTCTCCGCACTTCAGCTCCAGTTTAGTTGGGCGCGCCCGTCGCACCTGGGGAAATTGGGGGAATGGGATTAGCACACTTGCTAAGTGGACGAGACGAACCCACTCGTCTAAACCGACTCTGATTGTTAGGGTAGGCATGCTTTAGAGTTGTCTTTCTATTAGAACTAAATGAATTCAGTTCATATTCGATAGCCATCTTTGCGTAATAAAGCATACAGTGAAACATAGCAGTTTATCATATTTCTTACCACGGCCGTGCTCGTCCCTGCATAAAAACAGAGATAATATTTACCCTGCATAAGACAATAGGTGAGCATGCTACTATCTTATATGCGGTCATTGATGTTACACATCACGTGGGACTATCTCAACGGCATTTCGGCCCGCTCAGTCTAGGTTGCAAGCCTGACTGACGGTCCCGCAATGCATCGGTGCCGAAGCACGATTATTCATTCCCCCTAGGCCGATTCGATTCCGATGCCCCGGATATCGATTCGAGGAAAAATATCAACTTGTGCACAAGCTGTCCATGACCATGCCAATGCGTGAACAGTTTATATATGCAACCAGTTTTGTATAGCGCGGACAGTATTTAACGACATTATCATTTTCCCCCAACTCATGCAATGTTTCATTTTCCTCAAGTCGTACTCCCGATTTAGCGTCCCGCAGGCACCAAATTGTCCGAGGCATCGTAACCCACAATCGCCGTTTCATAATATTTTGCAGCACTTGAAATAGTCTATCTTTTTCTGTAAACCTTAAACTTTTCGGTTTATGTGAAAAACTTGTATTTGTAAATCGATACGTTTTTCCCGAGTTCTTGACTTAGTGGATTGGCATGCAATTAACTTGGCATCGTTCGATTTGAATGGATTCGAAGCAAGGATTAAGTTTGCGGGACAGAATAGAAAAGAAGGCCGAATCACCCACCGATTACTTGGCTTCGTGCAGGTCGTCGAAGCGCTACGCAACGTCAATCCTTAGTTACGCGAGCTCCTGCAATGCATCAACACTTTGTTAGATTTCCTTCTTTTTCCCTTGCATCGAAATTTGTAATTGCATCCTTGAAAACGACGCGAAAGCACTTCAATCAAGCCAAGCGGCAAAGCTCCAAGAAAACCATACAGCGGTCCGGTCCCGTCGAAGGGACTCTTATAGAGAGCTCGTGCGCCGAGACGCAGCCCGCTGCATCTAGGACTTGTTCCAACAGAAGTCGTTCCATTAGTTGGATCGATTCTCGTATCTTCCGTCCAAATCGAATTGAATCGATGCCGCAAGGCGTTAACGTTTACCAAGCTTAGCGATCGAGTCAGATGGCCATCTAAGTTCCCGGCCGATCTGACTCGGCGCTAGCATATTATGAAGTTCCGTCGCCTATCGAAAGCGGGGCGCTACAGCCAGGACCCCTGAAGCAGAGAAGGTGGCAGTGGTGCGCCTGCAGTTACTAGATCTAGCCCGCAGCTGGTGGGCTATGCAAGCAGCGAGTTTGGGTACGCCTGTCATATGGGCGGTATTCAGTGATATGTTTCAGACCAAGTACTTCGACGCAGTGGCTAGATATGACCTGCAGACCAGGTTTAGTAATCTCAAGCAGATGAACAGGACGGTCGACGGATATGCGGCCGAGTTTTCAAGGTTGAGTCGGTTTGCTCCCACCTTGGTGGCAACCGAGCTAGACAGAGCACAACGATTCTAGCAGGGGCTCCACTTGGAGATCATATTGGCAGTAGAGCAGTTCGAGCACAGAACTTTTGATGCCGTCTTGCGAGCAGCGAGGAGGCATGAGTACACTTCCCGAAGGATAGCGGATCGGACCGGAGATCGGAAGCGGTCTCATGACCAGATGAACCAATCCTCAGCACCGGCCCCAGCAGCTAGGGCCCTGACCATTGGAGCTACAAGGACAGATTCGGTTACCTCCTTACAGCATTCTGCCCCGACTTATCCCCAGCAGCAGAAGCAGAAGCGGCCTTTTGCAACGGGTTGTTCTCATTGCGGAAAGCCCGGGCATGTTGTTACTGAGTGCCGCAGAGCACAGGGATTGTGCTTAGTTTGTGGTTCGCCGGACCACATGATAGGATCTTGTCCGTTCAGAAACAGATCATCGTCGACAGTAACTAGTCCCTCGGTTATGGGACCAGCACCAGAACCAGCTCCAGTTCACCAACCACAGCAGCTTCCGTTCCCAGGTCCATTGCCGTCTCAGGCCCAGGCCTTCCAGCAACAGAGGCCTCAGCAGTTCGCCCTGGCCCAGGCCCAGATCCAGAATTGGCGGAGAGGTATCTGTGTCCTATTGTCTTGCTTTCCACCGTCGTCATGTGGAACGCATGTCATGTCTCATGTGTCCTAATTACAACGGTATATCTCGGGCCCGAGCCATGTCCTAGATCATTCAAAAACGGTCATTGGTACCAACCTTTTCGTATGAGGAGAGGCCCGTGTCCCTGTTGACCAAAGAGAGAGACCTCAAGCGCAAGACTATCAGTTTAGTTCGTGTTGCTTGAGTTCATCGCTCCTTGGGAGAGTCAAACGTGGGAGTGTGAGGATGATATCCAATCACGTTATCCCAATCGGTTTGGCTCGAGAGGTGTAATATCTTCCTTATGCCTTGCACTTCGATTCCTTGCTTGCATGTATGATTGTATGATTGATTGGTAGCGTAGATTGCTTGCGATAGTATAGCTGTCCCGACATCTCTAGCCTCTTGATTATATTCCGAGGACGTAATTCTTTTAAGGTGGGTAGGATGTAGTACCCCAAAATTTGTGATACGTATTTTATACGTGTTCGTATTTCTGACCCGTATTTTTCTTTTCTTTGATTAGTTAGTTGTAGTTTATTTTCATATTTAGCATTGTGGTTTAATTGTCATTTATCATTCATGGATTAATTCTGATTAATGGAGCTTGGTTTATTGAGTATTTTATGGTTCATCATGGCATTGCATTGGCTTGGTTTGGTTCGGTTTAATGGGTTTGGCTTGGTTTGGTTTTATGTGGAGAACCACTCCCACCTACCACCACTCCCACCATAAATATAAATCCCACTCTCTCTCTTCCATTATTACTCATTACTCATTTCTTCTTCTCCATCTTTACTTTTTCAACCACCAGGAGGGAGAGAGAGAGAGCTTAGGCAAATGCAAACTTGCTTCATGATGGATCTCAAGTTTTATTGTTCTATTCTCTTCTTTACTTGATTCTAAGATACTTTAGAACTTGGCATTTTCCGTTTTTATGGTTATATTTTCATAGATCTAAGTTTTAAGTTCCTTCTTATTTAATTTTCTTGGTTTTAATCTCTAAAAACTTGGTATTTCCAAAAACTAGTGGTTCCATGTTGTAGAGAATTCGATTCCATGCAGTTTTGGCTTTTGTTTCGCTTGATTTCGACTCCGGATGAGGAAGTTATGGCCTTTACAAGTTTTCGAAACTTTCATGGCTGAACTTGCTGTTTGGGGACGATGAACCTCATGCGCCCGGGAGGCCATGCGCCGGGAGGCCATGCGCCGTGAAGTCCCGGCAACGCATCCCTTAACTCCGAGCGTGTCATACGCGTAGGTTCCCTACGCGCATGTACTGAAGACGCAACGTGAGTTTCTCATGCGCCGATTCGTGCAGGAATCTCATGCGCCGATTTGTGCAGGAATCTCATACGCCGATTCGTGCAGGAATCTCATGCGCCGATTCGTGCAGGAGAATCTCATGCGCCGATTTGTGCAGGAATCTCATGCGCCGATTCGTACAGGAGAATCTCATGCGCCGATTTGTGCAGGAATCTCATGCGTCGATTCGTACAGGAATCTCATGCGCCGATTTGTGCAGGAATCTCATGCGCCGATTGTGCAGGAATCCCATGCGCCGGAATTGCTCTATTTCACTGTTTTTGCCTGTTTAAGTTATTTTGTAGCTAGAATCTTGAAAAACTCAAAACATGAAAGTTGTAGAGTTTCTCCTTGGCTTCAAGAATATATATATTATAAATATATTATTATTTAATTGTGCAAGTTTCTCTCCCCCTAGATAACTGGCATGACTTGATAGTGACCCGCCATGGTGCACTCCTGACAAATAGACTTGACCTGATAATTTGACATGATAACTTGGCATGAAAATTCTTGATAGTGGCCCGCCGTGACGCACTCTTGACATGATAAACCTGACATGATACTTCTGGTAAAGCCGTTACGACGACTGCCTGACATGATAAGTATGAATGACCTGGACACCGTGGACGATTGTGCTTGTACAAATGAACCCGTCTTGTCTTGCATCATGTCTAGGATGGGGACCCCTGAGTACCACGGTCAGGGTTACCCACTGAAATGGATTAAGGCTAATTACTAGAATAATCCAGTAGTTCATGGAGAGACTTTCCCAGTTACCTGTTGCCTCTTTGATCCCGGCCTTATATATATATATACATGGGATTTGTTGCTATCCGTCGAGATGAGCGCACTTCTAGCCCGCCGTCGAGTGTGGTACCTTAGGACACATGTATCTTACTACAGTGTGCCTGCTATATCATGCTATCTTTTTCCTTTTCTTTGCTGGGGTCACTCAGGTAGTAGCAGGCGGGTAACTGGACTTGGAAGAATCTCATTGCATCTTGCTAGTAACTAGGCCTGTGATAACCCTAGTTAGTTAAAGTATCAAGCCGTACTTATTGCTTGGCCGTGAATGATTGAATGGAGTCTAACCCTGTCTATTCTTGCCTCGATCCTGTACAAGATTGTTACATGACATGATTACTTGTGCTTGCTTTAACAATAAAGATCAGGGGACCAGTTCTATTCAGGCGAAGGGTTACAACCCCGGTCCTTGTTTGGTTTACGGGTTGTAACCTGGCTCCCGGAGCAGTTCTGTGTTCTCTCTTCATTTATTGTCTTGTTGTACCCCATGACATGCTCGACATACTTTACCTTACTTCGAGATCGTGATTATTTACACTAGCCTTATTGATAAATGGTGGGGATACCAAGTTCCGTTCAGATGAAGAGTTACAACCCCGGTCCTTGTTTGGTTTACGGGTTGTAACTTGGTTATCTGAATAGTCCTATGGTTATCTCATCGTATATCATCCTGTCATGCTTTTCCAATATGTCCTGTCTTTTATTGATTCTGTACAAGATTGTCTTTCATATTCACCTGTCATGCTTTTCTTAAATTACTGTCTTTTATTTGTAATTATACTCTGGTGCTAATTTGCTGGTTTTAGTTCCTAAGTGAAGCCTCCTTTGTGGCACTTGCTCTTTCTGGGGTCTGACCCAGCTGGTTTTGTATGGCCAGATACCGGAGCAGCAGCAAGGGATCTACCTGTCTTCCAGCCCGATGGTGACCACCAGGCGTAACCAGGACAATGAGTGGGTTTTATTTTGCTCTCCCACTTTCTTGTAAAAATATTCTTTTGAGGCGTTTAGCCGCCGAGCAAGTGTTAGCTCGTTTGCAACTTTATTTACTGTCTGCCTACGGGCTGTAATCATGATTGGCAACTCGAGGTTGATCATGTATGACTTAACTCTTGCTAGTCCTTACATTTTGTACGACTAGCTTCGTGATCATCTGGATATGTAATGTTTGGGACGCCTTACAATTGTATATTTGGTGATCTGATATCTTGTGATTATTATTAGTTGGTTGAGATTGAGACAATAGGCTATTTTATGACCTTAGGAGACTGATGGCTTGTAGATAAACCCTCATATTTCTAGACAGCCGTGACCGTATAGTGGAGTGGATCCCATTTCATTATACGTAGCTGGCTATGTCTGCCTCCGCTCTCCAGTATTCTGGTTCTGGGGCGTGACAAAGTGTCACCCCTCCACGTGTCGTGTCGTGTCCTATATGAGCCCCGAGCAGTAGGAGACTGAACGTGTGCGTGGTACGGCCTCGTACAGCGAGGACAGAGCCTCGTGGACACGACACACGCATGGATACGTGTCATGCTTATGTCAGGGTGTAGCCTAGGTCTAGGGCTATGGTTTAGGCCTGACATTTTGTGTCCACGTCGTGTCTAGACACGACACGAAGGCCGTGTCAGTACGTGTTTAACACTGTGTACAGTGTAGTGTGTGGTCAGTGCGTGTTGGATTTCTCATCCGACACGACACGAGGTGACATGGCACTTGGAGGCTGACATGTCAGTCATGTCCCCTACGTGTCCACCAAATTTGGTGTGTTGAAGTGTCGTGTACAGTGAGAAATGGGGCTCGAGCAGCAGGACATAGTGTAGGTGTATGTACAGTGTATTCGTGTCCGTTTTGGAAACGGACACGACACGATAACGTGCTCAGTCCTAGGGTTTTGGATTCATGATGTCTAGGGCTACCCAAAAATTTATTTTGTTTTGGAAAACAACAACTTTTATTCCTAAGTGGCATTTCACCAAACACTGTAATTAAAACACTGATACGTGTCCGATACGGACACCAAGACAAATCTATTTCCTACCAAACTTGACCTACAGGTCCATGGTACCTAGATGCATGCAACCATGAAGAGAAAATACAATCTTAATAGGTTTTGTGAGTGTTTACCTATTGAGTAAAAACTCAATGAAATAAGATTTGGGGGGGAGGGTGTCCTCTTCACTTGATGGTGCCAAGATGGTGTTCAACCTTGCTAGCTAGCCTCCCTTAGCATCCTCAATGGTAGGGGGTTCCAATGCAAGAAACTAGGCTCAATTTGGAGTTAAAATGGCTAAGGAGTGAAGTCTTGAAGTTGTAGGGAAAACTAGGTTTTTTTGTGTAAATGATATGAGGTGTGTTGTGATGAGGGGGTGGTCATATAGGATGGGGGGTAGGGTTGGCTGCCATAGGAAGGGTATGGGTAGATATTAGGGTTCCTTCCACCTTGCAAACTTAGCCCTTAAGGTTTTGACTAAGGGGATAGATATTTCTAGGTTTTCTAAATATCTAAGAAAGTAATATCTTAGATATTTCCAACCTAAGATATTTACACATAAGCTAACATCTAACATTAGTCTTCTAGGTTAGTTGCTAACCTCTAGATTAGTGCTAAACTAGGTTAGGAGCTAACATGACACTTAACAACTAATTAAATAATAATAAATTACATAAATCGAAATAAATTCTAATAAATTACCAAAATACCCTTTTGACTAAAAAGTGGTAATTTGATATCCTAATCACATGGTTAGGCTCATATGGTCATAGTTAGTCTCTAAGTCATATAATCTCTAGGGTTACATTAGGGTTACACTAGTAGTTAACCAAAGTCATAAGCCATGACTTAGAAAATAGTTTTAAACTATTCTAAAAATCACCAAAATTCATAACATGACTAAATAATCATTATTTAATAATAAAAATAATAAATTTTCAAAATATCCCAATTTCAGAAAACTGGGTGTTACAGTTTGCCTTAAATAAATTGTAGAAAATCCTGAAACTTCAGGAAAAATCAATGAAAACAGGGTATTAGAACTATTGTGGGATTCCAAATTGGAAGGCAATTCCTGATCAATCGGTTAGGAATTTTAGAAAACTATTTGAACACACTTTTAGACAACCTATAGGGCTTCGAATCCCTTTTTACGGAATTTGGTTTCGTCGACTACGTGTCGAGAAATCGGATCCCAAACTTGGACAAAAACCTGTTTTAACAATTAGAAAAAAATCATCCACACGACGTGCGTCCCGCCATTCCTGGCGACGTGGTCGTGCACCGTAAGCATCGAAAGCTGCGTAACGACTTTGTGGTCGTGTGGGCTTTGACGGAATTCAAATTGGTCGCGTGTGCGCGACGAATTTGATGCGTATCCGTCAAAATTTACCGTATCGGTCTCTGTGCAAGTTTCCCAATTACTTCGTGTATACTCGTCAGATCGAGACAAAACTTACGCCAACAGAACCGTATCATTTTTTTGGTCCTGTATGCCAAGTTTGGTCCAATTCTGAGACAGTTGAATCGTACGTCGTTTTGCGGGCCCTACAGTCTCACTCAACGGGCAATTTTGTGCACGGCCCGCCGAAATCCAACTTTGGACATACGGTTGGGTTCGTATCGAAAAATTGGATCCGTAGACATATAGTTTGACAACTTTAGAGACCGTTGACTCTGGCACGCTTTTCGGTGCAAAACGGGTCCAACGGCGGACATCGTTTTGGCCCGAAATTACCATTTTGCCCCTGTGTCCAGAATTGGACTTAAGGACAGGCGATCCTTGCTATTTTGACTATTCTGAGAACATTGGTAATATTTATTTCAACTTTTGGGGAGTGTTGTGCGAGTTTTGACTATTGTGGCACATTGAGTAGTTCAGACTGTCGGTTTCACCAGCAGAGGACCACAGGCGAGTACAGTTTATTGTCTGCATTTCGATATTGATTTTCACTATATTTCATTGATTGGCCATTGGTTATGTGATTATTTTCTATTATAAATTGTTGAGTCGGGAATGAGAAGTACCAAGGATGTGTGATCCGATCGTAGACAGTGCTTATTTTCTGCAAGTAGACATCGTAGACAGTGCTTATTTTCTGCAGTAGATATTGTAGACAGTGCTTATTTTTTGCAAGTAGACATCATAGACAGTGCTTACTTTTCTGCAAGTAGACATCGTAGACCGTGCGGTGTAGTGGCCCAGACTGATCACATATCAACGGTACTTCTAATAGTTGGGGAAAGTATTTTGTGTCTATTTATTGCTATTGGTTTTCTGTATTTACTGTTTAGTTTCAAAACTCATGATTGATGCCTAACCTTTGTTTTATAGTCATGTTCTTTATTTGAAATTGTATTCAGTGAATTGTGCTCGTTCCATTCCTGACTGGAAACCAACATTTTTCAGGTTAGCCGTGGATTCACTTAGCTTGGGAAATGACGGGAATACTTGCAAATAAAAGCCTAGAGACTAGCTAGATAGTTGAGTTATAGTCATTCATTTATTTGTATAAGTTTATATTTTTCTGCAAATGTAAAACTTGTGTAAATTAAATTAATTATGTGAATGAGCATTATTTGTGATTTTGATCTTCATGGCCGTGACAGCGTTCTACCGCCGACACTGCGGCGTAGGATGGCTTGGACACGTCTCGTATCCGTTTTATGAAAAAAAAATGGATACGGATCGTGACAAGTTTTTGTGGTGGCCCATGCAGGTCAGTCTTTGCAAATCATGCGAACTCATGATAGTACTCAAGTTTGTTGTACTATTGCGAGCCTACGACTAAGAAATGCTCATTCACGAATTAGGAATTAATTTAATTTAAGAGAATGACTAGGACTAGGAGTTCCTTATACAAATTGACCGATGGGTAGTCTAGGCCATGCAATTTAGATGAGGAGTTATTAATGTTGATGGTTCGTCAGATCCCCATAGGTACACTATTATCTCTCGATATGACGACATAATCCAAAGTGGATAGATTATTCACTTGGTGAGACAGGGCTTCATATAATTTATGATCTAACCTTGATGAATTGGACAAATCCTTCTCTTTGCCTCTTAGATATCATCCTCATATCTTAGTCGAACTACCTATTTAGTTTCTATTTGCCCTAGGAATTAATATTTTGTATAAATTCTGATTATTGTTATCCCCATACGGACCTCGAGTTAGTTTCGGTTCAAAGTTTTCCTCAATATTTGAATACACATGGAATAGACATTAGAATGTTTGTATATCTTTTTGTCTTCAGTTATTTCCTCCCGCTCAATCTTTTATTTTAAGGGTTGATAGGGCAAATATTTATACCTTATTTCATAGTCAACTTGTTTGAATCTCTAGAAGCTCAGGGATTTATTTACAGATATAGTTACGAGAATGTTAGTTAACTCATACTGGCAGGACAGCAGCGCACTGTCGCCATTTATTTAAATTTTGTAGACTATGGATTCACTGCAGCCAGCAGCGCACTGGCGAGACACGGCCCCTAGAGTTGAAATTAGATTAGGAAAATATCGGTTATAGAATTTTGCTAGAAATATGACTAGTGGTCCACTCTTGATCGTAGTTATCCTTGAGCCAATATTGGATAGAGTTAAGTAATGTTCGATTTGTATCATATTTGAGTTACGAAACCAAGGGTTTACCACAGCCCGATTTTACGGGCGAGGCGTAGTGTCACGACCCGCACCCGTTTTTTTTTTTTTTAAACGGATACGAGACGTGTCCAAGCCAGCCTACGCCGCAGTGTCGGCGGTAGAACGCTGTCACGGCCATGAAGATCAAAATCACAAACAATGCTCATTCACAACATTAATTTAATTTACAAAGACCACAAGTTTTACATTTGCAGGAAAATATGAACTTGTACAAATAATTGAATGACTACAACTCAACTATCTAGCTAGTCTCTAGGCTTTGGCTGCAAGTACACCCCGTATCTCCCATGCTAAGTAAATCCACGGCTAACCTGAAAAATATGGTTTCCAGTCAGGAATGGAACGAGCACAATTCACTGAATGCAATTTCAAATAAAGAAGATGACTATAAACAATGGTTAGACATCAATCATGGGTTTGAAAATAAACATGAAATATAAAAATCGATAGTAAGTAAATAGACACAAAATACTCTCCCCGACTGTTAGAAGTACCTTTGATATGTGATCGGTCTGGGGTACTACACCGCACGGTCTACGAGGTCTACTTGCATGAAAAATAAACACGGTCTACGAGGTCTACTTGCATGAAAAATAAACACGGTCTACGAGGTCTACTTGCATGAAAAATAAACACGGTCTACGGGATCTACTGCAATAAAATAAACAATGTCTACGAGATCTACTGCATAAAAGTAAACACGAGCTACACTACTGCAGGAAATAAACACGAGCTACACTACTGCAGGAAATAAACACGAGCTACACTACTGCAGGAAATAAACACGAGCTACACTACTGCAGAAAGAAAACACGGGCTACACTACTTGCAGAAGGTAGACACGGGCTACACTTCTTGCAGAAAATAAACACGGGCTACACTACTTGCAGAAGGTAGACACGGGCTACACTTCTTGCAGAAAATAAACACGGGCTACAATGTCTAACACGGGCTATGGTCTGATCACATATCTTTGGTACTTCTAATTCCTGACTCCACAATTTATAATAGAAAATAATCACATAATCAATGACCAACCAATGAAATATAGTGAAAATCAATATCGAAATGCAGACAATAAACTGTACTCGCCTGTGGTCCTGTGCTGGTGAAACCGACAATCTGAACTACTCAATGTGCCACAATAGTCAAAACCCGTACAACAATCCCCGGAAGCTGAAATAAACAATACCAATGATCTCAGAATAGTCCAATTAGCTAGGATTGCCTGTCCTTAAGTCCAATTCTGGACACAGGGGCAAAACGGTAATTTCGGGCAAAAACGATGTCCGTCGTTGGACCCGCTTTGCACCGAAAAGCGTGTCAGAGTCAACGGTCTCTAAAGTCGTCAAACTACATGTCTACGGATCCAGTTTTTCGATACGAACCCAACCGTATGTCCAGAGTTGGATTCCGGCGGGCCGTGCACAAAATCGCCCGTTGAGTCGGACCGTGGGGCCCGCAAAACGTCGTCGGATTCGACTGTCTCAGAATCGGACCAAACTTGGCATACAGGACCAGAAAAACGATACGGTCTTGTTGGCGCAAGTTTCGTCTCGATCTGATGAACGTGCACAAAGTAATTGGAGAATTTGCAAAGTGCACGATACGGGGAATTTCGACGGATACGCATCAAATTCGTCGCGCACACGCGACCAATTTGAATTCCGTCAAAGCCCACACGACCACGAAACCGTTACGCAACTTTCGATCCTTTCGGTTCGCGACCACGTCGTCCGGATTGGCGTGACGCACGTCGTGTGGAGCGATTTTCCAATTTTTAAAACAGGTTTTCGGCAAACTTCGGGATTTGATTTCTCGACGCAGAGTCGACGAAATCCGATTCTACAAAAAAGGAATCAAAGCCCTATATGTTGTCTAGGATTGTCTTCAATTAGATTTTTGTGTTCGACAACCTGTTGTCCAGAAATCGGCTTCTAAACTGGGTGTTGGGGCTGTTTCGTGTGTCCTGTTTTAACCGGTTTTACGTCAACTTCCACTCGAATTATCTCGAGTCTCGGGTCACTAAAATTTAAACTAATTAATAGGGATTAGAGAGGATTAAATCAAGTTCATACCAGGTTTTACGGGACTCAAAACGATCGAGTGATCGTTGAGTTATCGCGTCGTGAACGTGGCTCCTCGCCCAACTGTGCTGCTGTTGCTGTCGACCCCAGATGTGGTTTGGCCGGTCGACGACAGCTCTCCGGCCAGCGGCGGTGCGGTAGGGCGGCGCGCGCAGACCCTGGGGGTCGCCAGGGATGGTTGGTCGAGATCGAGGAGAAGTTGGATTAGGGTTTAGAGTCTCTTGTACGTGTGTATTTATATACACTTACTACTTGGTTTCGCCAGCCTGGGGGAATCATGCGCTCGGGTTAGGCTGGTTCAGCTGTCGGGTGAAGTTGGGATTTAATATCTCACGAGATTTTGGTATCTCGTGAGATAATGAAGGGGTTTTATTATACTTGGTATTTCTCCAAATGTATATATATATATTTCCATATACCCTTATTTATTTTAAAAAAAATATAATAATAATTGATATTATATGACTTATTAGCTAATACCCTCTTCCAAAAATGTAAATCTTGATACTCCTATAAAATTTATATTAAACTAACACATAATCTAGATAAATCTATAAACAGATCCTTTGTATAACACCTCCTCCATATATCATGTAATTAACTCTTGATTATGAGCCTCAAGGATTAACTCCCATAATCTGTCCACTGGAAAGCCTTGTACACGCTCTAAATTGTTATTTTAACAATAATACTGATATTATTTATATATTTATATATATTATAACAAGAACTTCAATTATAACCATAACTTGTTATATGGCCTACTAGGCCATAAAATAAAATAGAAGTAGGTACCAACCATACGTCTACATAGTTGTCCTTAAACACACTTCCCGAGTACATGGGCTTGGGCCTAGTTCGGCTCCAGTCCAAACTAGCTCGGTACAATCGAGTTCCCAATCCCAATAATATAAATAATATAAATAAATCTTCGGTAAGGGATACATCGAAATTTGGTCTGGTTTTCCCAGTTAGGACATCACTATAGCTCGGCCTTCCCTACCAGGGCTAATACACTAGTCAAGTCACACGACCATGCTATTCGTGCCATGATTCCTAACCGTCTTGTACTCCAAAACTCAATCATGGCTAAAATCATCTACCGCAATAATTATTTAGAAATTCTAAAAATCACCATTTAAATTCAAATAAGTAAATAAAATAAATTATATAAAAAATCTGGGAAGAGGGGTTACAAATCTACCCACCTTAAAAATAATTTCGTCCTCGAAATTCTAACTCACAGTTATTCCTAAATTTCAAAAGGTCTACCATTATCTTAATCTCCTTGATTTTAATTCCTCAAAAATAATTTATATCCTTCTCATTAGCCATTTTGCAACTACAAAAATATCGAGGACTTCTACCCACCTTTGGTCGCACTACTCCCTCAAAGCTATGTCGCTGAAACTTCCTAATCATCCTACCAATTGGAAAGAAAAAAAAAATTTTGCTATCCATGGGTATCTACTATATAGGGCATCTGTAATCCTCTCCTAACTATCAAACCACATAAGATCTAACCGGCAGCAATTTACACTAGTGGCTAAGAACTATTAGTAAATTCTAGTAAGCATGACCATACGTCACTCCGCAATAGAAAGGACATGAAGACAAGAAGAATATCGAGAGCAAAAGAAATTTCCAGAGCGGTAGCGAGTATCCAATGATGTGGACAGAAAGAATATCTATGAACCCTTGACTTATTTGCTAGATTGGCTACTCTAGTCCAGTCACTTGCTAAGTTTAAGAACTCTTCGCTCTTCAGAAGGTCTTGCAATCCGTGCAATACAGAAGTTCTGTTCTCGAACTTCTGAATAGATCCCAAAATAGAACGGAATTTGAAAAATTAAGATTATGATCATTTTTGTGGTTATTTAAACACACAAGCAAGGAATATAATGCAATGCGAGATCGTATCGCGACTTCCAGGTAGATGGGATATGGGTTACAATTGACTTTACCTTCGAAGAGGTGGAAACTACCTAATAGGTTTAGGGACCTGTTTCAAAGATTTGGTTTTATAGTCCAAATATAGTGGTATACACGTATGGACTTTACTGGGTCTTAATGGATTTCCTGATTGGATATCAATTGTTGGTTGGATGAATCTAGGATTTCAATTCTATAACGACTGGACAATATACCGATGATAAACTATTTCTACTAGGCTAGGGTAAACTAGAATAGATTTCCACCCACGCGGTTGAGCTAGATAGCAATCAGATTGGTCCTATGCCTTGTAAGCCTTGAAGATGCGCTTTCTGTGATTTTTGTGTTTAAGTAGCACGAAAAAACATAGTTGACTGGCCTACTGGTGACATGTGCGTAGTGGGCTTCGAGTATGTCACAACCATAAATTTTGGGTCGAAGGAATTGAGTCGAAGTTGAGACTCAAATGGAAGTCGAGGAGCATACCGATATTACGACAAGGGTTACGGCTAATCCTTTTAACCTGAAAGTCGTAGCACAAAAATAGAGTACAAGGGGACGGTTTTGAGTGGGACATGATATACCTAGATGAAGGTGGACTCGTCTAGATCTCGCATATAAAATTTGTTGGAAGGTAACAGCTGGTCTCGTGCTCCGAATATTAATGACACGGCCGGGGACACAAAATGATCTAAATGTAAAGTGGGAGTCCATAGGCACTATCATTCTCATAAAATTTTGTTCTAATCAATCGGTGATCTTCGTATATCCTAAAACTGTAAGAGGCTTACAGTCTACCCACCTTAGAAGCTAGGATAGGGTTTTTAGAAATTATGTGGTTGGAGGGATTTCAAGGTTCAGATATGGTGCCTTGACTCTTGTTAAATAAGAATAAGACACGACGTAACGGAATACGGTAGATTTAAGTCAAGTCAAGGATCGTTCTTCGATAAATGGGAAACGGGTGTGTACAATGACACCTGGTCGACACAATAGAATGACCTGCTCGTCTCCAATATTCAAGAGTTATCGACGGGGTAACCAACTCTGAGGCATATCATATGAAAAGAATTCTAACAACTGAGTCGCAAATTTCTACTTGTGTCAACCTGCAAGACTATCGTCACAAGAGTTGTAGTGATCGTGTATGGCGGTTGACAACTGGTAGATCATAATATGACAGGGTATTTAAGCTATGGTATTGGATAAGCTAGTTACTGTGGTGTTCCAACACTTAGTTAGGTCTAAATAATAAAATTTACATAACTAGAGTAATATTTGTTGGAAACCAATCTTGGGATGAGTGTCACGGTAAATGATTACCCTATTGTCCACTCATATCATGTCTAACTATGGGTTTCGGTTGAGGAAGGGTTGGCTCAAGGCTTAAGAGTTGCTAGTTAAGACAAGCTTTAAGCAAATAATTAGAGACTCGCAACCTGTGGTCTCTAAAGAATAGGTAGTCTTCTAGGTAGGTATTTCGACTAAGGGTAAAACCCTAATCATTCTTGGACTCCAATGACCAGAAGATCAAGATAGTAGGTTTAGTGTCGAAGGAAGGACGAATAACTCAAGACAAGGTTTCTAGTTACAGAGCTGGCCGTTGGTAGCTACACTTGCATATACAACTATCATAGCCATGGGAATACTCTGTATCTATCTATCAATTACGAGCTTTCGTCCTTCTAATCGGTGAAAGACAAAATAATAAAGAGTTCAAGAGAGATGTCACCGAATACAATTACGTGATTCAAAAGCGAACGTGTAATTCAAGAGGAATTGTCAAAGCAGTCGTGGATGAGAACCTAGAGACATCTACATCTCAATCCACGTAGGATAATTAAATAAAGTGTGAACCAAATGCATCATGGTTGATCAGACCATAATACACTGATTCTGATTAGACAATAAGTTAGCAGGCGTCCCCACTAAACATATGTCTTGAATCAAGCTCGATAAAGAATGAGCTTGCAAAACTAGGCTGTGATAGCAACATTGGTCAAGATAGTCAAATTGTGAGTTTACAAGATTTTTGAAAGAAGCCACAAGTAAATCAAAACTTACATGGTGTTCTTGCTTATACAATCATCCTATTATATTCTTATCCATAAAACCTTGGTCAACCAATGGGTTATGGACTTCCAAATTCCATATTCCAGGTAAACCTATTAGTGCCAGTCTATTATCTCGTTAATAAGTCACAAGGACTACGGAATGCTAGGTCAGAAGACATGCTAATTTACAAACTTTCACTAATCATTGGCTTTGGATCTTATGGGTCATACATGGCATTGTCCTACCTTCCATGGTATCCTAACTTGTAATCACGTCTAAAATCATTTCACCGAGGATTATGCCTCGCCCGTATACTCGAGTTGTGGTAACCCTCGGATTCGTGATTTCAAGGTGATATGCTACCCGATGTTCTTCCTTATATTGGCACAAAGGTGACTACAGTCAAAGAGGACCACTAGCTATAGTCTCAGGAATGTTCTATAATCTATATTTTCTTAATCTAATTTCAACTCTAGGGGTCGTGCTTCGCCAGTGCGCTGCTGGCTGTAGTGAATCCATGGTCTCCATAATTCAAATAAATGGCGACAGTGCGCTGCTGTCCTGCCATTATGAGTTAACTAACATTCCTTTAACTAAAATCTGTAAAAGTTCATAAGCTTCTAGAGATTCAAACAAGTGGCTATGAAATAAAGCGTAAGTAATTTTCTATCGGTCACAACCCTTAAAATAAAAGATTGCACATGGAGGAACAAACCAAAAAAGAACTACAAACCTTCTAGTATCTCTTCTATGTGTATTCAAACCTTTGAGGAAAACTTCGAATCAAACTAACTTGAGGTTCCTCTATGGGTAACATAATCAAGAATAATAAAATAATAATTCTTAGGCAAAATGGGAACTAAATAGGCAATTCGGACTAAGTTATGAGGATGATATCTAAAGAGGCAAAAAGAAGGATTTGAACAATTCATCTAGGTGAGATCATTACTTCTAGGAAGCTCTAAACCACCAAGTGAATAATCTATCCACATCGGATCATATCGTCCTATCAAGAGATAATACTGCACATATGGGGATCTAACAAACCATTAAGATTAATAGCCCTCATCTACATTGTATGGCCTAGACTACCCATCGGTAAGTTTGTATAAGGGACTCCTAGCCCTAGTCATTCTCTTAAATTAAATTAATCATTGTTCGTGATTGAGCATTTTCAGTCGCAGGCTCGCAGTAGTACGATAAATATAGTACTACCACGAGTTCGCACAACTTGCGAAGACAGACCTGCATGGGCCACCACAAAAACTTGTCACGACCCGCACCCGTTTTTTTTTTTTTTAAACGGATACGAGACGTGTCCAAGCCAGCCTACGCCGCAGTGTCGGCGGTAGAACGCTGTCACGGCCATGAAGATCAAAATCACAAACAATGCTCATTCACAACATTAATTTAATTTACAAAGACCACAAGTTTTACATTTGCAGGAAAATATGAACTTGTACAAATAATTGAATGACTACAACTCAACTATCTAGCTAGTCTCTAGGCTTTGGCTGCAAGTACACCCCGTATCTCCCATGCTAAGTAAATCCACGGCTAACCTGAAAAATATGGTTTCCAGTCAGGAATGGAACGAGCACAATTCACTGAATGCAATTTCAAATAAAGAAGATGACTATAAACAATGGTTAGACATCAATCATGGGTTTGAAAATAAACATGAAATATAAAAATCGATAGTAAGTAAATAGACACAAAATACTCTCCCCGACTGTTAGAAGTACCTTTGATATGTGATCGGTCTGGGGTACTACACCGCACGGTCTACGAGGTCTACTTGCATGAAAAATAAACACGGTCTACGAGGTCTACTTGCATGAAAAATAAACACGGTCTACGAGGTCTACTTGCATGAAAAATAAACACGGTCTACGGGATCTACTGCAATAAAATAAACAATGTCTACGAGATCTACTGCATAAAAGTAAACACGAGCTACACTACTGCAGGAAATAAACACGAGCTACACTACTGCAGGAAATAAACACGAGCTACACTACTGCAGGAAATAAACACGAGCTACACTACTGCAGAAAGAAAACACGGGCTACACTACTTGCAGAAGGTAGACACGGGCTACACTTCTTGCAGAAAATAAACACGGGCTACACTACTTGCAGAAGGTAGACACGGGCTACACTTCTTGCAGAAAATAAACACGGGCTACAATGTCTAACACGGGCTATGGTCTGATCACATATCTTTGGTACTTCTAATTCCTGACTCCACAATTTATAATAGAAAATAATCACATAATCAATGACCAACCAATGAAATATAGTGAAAATCAATATCGAAATGCAGACAATAAACTGTACTCGCCTGTGGTCCTGTGCTGGTGAAACCGACAATCTGAACTACTCAATGTGCCACAATAGTCAAAACCCGTACAACAATCCCCGGAAGCTGAAATAAACAATACCAATGATCTCAGAATAGTCCAATTAGCTAGGATTGCCTGTCCTTAAGTCCAATTCTGGACACAGGGGCAAAACGGTAATTTCGGGCAAAAACGATGTCCGTCGTTGGACCCGCTTTGCACCGAAAAGCGTGTCAGAGTCAACGGTCTCTAAAGTCGTCAAACTACATGTCTACGGATCCAGTTTTTCGATACGAACCCAACCGTATGTCCAGAGTTGGATTCCGGCGGGCCGTGCACAAAATCGCCCGTTGAGTCGGACCGTGGGGCCCGCAAAACGTCGTCGGATTCGACTGTCTCAGAATCGGACCAAACTTGGCATACAGGACCAGAAAAACGATACGGTCTTGTTGGCGCAAGTTTCGTCTCGATCTGATGAACGTGCACAAAGTAATTGGAGAATTTGCAAAGTGCACGATACGGGGAATTTCGACGGATACGCATCAAATTCGTCGCGCACACGCGACCAATTTGAATTCCGTCAAAGCCCACACGACCACGAAACCGTTACGCAACTTTCGATCCTTTCGGTTCGCGACCACGTCGTCCGGATTGGCGTGACGCACGTCGTGTGGAGCGATTTTCCAATTTTTAAAACAGGTTTTCGGCAAACTTCGGGATTTGATTTCTCGACGCAGAGTCGACGAAATCCGATTCTACAAAAAAGGAATCAAAGCCCTATATGTTGTCTAGGATTGTCTTCAATTAGATTTTTGTGTTCGACAACCTGTTGTCCAGAAATCGGCTTCTAAACTGGGTGTTGGGGCTGTTTCGTGTGTCCTGTTTTAACCGGTTTTACGTCAACTTCCACTCGAATTATCTCGAGTCTCGGGTCACTAAAATTTAAACTAATTAATAGGGATTAGAGAGGATTAAATCAAGTTCATACCAGGTTTTACGGGACTCAAAACGATCGAGTGATCGTTGAGTTATCGCGTCGTGAACGTGGCTCCTCGCCCAACTGTGCTGCTGTTGCTGTCGACCCCAGATGTGGTTTGGCCGGTCGACGACAGCTCTCCGGCCAGCGGCGGTGCGGTAGGGCGGCGCGCGCAGACCCTGGGGGTCGCCAGGGATGGTTGGTCGAGATCGAGGAGAAGTTGGATTAGGGTTTAGAGTCTCTTGTACGTGTGTATTTATATACACTTACTACTTGGTTTCGCCAGCCTGGGGGAATCATGCGCTCGGGTTAGGCTGGTTCAGCTGTCGGGTGAAGTTGGGATTTAATATCTCACGAGATTTTGGTATCTCGTGAGATAATGAAGGGGTTTTATTATACTTGGTATTTCTCCAAATGTATATATATATATTTCCATATACCCTTATTTATTTTAAAAAAAATATAATAATAATTGATATTATATGACTTATTAGCTAATACCCTCTTCCAAAAATGTAAATCTTGATACTCCTATAAAATTTATATTAAACTAACACATAATCTAGATAAATCTATAAACAGATCCTTTGTATAACACCTCCTCCATATATCATGTAATTAACTCTTGATTATGAGCCTCAAGGATTAACTCCCATAATCTGTCCACTGGAAAGCCTTGTACACGCTCTAAATTGTTATTTTAACAATAATACTGATATTATTTATATATTTATATATATTATAACAAGAACTTCAATTATAACCATAACTTGTTATATGGCCTACTAGGCCATAAAATAAAATAGAAGTAGGTACCAACCATACGTCTACATAGTTGTCCTTAAACACACTTCCCGAGTACATGGGCTTGGGCCTAGTTCGGCTCCAGTCCAAACTAGCTCGGTACAATCGAGTTCCCAATCCCAATAATATAAATAATATAAATAAATCTTCGGTAAGGGATACATCGAAATTTGGTCTGGTTTTCCCAGTTAGGACATCACTATAGCTCGGCCTTCCCTACCAGGGCTAATACACTAGTCAAGTCACACGACCATGCTATTCGTGCCATGATTCCTAACCGTCTTGTACTCCAAAACTCAATCATGGCTAAAATCATCTACCGCAATAATTATTTAGAAATTCTAAAAATCACCATTTAAATTCAAATAAGTAAATAAAATAAATTATATAAAAAATCTGGGAAGAGGGGTTACACGTAGTCCTCGGTGAAATGACTTCAGACGTGATTACAAATTAGGGATACTATAGAGGATATGATGGTGCCCTGTATGTTCTATAAGATCCAAAGCCAATAGTAGTGGAAGTTCTGTGAGATTGGGTAGCGTGTCTCCCGATCTAGCATTCCGTGGTCCTTGTGACCTATTGACGAGGATATTGTTTGACGCCAATAGGTTTACCTAGAATATAGAATTCAGAAGTCCATAAACCATTAGTCGACCAAGGCCTTAAGGATAAGATGATTGTGGGATGTCTATAAAAGCAAGAACACCAGGTGAAGTTTGTTTCCCTCTAAACTCGAACTACTTGTGCCTCTTTTCAAAAATCTCGCGTACTTGTATCTTGACTATCTTGACCAACGCTGCTATTACAGCCTAGTTTTTGCAAGCTTACTCTGTTCTCGAGCTTGATTCGAGACATATATTTAGTGGGGACGCCTGCTAACTTATTGTCTAATCAGAATCAGTGTATTATGGTCTAATCAACCATAGTACACCCGGTTCGCTCTCCCTCTTATTAACCTATGTGGATTGAGATGTAGATGTCTCTAAGATCTCATCCGCGACTGCATTAACAATTTCTCTTGAATTTTACATTCGCCTTTGAATCACGAAATTGTATTCAGTAACATCTTTCTTGAAATCTTTGTCGTTTTTGTCTTTCTCCGATTTGGAAAGACGAGAGATTGTGATGGTAGAGAGATACAGAGTACCCCCATGGCTATGATAGTGGTATACACAAGTGTAGCTACCATCGGCTAGTCATATGACTGAGTTACTCGTTCTCCTCTCGACCCTCAAACTACTATTGAGACCTTCTAGCCATTCGAATTTGAGAATGATTAGGGTTTTACCCTTAGTCGAAATGCCGACCTAGGAGACTACCTATTCTTTAGAGACCAAAGGTTGCGAGTCTCTAATTATTTGCTGGAAGCTTGCCTTAACTAGCAACCCTTAAGCCTTGAACCAACCCTTCCTCGACCGAAGCCACAGTTAGACATGAGAGGAGTGGACAATAGGGTAATCATTTACCGTGACACTCATCCCGAGATTGGTTTCCAACAAATATTACTCTAGTTATGTAAATTTTATTACTAAGACCTAACTAGTGTTGGAACACCACAGTCACTAGCTTAGCCAATACCATAGCTTAAATACCCTGTCATATTATGATCTACCAGTTGTCAACAGCAATACACGATCACTATAACTCTTGTGACGATAGTCTGGCAGGTTGACGCAAAATAGAAATTCACGACTCAGTTGTTAGAAATCTTGTGCCTTAGAGTTGGTTATCCCGTCGGTAACTCTAGTATACTATAGACGAGTAGATCATCCTATTTTATCGACCATGTGGCATTGTACACACTTGTTCTCCATTTATTGAGGAACGATCCTTTACTTGACTTATATCTACCGTATCTCGATACGCCGTGCCTTATTCCCTATTAACAAAGAGTCGAGGTACAGTATCCGAACTTTGGGAACCCTCTAACCTCAATATTCCTAAGACCATGTCCTATTTCTAAGGTGGGTAGACCGTAAGCCTTATAAAATTTTAGGATACACGAGAATTACCGATTGATTAGAATAATTTTCATTAGGATGATGATTAGTGCCCTTGGACTCCCACTTTTCATTAGACCATTTTGTGTCACCGACCGTGTCATTAATATTCGGAGCACAAAACCAGTTGTTACCTTTCAATAATTTCACATACAAGAGCTAGACGAGTCCACCTTCATCTAGGTATATCATGTCCCACTCAAACACGTCCCCTTGTACTCTATTTTTATGGTACGACTTTCAGGACGGAAGGACTAGCTATAGCCCTTACCATAATACCCGTATACTTTCCGACTACAATTAGAGACTCTAACTCGACCCGAACCTTTCGACCCAATATATGGTTGTGATCGACTGGAAGCCCATTACGCATATGTCACTAGGGTGCCATTTAATTATGTCTTCTCGTACTACTTAAACACAAAAGTCATGGAAGGCGCACCTACAGGGCTTACAGAACCTATTTAACCAATCCGACTGCCCAACTAGCTCAACCATTTGGGTAGAAGGCTATTCTAGGTTACCTTAACCTAGTAGAAATAATTTTATCATTGAGATCTTGTCCAGTCCATGTGGATTGAAATCCAAGATTCATTCGACCAACGATTGATGTCCAATCAGGAAACCCATTAGGACCCAGTAAGATCCATCCAGGCATACCACCCTATTTGGACTATAAAACCAAACTACTTGAAATAGGTCCCTATACCTATTATGTAGTCTCCATCCCTTAGATTGTGAGGTCATTCGTAACCCTTAATTCATCTACCTGGAAGTTGCGATACGACCTTGCATTGCATTTATAATCCTTGATCGTGTGTTTAAATAACCACGAAAAAGATCACAATATTGATTTCTCAAATTCCGTCCTATTATGAAATCTTGTTCAGATAAAATTTTGAGAACAAAATTTATGTATTGCATGGATGGCAAGCCCTCTGGAAACGAAGAGTCCTTCGATTTAGCAAGTGACTAGACTAGAGTAGCCCCATCTAGCAAATAAGTCAATGGTTTATAGACTTTCTTTCCATCTGCATCATCGGGTATTCTCTACCGCTCTTGGAAATTCATAAATGCTCTCGATTTTTTCTTCCCTATCTTCCTTTCCTTCATGTTTTAGAGTGACGAATGGTCACGCTTATTAGAATTCAGCAATATTTCTTAGCTACTTGTGTAAATTTGTTGCATGTTAAATTTTGGGTTGCTTGATAGATAAGAGATGATTATAGTGGCCATAAGTAGTAGATACCTATTGGTAGCAATTTTAGCAAGTATTTGAGAGATTATAAAGTTTTAGAGACCTGAGGATTGAGGGAGTAGTGTGACCAAAGGTGGATAGAAGTAGAAAGTCTTCGGAGTTTCATTGTTACAAAATGGCTAGGAGGAGGATATAAACTGTTTTTGAGGAATTAAGATTCGAGGAGATTAAGGTAATGGTAGAGCTTCTTCTGAATTTAAGGAATAGTTACGAATTAGAATTTCGAGGACAAAATTATTTTTAAGGTGGGTAGATTTGTAACCCCTCTTCCCGGAATTTTGATAATATTTTTATTTATTTATTTGGATTAAATGATAATTTTTAGAGTTTTATAAATAATTACTTAGTTAATTATTAAGGTAGATGATTTTAGCCATGATGGAGTTTTGGAGTACACGGTGATTAGAAATCATGGCACGGATAGTGCAATGGCGTGCTTTGACTCGTGTACTAGCCCTGGTAGGGAAGGCCGAGCCATAGTGATGTCCTAACTAGGAAAACTAAGCCAAGTTGCGACTTAACGCTTACCGAAGATTATTTAGTTATTAATTATATTATTGATTTTAGGAAAAACCGATTATAGCATTTTAACCCGGACTGGACCCGAACTGAGCCCAGGCCCATGTAGCCATGCGGCACGTCCAATGACATTCGTGTTGATGAACTGGGTGTGAGGGTGTTGTATTTCGTTTTAATGATTTAATGAATATTTTCTAGTATTCGTAATTAAATATTATAATTATTATTATTAGTTGGCATTCAATGACATTTTGTATAAAATGGGTTTTGTGCACCTTGGAATTATTAGGCTGCGCATAATAGTATATATACACCATTATGGTCTTATTGAATTTCTTTACATTTATTATTATTTTATTATTATTGGTGTCGAATAAATGATTATAGTAAACGGGTTCATATTTATATAGATGGTCCTACCCTGAGAATAAAAGTTATGGGGATTTATGGGATTTTATAGAGATTTTATATAAGCTTATACATATAGATATATATGTGTATATATATAGATATTAATTGGTTATTCGTGAGTTGTGTATATATAAATATATATAATATCATAATAAGATATAGGGTATAAATTACTGTGTGTATTTATTTCCTTGTATGTATATAGATAGAGTACACATGTGTATATATATATATAATTGTATAAATATATATATATATATATATATATATATATATATATATTTATATATATTTATATATATATATATATATATATATATATATATATATATATATATATATATATATTTATATTTATATATATATATATATATTTTTTTTTTATATATATATATATATATATATATATATATATATATATATATATATATATATATATATATATATATATATATATATATATATATATGTGTGTGTATGTGTATATGTGTAGAGATATATATATATATATATATATATATATAATTTTATATGTATATAGATATGTATATAAAAAAAAAATGTATATAGATATGTATATAAATATATGTAGCTATATATATATATATATATATATATATATATATATATATATATATATATATATATATATATATATAAGAATTAAACCAAATCAACAAGGCAACCCAGCCTTTAGCTTAGTCCAGGAGCCCAATCATGGACCCGACCCAATAACAGGGAAACCCAGTCCAGCCCAGCTCTGTCGAGCAAACACCCTCCCCCCCGACTGTGTATATATATATATATATATATATATATATATATATATATATATATATATATATATATATATATATATATATATATATATATATATATATCGAGAGAACGAAGAAACGAAACCCTAATACTAACGCACGCAGCGACCACCCGACCCCCCGACCTCGAGGGCAACCCTAGGCGCGCCGCCCGCCGCCACCGCGGCAACCGTCGGCCGGCGACAAGGCCGCGCGCACGTGTAACGACAGCAAAACACAGCAGCAATGACAGCAAACATCTGTACTTTGAGGTACAATTTCTGTCACCCTCATTTTCCGTATTTTCCGTATTTCGTATTTATACTCGTATCTGTATTTTGGCATATATTTTTATTTTTCTCAACTGGTGGAATTTCGGTATTTCTCGTATTTTGGGTTTTGTCATGGCTCAGTTTTAATTGGTTTGGGTTGGTTTGGTTTAATGTGTATTGGAACACCTTAGCCTATGCTCTACCCTCAACACACCATATCCCACCCTCTTTAAAAACTCTACCAACACTCTCTCTCTCTTCATTACTTCCTCCATTAAATTTCTTCTTCTTCTTCCTCCACCCAACTCTCCACACCCATAGGCAAGTTGCATCTTGCTATCACTTGAGGGCTACATTTTATTTGTCTAATTGCTTTATTAGCTCATTTCAAGCAACATTAGAACTTGTCATTTTCCATTTTGAGGCTTTAAATCTTGTAGATCTAGAAATTTGTTATTTTCGGATTTGGTAGTTTTGATCTATCAAACTTCTTTGTTTTCAAGTTTTGATGGTTCCATGTTGTAGGAAATTTTCTTCTACCCAATTTTGACCTTTGAAAAGTTGGATTTGGACTTGTTTTGACCAAGTTATGAACTTTTGAACCTTTGGGTTTAACCATGGAGTTCTTGCTGGTTTGGAGAAGACAGTGAGCAGTGTGCCGAGCTTTTTAGCTTACACCACTGAGCTGCGCGTGCTCTTTAGCGCAGCGTACGCAGACTTGGGTACGCTTCCTGTTGGAAGCGTGTCTCTTGCGTACGCAGACTTGGGTACGCTTCCTGTTGGAAGCGTGTCTCTTGCGTACGCAGACTTGAGCGTGCCCTGATACGCAGACTTGAGCATGCTCTGGTACGCAGACTTGAGCGTGCCCTGGTACGCAGACTTGAGCGTGCCCTGACCTGAGCGTACGCTTTCCCCTGCGTGCGTGCTTTTGTGCGTACGCTGTTCCCCCTGCGTGCGTGCTTTTGTGCGTACGCTGCTCTCTTGTCTGCATGCTTTTGTGTGTACGCTGCTCTCCCTGCGTGCGTGCTTTTACGTGTACGCTGCTCCTTGCGTGCGTGCTTTTACGCGTACGCTGCTCCCTGCGTGCGTGCTTTTACGCGTACGCTGCTCCCCTGCGTGCGTGCTCTTGCGCGTACGTTGCGTGACCCATGCACCCTGACCCGTTGCTTAACCCATTGGCTCTTGGAGTATTTGTTTTATTTCTCGATTTGGTTTCTCTTTTGTGGATTGGGTTTTCCTGAGATCTGTTCAACACAGCACGACTATCTTGACCCGACACGGCCTAACACGGTTTTCAAGTAATTGTTTATGACTAGTACGGTTCTCGGGATTTTTTGTGGATTATGATCCTGGTATTCTCTGATCTCCTTGCTAGTGACCCAGTGGGGTGTACACCTAACTTGTAACTTGTAATTAATCCTTGTGACTTGATAACTTGATAGTGGCCCGTGGCGGCGCACTCCTGACTTGTAGCATGACTTGATAACTTAGTGCTGTTGCGACGGGTAACTTAACTTGACATGCTAAGTGAATTCTTGACACCGTGGGTGATTGTATTGAATGTGCTTGTGTAAGCAACCCGTCTTGTCTCGCATCATGTCTAGGACATGAATCCCTGGTTTCCCACGGTCAGGGATTCATACTGAATCTGGCTAGGTTAATAACTAGATGGATCAAATAGTTCATGGAGAATTCCCCAGTTACCTGTTGCCCATTTGGTCCCGGCCTTATATATATATATATACATGGGATTTGTTGCTATCCGTCGAGATGAGCGCACTTCCAGCCCGCCGTCGAGTGTGGTACCTTAGGACACATGTATCTTACTACAGTGTGTCTGCTATATCCTGCTATCTTTTCCTTTTCTTGCTGGGATCACTCAGGTAGTAACAAACAGGTAACCGGACTTGGAATTCTCATTGCATCTTGCTAGTAACTAGGCCTGTGATAACCCTAGTTAGTTAAAGTAGCAAGTCGTACTTATTGCTTGACCGTGATTGATCGTATGAGAATAACCTGTCTAGTCTTGTCTTGATTCTTGCACAAGAATTGCTACCTGTCATGATTTTCTTTTATTTTGTCGATAAATGGTGGGAGAATCCAAGTTCCGTTCAGACGAAGGGTTATAACCCCGGTCCTTGTTTGGTTTACGGGTTGTAACCCGGTTATCTGAATAGTTCCATGGTTATCTCATCATATATCACCTGTTATGTTTTTTCTTAATTTCTGTCTTTATTACCTTATTATTATTGTGCTAATTGCTGGTTTTGGGTTCCTAAGTGAAGCCTCCTTTGTGGCACTTGCTCTTTCTGGGGTCTGATCCAGCTGGTTTTGTATGGCCAGATACCGGAGCAGCAGCAAAGGATCTACCTGCTTTCCAGCCAGATGGTGACCACTAGAGGAAATCCTGGCAACGAGTGGGTTTCTTTTGTTCTCCCACTGTAATTGTACATTATTCTTTTGAGGCATTTAGCCGACGAGCACCTGTTAGCTCGATGCACTTTACTTTCTGTCTGTCTACGGGCTGTAAACATGATTGGCAACTCGAGGTTGATCATGTATGACTTAACTCTTGCTAGTCCTTATATTTTGTACGACTAGCTTCATGATCATCTGGATATGCAATGTTTGGGATGCCTTACAATTGTATATTTGGTGATCTGATATCTTGTTACTATCATTACTTGTTGAGATTGGGACATTAGGCTTGTTATTGACCCTAAGAGACTGATGGCTTGTAGATAAACCCTCATATTTCTAGATAGCCGTGACCGTATAGTGAGATGGATTCCATTTCATTATACGTAGCTGGCTATGTCCGCTCCCGCTCTCCAGAATTTTGGTTCTGGGGCGTGACAATTTCTCTATGATCTTTCAACAAAATTCCCTTCTGTAAATTTCTACGTATCGTCTAGATAGCCCCCTACCCTTCCCTTCGAATGGAATCATTTAGTTTGCCTTAAATAAATTGTAGAAAATCATGAAACTTCAGGAAAAATCATCGAAAACAGGATATTAGAACTATTGTGGGAATCCAAATTGGAAGGCAATTCCTGATCAATCGGTTAGGAATTTTAGAAAACTATTTGAACACACTTTAGACAACCTATAGGGCTTCGAATCCTGTTTTACGGAATTTGGTTTCGTCGACTACGTGTCGAGAAATCGGATCCCAAACTTGGACAAAAACCTGTTTTAAAAATTAGAAAAACTAATCCACACGACGTGCGTCCCGCCATTCCGGGCGACGTGGTCGCACACCGTAAGCATCGAAAGCTGCGTAACGGCTTCTTGGTCGTGTGGGCTTTGACAAAATTTAAATTGGTCGCGTGTGCGCAACGAATTTGATACGTATCCGTCGAAATTCACCGTATCGGCCTCTGTGCAAGTTTCCCAATTACTTCGTGCACGCTCGTCAGATCGAGACAAAACTTATGCCAGCAGTACCGTATCATTTTTATGGTCCTGTATGCCAAGTTTGGCCCAATTCTGAGACAGTTGAATCGTACGTCGTTTTGCGGGCCCCACGGTCCCACTCAACGGGCGATTTTGTGCACGGCCCACCGAAATCCAACTTTGGACATACGGTTGGGTTCGTATCAAAAAACTGGATTCGTAGACATGTAGTTTGACGACTTTAGAGACAGTTGACTCTGGCACGCTTTTCGGTGCAAAGCGGGTCCAACGACGGACATCGTTTTGGCCCGAAATTACCATATTGCTCCTGTGTCTAAAATTGGACTTAAGGACAGGCGATCCTAGCTATTTTGACTATTCTGAGAACATTGGTAATATTTATTTCAGCTTCCGGGGACTGTTGTACGGGTTTTGACTATTGTGGCACATTGAGTAGTTCAGACTGTCGGTTTCACCAGCAGAGGACCACAGGCGAGTACAGTTTATTGTCTGCATTTCGATATTGATTTTTCAATATATTTCATTGATTGGCCATTGGTTATGTGATTATTTTCTATTATAAATTGTTGAGTCAGGAATGAGAAGTACCAAGGATGTGTGATCCGATCGTAGACAGTGCTTATTTTCTGCAAGTAGACATCGTAGATAGTGCTTATTTTCTGTAGTAGACATTGTAGACAGTGCTTATTTTCTGCAAGTAGACATTGTAGACAGTGCTTACTTTTCTGCAAGTAGACATCGTAGACCATGCGGTGTAGTGGCCCAGACTGATCACATATCAACGGTACTTCTAACAGTTGGGGAAAGTATTTGTGTATATTTATTGCTATTGATTTTCTGTATTTACTGTTTAGTTTCAAAACTCATGATTGATGCCTAACCTTTGTTCTATAGTCATTTTCTTTATTTGAAATTGCATTCAGGCCTCGTTTGGTTCGCGAAATGGAAGGAAAATGAAATCAATTCCTTGTCATTTCTTTTCCTTTGGGAAATTTTATTTCCCATTTATTTTTCTTTTCGATGTTTGGAAATGCCAAGGAATTTGGAAAGGAAAGTGATTACTTCAATGTGGAAAAGTGATTCCTTGCTTGGATGGATGGAATCACTTTCCCCCCTAATTTCCCTTCCATTGGGAATCACTTTCCTTTCCTCCTCAATTCCTTTGGCACCCAAACATAGGAAAGTAATCACTTTCCTTTCCCAACCCGAAGATTCTGCGAACCAAACGAGGCCTCAGTGAATTGTGCTCGTTCCATTCCTGACTGAAAACCAACATTTTTCAGGTTAGCCGTGGATTCACTTAGCTTGGGGAATGACGGGAATACTTGCAGATAAAAGCCTAGAGACTAGCTAGATAGTTGAGTTGTAGTCATTCATTTATTTGTACAAGTTTATATTTTTCTGCAAATGTAAAACTTGTGTAAATTAAATTAATTATGTGAATGAGCATTATTTGTGATTTTGATCTTCATGGCCGTGACAGCGTTCTACCGCCGACACTGCGGCGTAGGCTGGCTTGGACACGTCTCGTATCCGTTTTAAGAAAAAAAAAATGGGTGCGGGTCGTGACACAAGACCTAAGGATAGACAGCTCTACGCGAGCAAGAGAGCAGGTGGGTGGGATTCTACGCGAGCAAGCGCTTTACGCTAGCAAAGCCGCATGCGGACGAGACTCTACGCGGGCGAACCCTCTACGCGAGCGGGAGTCTAGCCTCTGCGTAGAGCTCGGTTCAGCTCTGCGTAGAATAGATTACGCGGTCACGTGAGAACGTGTGCGTAAAGGGTAATTAATACGCGGGCACGTGAAACGTGTGCGTAAAGAGGGTAAATGATACGCTGGCACGTAAAACGTGGGCGTAAAACTAAATACTACGCTAGCACGTAAGAACGTGTGCGTAAAAATTTTATCTTCTCCCCAGGGCCAAGACAAGCAGGCGTAAAAGCTCAAGAGCTCAAGAAAGCCCCATCTCGGTCAAGATTTGGTGAAATCCTGCCATTCAAAAGTCAAACTTGCGTAAAATCAGAATTTCTACCACATGGAACTCTCCATTCTCGAAAACAACCAAGCTCAGTAGATCAATCCATGAAGATCAAAAATACTAAAACTTAGATCTACATGAAATGAACTACGAAAATTAAAAATGCTAAGTACTAAAGTGTCTTAGAATCTCGTGAGGAAGACAATGGAACAACAAAATTGAGTTCCTCCATGAAGCAAGTTGCTCTTGCTTACGGTGGTGCTCGGTGGAGAAGAAAATGAGGAAGAAGAAAAGAAGTATTGGGAAATGAATGAGGAGAGAGAAAGGTTGTTGGGTTAATAAATGGAGGATGGTGGTAGGTAGGGGTTTGCATATTAACCCAACCCAAACCCAACCGGACCGAACCCATCCGAACCCGAACCAAGCAAGTGAAAGACCAAAATAAACCATGTAATGAGACATGCAATATGAGTCAAAATACATACACGTATACCAAAATACGTAATACGAACTACGGGCGTTACATATATTATAGAACCAACATGTGTTATAACTGTTGGATTTGGATGACAAGGTTGAGATGGTGCTTAATTAACCAAATGTAAAACAAAAACCTACTATCAAATGGACAAACTAAAAAAAAATGGTGGGTTAGGGTCACAACAATGAAAATATCTTGGCAGAAAGAATTCTAGGGATTCTGTTGGCTCTCTAAACTAATAAAGATCATGACCTACACTAAGATTTAGATCACTTAAACAAAAAAAATTTAATTTGCTCGTATCTGAAAAAAAGAAAAAAAAAGAAATAAGAAAATCCATAGTCATTGGAGAGAGAGAGAGAGAGAGAGAGAGAGAGAGAGAGAGAGATTGGCCCTAGGGTTAGGGAAGAGAGCATGCATGTAGGAACAAATTCCACAAACTACTCATCACATTGGCCCTTTGGTGAGCCTTGGGGGCGCATTGAGTTCTGGTGCTTGGAATTGGTCAGGAATATTTTTTTTTACTTTGGCTGTTGGCTTCCACCATGCGTCACTTCACACATTTTTGCCTCCTATTTTGTCCCATTCCTCTCCCAAAGTACATGCTTAACATCATAAGTAGCACCGCCACCTTAATTAATCAGGTCAGACTAATTAAGATTTAAAATATTTAATATTCTTTAATCGAGCACGAATTGATGTAGGACTCTCTATTTTGACTGAAAAATGTTGGAGGAATGGCAACAAGAGGAATCCTTAATCACTTTGTTGTGCTGACGCTCCACTGTGGAACCTTGCCATACTCAGCATTATTTAACTCATTATTGGGCACATTCTTTTATTTATTTTTTACTATGCGGACAAAATATCATGGAGTTAAGTATCTTTATTTACTAATTTAGTTCATCACTTTAGATTTTGCAAAGATGTAAGCGCCAACCCAACCCCCGTAAACACTATAATATATATATATATATATATATATATATATCCCTGCCTTTATAATATGATATATTGGCAGGGGGTGCATGGTTGTGTAGGTCAATCGGAAGATGAGGCAAACTAAGGGACGGAGGAGAGGTTGGAGGGAGGAGTGTGGACGGGGTTGGGGTTAGGATTAGGGTTAGGGTTAGAGTTAGGATCAGGGGATGGAGGCAGAACGATTTACGAAGAGAGAAAGGGGTCCACTTGTCATACAACGGTTGTATCAAAAATTTGATATAATCTACTGTATCAAAGTTTTTCATAGAATATGCACGTTGTTGAAGGACAAAATTATTCCCAAAAAAAAATAACAATTAAGTGTCAACTAAAATAAGACGGTAAGTTGCAACCGACTAGAAAGTTTAAGATATTAAGATGTAAATATTTAAACTTCATAGTAAACAAGTTGTAAAATTATTTATGTTCTATGATATTTGGTTGCAAAATAGTCAAATATTTATGTAGAAGTTTTGATTATATTCGGATTTTGCATACTACATAACTACGTTGCAAATCCAACTGTCGAGATTGATTGATGCATTTTTAGCAGAAAATCAAAACTTTTCCTAAATATATACTCTTTCAGAAAAAATAATAATAAATAATGTAGCTAGTCCTAGATGTCAGCTAGTCATATATGTCACCACCAATTACAAAAACCAGAAGAGGAAGATTTCTCTCTTCTTTCTCACGAGGGAGGATATGCACGAAGTACACAAACACGAAAGGAAGTATTTATGAACAAATATAGAATTAAAATTATTTGATATTCTTCCAAATGTCTCTCCCATAGAAATGATTGGGTAAACCTCCTATTGTTTTAACACAATTTGCCACTTTATTGTTATTAGTCACATATAATTGGATTTTGGAAGAGTTGTAGTTTTAAAAGTACAAACAATAGCTTGTCTAACATTTAGGCCTCGTTTGGTTCTTGGAATGGAAGGAAAAGGAAATCAATTTCTTGGCATTTACTTTATTTTTGGGAAATTATAATTTCTATCGATTTTTCTTCCATTGGAAATCACTTTCCTTTCATCCTCAATTCCTTTGGCACCCAAACATAGAAAAGTAATCACTTTTCTTTTCCAACCCGATGATTCCGCGAACCAAACGAGGCCTTAGTTTTATGTAGGTAACTAGTCATTGAATTTTCAGCATGGATTTGAGGTGTAGAGGAATAGTCTGGAGTGTCGTTGAGAATCAATGAGAGTTGCAGCGAAGGCAACGAAAAATCGGTGGTTGAACCGGGGCTCAAACAGAGCCAAAATAATAGCGGTAGTATACCTAATAGTATACTGCCTAGTACATACTAGTGTGCAGTCAGAACCTATTATGTGAGTTTTTGTGTGCATGAAATATACCATCCAGCATACCATTCATATTTTTTCTGTTCAGTTTGGGCGTTTGATCATCACGGTTTTGAACCGTTGGATCAGACTTGATGGCCATGATTGTTGCTGGACTAATTTAGAGATTTTCTAATCCTAGGTAATTAGTGTTTTCTTAATCTACTTAAGAGACTAAGAGGATTGTCAAATGGAGTGCTTATAAAGTAGATTCAATGAGATAGTCCACACAAATCTACAAAAAATTATATGCTTTGCTCGTAGGCTCAAGATAGTTGGAGAAGAAGATCTGTTGGAGAGACGTCTTCTCTGTTCAGGGAGATCGTCACAGGATTGATGATTGATTTTATTGTATAATCATCTTCTTCTTATTGGGATTGGTGAGAGATTGGATCTTGGGACAAATGAACCAATTTATATTATAATAATCTCTATATCAGAGTATATATAGATTGAGATTTGTCCAAATAACGAAGTCACCACATATATGGTGTTTGATCTGCCTTGATTCTTGCATAGAGATTTTAGTTTATTATCTTCAAGTGGTGGTTGGTGTCATTTATGTGCATGCGACGTATTTTTCTAACTAAGATTAAAATTCAAACTAAGAGATGCAACCACTACAAGAAATAACTTTTTTTTAAACATTGGATAAACGTTGTTAGTACTTTTTTTTTTATAAGTTTTAAAAAATGTTGTTTTAACTATCAATTTCTTTCTTACACTTTTTGTAGGCCAAATATATATTATGTCGTGAAAGCACTACTTACTGGAAGGGTAACGAAGGTTTGGAGTTGTAATGTGAATAAGAAAAGTATGACTCTTACCAATATTTGATAATTTAAAAAAATTGAGATACACGACAATACGTATAACTCCCATCATTAATAAATGGAAGGAATGATACGCCTGCGTGGCTCGATCTACTAATCAATTTTTTTTTACACTTTTTGTAGGCCAAAACTATATTATGTCGTGAAAGCACACCTTACTGGAAGGGTAATGAAGGTTTGGAGTTGTTAATGTGAATAAGAAAAGTACGACTCTTACCAATATTTGATAATTAAAAAAATCGAGATACCCGACGATACGCATGACTCCCACCATTAATAAATGGAAGGAATGATATGCCCACGTGGCTCGATCTACTAATCTAGTGCCATCCAGTCAGGATTTTATACCTCTCCTCGGTAACCAACTCGAGTTCGATAATATTTGATAATAATTAAAGAGATTTTACTATATTTTACCAAAATTTTAACCCTAAACCTTGGCACAACTATGAAGTTATAGCGTAGTGGAAAGATCACGAAGGTTGGCTCAACTGATGATTAAGAAAAATTGAGCTCAGAGTTTGAAGACGAATCTAAAACTGAGTTCTCCGCTGCATGATATTCTAAAGAAAATTATTGAGGCCACTTAGGAAGGGCTATTAAGAACAAATTAGTACATATGCACGTGCATTACACGCCATAAATGATTATTAGAAAAATTAAAAGATAGCTAATGTAATTAGAATAATTATTCTAGTTTTTATTAAGATCGCTCGTAAAGACTAGAGACATATATCTTAATTATTTTAAATTTATTATTATATATTATTTAAAATATGCATGCAAGTCAAATGTTATTTAGGAAGACCAAAAGACAGCTCTCTAATTATCTAGTTGTCTCTATTAACTTTAGTGAATCATTCTAATTAGTAAACGTATGCAAGAATATTTTTGAAACAAAATTTTTTCGGTGAAGCCTCACTTTTTCTATTACACATTAGTATAGATAAGAATGGATGCGAGCAGGACAGGTCCTGGGGTAAGTCGGACAAGACTTGGGGCTTGGGCAACCCCCCCTCCCCGCTATGGCGACCCCCGACTCAGCATGATCTCATCAAAGGTCAGGATCACGGATGACTACAAAGACCAGCTGACAGTAAGAGTCAAGGGGCAACGGAAATTAGTTTGATAGGGCAACCCAATCCTCCGGACCGGCCTTGGCTGCGAGATCAAGTATAAATGTTGTAGACTTATTCAATGATTTCTTTGGTTCTCCTGCATATTGCATGAGCAATGCACATACACATGAATCATAATTTATATCAATTTGGTCACAGCCCACAGTTCGGACACCTTGAAAGTCATACTTAATTCTTGTTTCCTTAATTATCTTTAATAAAGAGCCATAATTCATCGATCCATTGTTTTGTCCCTCTTAATTGGGACATAGTGAGATAATCAAAGTTTCCTGATTGGAACCCAAACTAACATTAACATGGACAGAGAAGATGGCTCTATTAACTAATGATCCAATCTGTTCTTGTAACAAAAACTATGGACTAGTGATACTACTTACATATTAGTCCCATTACTTGGGCACATGGATATGGACTCGGTCCTTGTTAATTACATGCATGTTAGTCCTTTTTTGTGTGAACCATTCGAAACGAGCACTTTTATGGATTATTTTGTATAAGGGTGCCAGATTTAGTCATAGTTAAACTTTGGATATTGAATTTGTCCGTTTTAGATTTTGGGTACTTGGAAATTTTTTAGTGACACATTTTAGTGAGAAAATTAGTCTTCGAGTCTTTTAGTGATGAATGATCGACACTGAAAAGTGTCTCTTAAAAGTTCGAATATGCAAAGTCTAAAAACGGAGTCTAATTAGATCATGAATGTGGTATCCTTATACAAAATAATCCACTTTTAGTGTAGAGAATAATTAAAGGACGAATTGTGATTGGAGTGGATTAACTAATGAGAGTGCGATTGACCAACCACCAAATGGATGCTCTGTATAGTGCCTCTTTCTTCCTCTTCATCAGGGGCTATCCAGAGAGTCAGGTCACTGCTTTAACATGAATCTTTGACAAACTCACTCTGAGTATAATGTTAGTTCTTAGCTCATAGTGAATTTAATGCCTTTATGAAGTATTTATTGGTCTTGTTCTTATATTACAAACCTTATGAATGGTCTTGTATGAAGTCTTTATTTGGTCTTATTCTTACGCGGCAAGAATAATATTTTTAATACGTTTGGATCTATGAGGGCAATCGCTCTGGTATATTTGCTTTCATCACTACAAAAATAAGAGAAATTTGAGACACCAAAATATGTTGTTAATTTTCTCCAAAATCGTCACTAAATAACTTTAGTGATGACATCAACGACGCAAAAAAAGGTCTTGAATAGATAGCTGAGCGACATCAAAAGCCAACATCGGCAAAACATCGATATATGAGAGAAACATGCCAACAAATAAAAGCTCGCTACTGCGATGTATCTGGCGACACAAGAACGTCACAAATCAACGATATTTGACTCAAATACGTGATGTTATGTTTTCCAAA
Organism: Iris pallida; assembly: GCA_029216955.1. Classification (NCBI taxonomy): domain Eukaryota; kingdom Viridiplantae; phylum Streptophyta; class Magnoliopsida; order Asparagales; family Iridaceae; genus Iris; species Iris pallida. Next base: position 4,282,107 of record JANAVB010009994.1, read on the forward strand.
CGAGGCTGTCCGACGTCAGTAGGCGTAGCTAGTTTCAAGTCATCGACTTTTTCATTCCATGACTACTAGCGATGTACAACAACGTTCTAATACCAAGTAGGGATTTTGTGATAACAGTTAGCGATGCAGTATTACATCATTGTTCATCACTCAGAAGACGTCGCTAAATACATCAACCTTCACACAATTTTCTTATTTATTTGTTAGTTTTTGAGTTTTGTAAAGCATCTATAACTACAGAAATAGTGTCATTTGGTAGGAGAAAGTAAGGTCAAGGAGTTCAGGTCTAATTCCTACTTATTTATGCTAATTAAATGTCATTTTGGCAAATTCAGGAATTTTTCTTCCTTGATTCCATGTTTATGCATCTTTTCAGCATTAATGATAGTCAAGGAGCAATATTTAGCTCCCAGTTCCTAAATTACAATGAAACTTGTTTATATAAGTATCTAAATGATTAATAATATTCATAATATTAAGTTATCAAGACTCGGCCAGGTTTTAAATCCCAAAAAAAAAAGTGTCTTAGATTTTATTTAAGGGAAGCATTTGCTATACGGAATAATACTATATAATCGAATTATATATTCTTGAAAATCAAATTTTTAGAGATGAAATTTTCTAAAAAATTATATTTCCATATTTGATAAATATATAAATATTTTTCACAGTAAAAAAAATTGGGTACGAAACATGCCATAAGAGAGAGAGATGGTCACTTAAGATCGAACAGGATATGAGCGAGTCAAACACCTTTAATAATAGACTAGTTATAAAGGCACTGCATAATTTGATCAGGGCTAGCCCATTTGTAAGTTTGTATTATTTACAAGTTTGCCATTGAAAAAATTTATTAGGACTAGCCCATTAGGTAGTATAAAAGCCAATTGTTTTGTTTCTCTTTCTCTTCTCTTTCTCTTCTTCCTCTCAAATTTTCTTCTAAACCCTAGATTGAGATTCCTCTTGTCCCTACAAAAATCTTCCTGTTTTCTAACCCTAGAGTAATTATCAACGAACATTCGTAGTAGTCGGTATGTTTTCGACTACTATATTGCAAAGTTTGTTAAATAATCGGTTGATTCCTAATTTTTTTAATGTTCTTTCATAATGTAGAAAATATGGAAGAAATTGGGACATCAAATATAGCAATCGATCATCCCGGTCCTTCCGAAGAACACGACATTCTCTCCGAAGAACCCGTGGTTGGTCCCCGACCTAGTTTCATTTTTTCGTAGTCCACAATTGGACTGCCACATCGCATGGCAGTCCACAAAGTACTTAGGACTGCCAGAAAGTATGGCAATCGAGTTAAATACGTATGAAGTTAAGGACTGCCTCACTTTCTGGCAGTCCTAGATAAGTCAAGGACTGCCCAGAAATGTGGCAGTCCTAAAGTTGATAATCGATTCAACTGGACTGCCACACATTTTGGCAGTCCATGAAGTACTAAGGACTGCCAGAAAGTATGGCAGTCGAGTTAAATACGTATGAACTTAAGGACTGCCTCACTTTCTGGCAGTCCTAGATACGTCAAGGACTGCCCAGAAATGTGGCAGTCCTAAAGTTGATAATCGATTCAACTGGACTGCCACACATTTTGGCAGTCCATAAAGTATCTAGGACTGCCAGAAAGTATGGCAGTCGAGTTAAATACGTATGAACTTAAGGACTGCCTTACTTTCTGGCAGTCCTAGATACTGCAAGGACTGCCCATAAATGTGGCAGTCCTAAAGTTGATAGTAGATTCAACTGGATATCGACGTCAATGTAGTCGTGTAGACCTATTCCAGTAGTGGTCGTTGATCAGCGTTGGAGACAACGAATATCGACGTCAATGTAGACCTATTCCAGTAGTGGTCGTTGATCAGCGTTGGAGACAGCTGTCGATCATGCCTACGGTGGACAGTCCAGATGATTTCTTTTCCATGCCACAGTTGAAACTTCTTCATGCCAGACGGTGTGCGGCACTAGAACCTGAGAGGAAGTCCATTGAGCTTGGGATCCAAGAACTTGCCAACCCGGCAAGTAGTCGTCTACAGGAACCATCTTCTATCATTGCTCCGAAAGGTAGACCCCCAAAAAGACTTACAAGAACACAAAAGAAGAAGCTCGAGTCTACTACGCGAGAAGCCTCTCTCTTTGAGCACGTTGAAAGAAGCGTGCAAATTCTAGCAGTTCCAAAGAGGAAGGAGAAGCTCCATACTCGTAGAAAGAAACAGAATATGAGTGCTGCAAACACACTCGATGCATACATTGGTGCTTTTGTGCCCGACATGCGGGAATATATTTGGTCTATTGATGATGTACCCAAAGACGGACATTGTGTTTATCATGTGCTTGCGCGGCATCTAGGTTACCCCGCTAAAGACGGATGGAGACAAGTTTGAGCTGAGCTATATTTTGAGCTGGAGTCTCGTCTTTCATTCTATAGCAAAATACTTGGACAAGAACATGTTGACGAGCTGTTGACAAGCATTTCATGCGACACCCAGACTACTGGACCAGAGCATTACCTGGACATACCTTCTGTTGCATATCTATTCGCTAACAATTACAGGATCCCAATTATCGTTTTTTCTAAGCACAACAACAACACGTTTTTCCCAATGTGCGCTCCTCCGAAGGACTACAGTATATCCACTCTAAATACAATTGGACTCGTCGGAGATCACTTTGTTATCCCGCGCTTGATTGGGCACTCTCCTATTCCTCCCCTTGCGTCACTTTGGTGGAAACATGCACCGGAAGAATCCCTCGCTTGGGTAACACCTTACGAAGATGCAATAAATGTTTACAAAAAAATCACGAACTTCGTGGAACCTATACCAAGGCCGGAGGGACACTATGATGTATTAATTGACTGATGTACAGTTGACAAAGCGTAACATTTTGCATAGACTCATGTATAGTTGACAAAGCGTAACATTTTGCATAGACAGCTGTATACTTGACATTTTGTATCTTACTGAGTATCTATGAGTATTTTGTATCTTACTGATTAGCAGCGTTGCATTTTGTATCTTACTGACAAAGCGTAGCATTTTGTATCTTATTACAACTTGCTATTTGTATGTGGACTGCCCAGTTTCTGGGCAGTCCATGCTCACAGCAAGTTCTGATAAGGATATGTGGACTGCCAGGAAACTGGACAGTCCTTATCAGGACTTGCTGTGAGCATGGACTGCCCAGGAACTGGGCAGTCCACATACAAACAACAAGTTCTAAGAGCAAGGTAACATTCACATAATACGCAAGATAACATTCACATAATACGCAAGATAACATTTATATAATACGCAAGATAACATTCACATAATACGCAAACTTGCAAGGTAACATTCACATAATACGCAAGTTCTAAGAGGAATCATCATCATCATCGGAGGAATCATCACGACGAGCCGCCGCCGCTTTCGTCAAACGCTTTGCAACATGTTTCGTTCCACGTGTTCTTGTATCTGAGGCTGGTTCGGGTTCTCTGATTGATAGCCCTTTCTCGACATTTCTACCAGCTTCACGCGCCTTGCGATCCGATGCGGTAGGACATTTTCTTTCGGGCTTGGCCTCAACATCCTTCTCCTTTGTCTTCTTTTCATGACTATTATTGAATATTAATTACATATTAAAATGTAAGGGATGCCCACAAATGTGGCTGTTCCACTAGTGCAAACATTGGGCTGCCCAATATTCTACCAGTCCTCAGTGTATAATGGACGACCAATTTGAATGGGCAGCCCTGTCTCAGGACATGTGTAACTAAAGACTGCCCACATTTCTGGCAGTCCAAGATGCAGTTAGGACTGCCAGAAAAGAGGGCAGTCCTAACTCACATCATGTGTAAGAAAGGACTGCCAACTTTTCTGGCAGTCCTAACTTTATGTTGGACTGTCAGAAATGTGGGCAGTCCCTTGTTACACATGTTATGCTAATGGACTGCTCATTTTTCTGGCAGTCCAACATAGAGTCAGGACTGCCAGAAAAGTGGACAGTCCATTGTTCCACATGTTATGCCAAATGGACTGCTCATTTTTCTGGCAGTACAACATACAGTCGGGACTGTCAGAAGAATGGGCAGTCCTTCGCTACACATGTTATGCCAATGGACTGCTCATTCTTCTGGCAGTCCAACATACAGTCGGGACTGCCAGAAGACTGGGCAGTCCTGGCCGACGCCAAATTTTGGCAAACACGTTTGCTACGGTCCGATGCAATGGAAATAACGAATGTAATTGATCCTTCAATTGTCTCAGATAATTTCTACGATTTTTGAAAGAAATGGAGGAAGATTTCGCACCTTGTTTGCGAGGAAGGTTTCGGGGCCATCGTTCTCCTTGGAAGAGAGAAGAGGACGTGGGGAAGAAGAGGAAGATGATGAAGCTGCTCGCTGAGTGGTGGAGAATGGAGTCAGTGTTAGGGCTTAGGAGGAAGAAGAAGAGGGAAGTTAGGGTTCTTGAGGAAGAAGAGGGAAGTTTGTGTTCGGGGGGGAGGGCGGGATTACTTGGGACAGCCCTATGATCAAATAAATGGACTGTCCTGAGTAAAATCCAAAAAATATTGGGCTAGCCCCAATCCGGGCTAGCCCTGATCAAAAAAGACAGTGCCTTTATAAAAAGCCTAATAATATTGGTACATACATGACCAATATATAATGTCATAACGTAAATAATGGATCACAAATTATGACCCTAATTTTCACTAAGGTTGTACCTGAGATTTTTTTTTTTTTTTTCTTTTTCTGTTTTTCTTCCTAAAGAATATTGTAAGATTATTTGGTAACATCAACTTATCAGGAAAAAAAAATTGAAAACTTAATTTATTTCAGGATAACTTTCGACAATTTGTTGTTAAAAATGGCTTATATTATCATTTTTGTATGTGTCATTTTTTCCGGCTTGACAAATATCAAAAAAGAATTCGAACATGCGCCTTCCACGTTGAGGCCTCCGTTCCTACCATAGGCCACAACCCACGGACCGAGAAAGATGAGCATAGGGTCTTTTCCACGGTTAATAATAAACCAAGCCAAAGGATAATGGACCGAGAAAGATGCTCCATTGGTTCTTTTCCACGGTTAAGCAGGTCATAAGGCTCAACTTTTGGCCCAATATATTTTGGTCCATTTATGGATTACAAACTGGCCTGTCCCAATGTATATTGTAGTCCGCATAAAAGAAGCGGAGGAGATCTGCATATTCTGTGTCATGAAGTATGAACATGAGCTCACCTGCTTACCTAACTCAGTTGACTCATGTGGTCAGCGAGAAGACGTATAATCTTTCTGGCTAGACGGACGGTCTCGAAATCGAACCGCATGAAAGATGTGAATGTGTGTATAAAAAATGAAGACATACACGCAGTGCGCACAAGGTCCTGTGCGTTAAGTCGGACATCTAAACAAAAAATAAATACATAGTCACCAACTCTGATGATCATGAAATAATTAAAAAGATTAAAATAATACGAAACTCTATCTAGTATAAGGTAATTGACATAAATATCTGAAACAACCCTAAAAGATGACGGGCATTTTTTTTGTGAAAAAATCTAAACGAACCAAGAGAGACGATCGCAGTCGTGAAACCGACACCATGTGCCCATGTTGGACCCAGAAAATCAGTTCTCCTGCTATCGTCAGTTAAACGTCTCCGACCAATGGGGGCCGACATGTAGCATCGGTTTCACGACCGCGATACTCCAACAGTCTATAAAGGAACCACTGTTAATTTTTTTATCAACTCCTGAAAAATTGTTAGTTGCATTATTATTATTTTTGTTAAAATCGGATAGCTTAAAGCTTGGTTTGAAGTTGCATCTGATATTTTTTGTTATTTTTTTAATTTATTTTTAGAAAATATATCAAATTTTGGGGGTGAAATGTCAATTCAAGCTTGAGACCACAACTTGCTCATGGCCGGATTTGGATATCATTTGTTCCCATCCCGCCTGGCCCAATAATATCATGTCCATGACACTGCATCATTTGAACAGGGATTTGTCCCAGCAAATCTTTTCTTTTCCATTAGGGAGAATTTTGCACTGCTAATTTAGGAAATTTTGTACTTTTTGCAGCCTTCAAATTGTTCAGCTCCCAAGTAAATCCGCAGCTACCTTTAGTCCACTTTATACATTTTCTGTATAAAAATGGATATGTATGATTCTCCTACACATTTTTAATAGAACTCACATGGTGCTCGTACGAGTTTATATTAAAAGAAACTCATCCTCTTTCAATAGAATAACTCATATACCCACTTAGTACTTGGCATCATCTTCCCTCATTCTTATTAATTGCATAGTTGTCACTCTCTTCCTCCTACTCATAATTAATTCAATAATGCTATAGGGACACTTTTTTTGACACGCTCTATAGCTACACTGATGTGGCAGTATATTATTGCATGTCAATTATTATCTCTCTTTTAAGTCTTCCATTGACATCCAATAATGCACTACTACCACATCAGTGTGACTATAGAATATGTCAAGAGAAGTGTGTCCCATAGCATTACTCTTATTAGTTACAAAATTGTTATTCAAATAAATTCGACGCCCAAAATGATGTTTTGTACGACCACGACAATCGAAGCTAGCACTACTTCTACATAGCAAACTCTTGTACGCTTGGGCTTTAGATCAAGTTTGGGTGGGCTAGCTATTGCCTAAATTGTTGTGTACAACGCAGAAGTGAATACGTACAAGATAACGATGAGAAACTAACAAAGTACAATAAATTAAACAATAACACAAAGCATCATACGATTTATGTGGTTCGTATTCATCACGCCAAGGAGACACTACAAAAAAAAAGTGACTTTTTGGGACGACACTATTAGGAACACTAGTCTAAAACGTCTTAAAATTTTAGTTTTGGGGACAACTATATCTTTGGTAACAAAAAAGTTGTATTTTTTGGGACAGATTGTGAAACTGGATCTCTTTTTGGGATTAATAAAACTTTATGTCCCAAATAATTAACATTTTCGTCCCAAATAACTCGGCGGGAATGCCAATTATTTTGAGGCTAATTGCCAAAATTTTTGGGGGGAATGTTTCCCTCCACATGTCCACATCCTGATCGTTCGACCAAATGACCTAAATCTAAACCGTTCATCACAAAACCATTCAGACTTTCATCATAAAACCATTTTGGTCTTCCCCATATCTCTCTCTCTCTCTCTCCATCCCACCGCCACTCTGCTCCTCCACCTCCCCTCTTCAAAAACCTCCGTCTCCTTCAAAAGACCATTCTACTCCTCCCCCAAGCTCACCGCCGCCGTCATCGTCTCGTCCCTCCGGCCATCCGTCGCCGTCTCCTCCGTGGCCGCCAATGTCGCTTCTTCCAGATGGCTCGTCGTCATGTAGAAGCCTCCACTTGCGTCTTCCTCTAGGCCTGACGTCATCGACTACTACGTCCGGACCCTAGCTGGAGTCCTACCGAGGTGAGTTCCGTAGGCACTCTCGTGCTCGTTTTGCTATTTGGTTGTGGTGTTCGACGTTGCATTGTGGTCTGTGTTCGTAGCGAGAAGGGCGCCCAGATTTGCATCTACCGCACGGAGTGGCCGGGCGGCTACGCCTTCTGCTGCAACATCGACGAGGAGGCCTCCTGCCGGCTCGCCGTTGAGTTTTTTGATGGGCGTTATGTTCTCATGAATTATCGTACCTCGACTGGATTTTAGAAACTCTTGATCTTGTATCCAACCTTATTGACTTGAAAGCAAGCTTCGTAATTTCAACATCGGGATCGTTATCGGATAGTTCCTATGAGTATTGGGTTCAGCAGTATCAATGGTTATGATCGGAGTATCATATTTTTGGTATTGGAAAACAAATAATCATTAAAAATTTAGAAAATTTTCTATATTAGGGCTAATTTTGTTTCTTAGTAATTAAATTGAATGAAATAATAGCCATCATTGTTGATTGGTTTACATAATCTTGTTTTTTAGTAATTAAATTGAATGAAATAATAGTCATCAATTGGTTTACCTAAGGTAAATAAAGTTTCTTCACTTACATGCTTTTACAACCTATATGCTTTTACACCCTTATTGTTTGGTCATTTTCGTTCAATTTTCTAAATCTAATTGACTTGGAAAGAGACCCCAACCTCTTTACCGTTCAGTATCAAATTGGGGCATGCAAAACTGTATATGTATTGAACATATAGTATCGGTGTCGGTCAATAATGAAAATATTTCTTGAAACGTAGTTACAAGTTCAACCATGAAACTCGATTTATGTTGCAATGATTCGACTTCTTTCCATCTTGGAGTACTCGAGTTAATTTATCGATGCCCAAGAGGTCACGGGTAAAAGAGTTCACTTGCTTGTAAAATGCTAGTAGGGTTAGCATGTTCATAGAAGTAGTTTGACACTGTTAATTGTATGGTGAGACCGACTGCAACCAATAACCATAGAAGCTAACTCTTGGTATCAGTCAAGATAATCAAAGGGGTTCTAGAGGCAACCTAAGGTTGTGTTTGGTTCAGTAGAAAGTGAGGAAAAGAAAAGGAAGGAAATCACTACAAAAAAAGTAGGCTTTTGGGACGACACTATTAGAAACGCTAGTCAAAAACGTCCTAAACAATTAGTTTTGGGGACGACTATATTTTCTGTAACAAAAAAAATACTATTATTTGGGACAAATTTAAAAATGGATCCCTTATTTGAGACTATTAAAAAATTTTGTCCCAAATAAATTATACTACCGTCCCAAATAACTCGGCGGGAATCCAATATTTGGTGGCTTATTACCAAATTTTTGGAGAAACGTTTGGATCCAAATAAAAAAAATACCTTCTCTTCAAAATTTTTGGATCTCAATCAAAAACACCATCTCTCTCTCCAACCCTTATCTCCCCTAAACCCCCGAAATTCCTGCTCTCTCCTCATCCACATCTTCTAAAACCCACAAATGTCCAGCTCTCTCTCTTCATCATCATCTACAGGCTCTCTCCTCTACATCTCCCAAAACCCCCAAATCCCTTCCTAACCCTAACCCGCCCAAAACCCTAACCTTAGAAACCCTCCATCATTAAAACCCCTACAACACAATGGGAACATCGATGGTGCCAAGATGGTGAGAGGCTTTCTCTCGAGAACTTTCTTTCTCTGTAACTCTCTAACTCTTTCTCTCTTGATCTTAGGTTGTCGCTCAAAAAGTGAAGGAAGCCGAGATCACAGAGCAAGACTTGTTGCACCTGGTATGAATTTTGAGCAGTTTTCTACAATTTTTATGGAGTTTTTCTTGAATTTTTATTTCTAGGTTCGATCGACGCAAGAGCAGGATTCACTGCTCGTAGTAATTTTTGCGAGTTTCTATGTTTTTATGGATTTCTCTCTAAATCCTAGGCTTAAGTTGTCAAATAGAATCGTCAAAAATGGATATATTTTAATGAACTTGGGAGGAATTGTGATAGTTCCAATTTGATTCTGAGCACATCAAGGCGTGATTTTAATGGCAAAAGTTTGAGTTTTTTTTAACGTTACATTAACTGAGATCGAGCTCGAACTTGTGAAACTCTAATCATTTGGTCCAATTTTGAGCTTGAAATGTTTAACCTTAGGAAAATTGCATATATATGTAATTTGCAAATAGATTCAATAACAGACCCTCAAACCAAGTATAGTTTTATTTCCCCCTCACTTAACTTCCCCTCACTTAACTCTCTTAACCCTCAACCCAAGCAGACCCTTAAGTTGTAAACAAAAAAAAAACCCTTTTTTATTACTGCTACTATATATATATATATATATATATATATATATATATATATATATATATATATATATATATATTTTGTGTAGATAAAGATCCAGTTCTTGATCGAAAGGGCCAAAAATGAAGAGTAAAGATGGCAATTCTTCGAGTGCTCCTCCAAGAAAGGTTCTCAATTTTCTTTGGTGAATATTTCAACACATGTATGTACCATATGCTCATGAACTTTTTTTTTTTGAGTTTTTCCAGCCTAGATTCATGCCGAAGATCCCCGCCCGGAAACAGCAACCCAAGCCCACCGTTCCCAAATCGTACTTTCTATCAGTTTCAACTCAATTCTCTGTAGTATTTTAATTTCTTGAATTTATTCTTAGCTCGCAGAAATGAAATTCTTGGATATATATATATATATATATATATATATATATATATATATATATATATATATATATATATATATATATATATATATATGGAGCTTGCTGAGACGAAGATATATGTTGATAAGGAGCTCCTGGCGAAGCTCAACAATGCGATGGTACTTTGAATTTGCTCTTTTTGTTTGTTTTGGTTTGAATGAATGGATACCTTGTTTATATCACGTTCTTTAACAGTCTCAGGATGGTTACGGCAGAAGAAATCCCAAATGGGACACTAAAGGTACTATGGATGTGCTAATGTCATCCTACAGTTATTTCTTTTGTGATACATGAAAGTATCTTTGAATATTAGATCTTTATTTGAATGGTATCTCTATATCATTTTATGCTCTATAGAATATGATTCGTGTATCATTAGGCTGCTCATATTTAGTCATAATGTTCGTAGTATGATTGGAGAAGGTCATCCTTAACTTAAGCTTTGTAGTACGGATATGTCACACAAGATGTGTTTTCATTTTCTGAAATTAAGACACACATTGACAGAACCCCTTCCCAATTGGTTGAGATTAGGAGGGGATCAAACATAATTGGCCATGAAAACACAAATTCACAGCATAAATTGGGAGAAGAATTGAACTAGGGTTTATTCACAGATTCAAGAATTGAAAGAATGTTTACAAAGGAAAGGAATGTTTACAAAGGAAGTAAAATGTAGAAAAAAAAACAAGATTACAACATCACGCCTCTCTCCTCACTGGCCAACTTATTTATAGCCAGGGCTTAAATGTCTAACTAACCTATAACTAACTACTAACAGCAATGACTAACTGTCACTGAGCTTGACGGCCTTTTTCCACTTAGTCTGGTAACTCTTTTGTTCTCTTGGTAACTCCTCGACCTGCAGAATGACTGAGAGTGACTGAACTGATTCTTTGACACTATGATACTCTAAGGGTGAGTTCCAGAATGACTGAATTGAGTTTGTGAGCTTGGCTAATGCCTGATGAGTCTGATACTCATCAGTGAAGTCTGATACTCTGGCTAATGACTGATACTCATCAATCGAAGCTTTCCTTGAGTTTGTGAGTTGGCTAATTGTCTCTTGTGAGATTGCTTATGCTCCATAGTTGACCTCATTCTGATGAGAGAAGGCTTGGATGATGATGATAATGACCCTTATCCATGTCCATATTCATGAAACGTAGGTGGCTACTATTGTACCTATTTGAAAATGTCCATATCTTGTATCCGTATTGTGTCCTTACTCGTATCTATGTTCATGTTTTGCAGTATAGAAAGTGGGAAAGCAAAACGAAGCTGTATCATGTAGAAACGTGAACTCATTGTATTGGATTACGTTAACTTTTCTTTTCCTTCCCCTCACATTTATATCAATCACACATAGCCTAAAAGTCCCAAAATGTTCAAATCATGTAACTGAAAGTTCTAATTTTGGACAAGTTACAAGTTAATTACAATGTGAAGCTTTATGTATTCTCACAAAGTCACCATATATGCATTTTGTTTTAGATACTCACCAAGACAATAATGAGCAACTCTTCAGTTCCCTTCCTTTTTTGTACTTCGATAAAGGAGAGCTTTGAACTTTCTTATCATAATTTAAAAGGGTCTATAAAGGGAACATTTTCTAGGCTAGTCCAGCTGTATTTTCTATGTTGAACATATCCTAATTTAGTTGTTGTCTAAGATGCATATTGTACTTAGAACTTCTATACTAACATTTTGGTTTTGTTACTTAGTTATATTAAGTAAGAAGTAAACTATAGTGTGTAATAAGAGATGGATTATGATTGAAAAATCCTCATGTCTACATGAATTTCTATGATTATCTCCACTTGTTCCAAGACGTAACTTGTGGAACTGTACCACTTTATGAATAAAGTGATCTTCTTGTACACTCTTACAAGCAGATGACCATATTTCACATTTTGGCTACTTTTGATAACAGAAATTGTTGTCCTTTTTGTTTCTTCTACATGTTTAGATGATCTGAATGTGTCTTGAAATTAAGGGTTATATAATGTTGGAAACTTTGTAACGAAGTTACCGTTTACAATTTCATTATTTGTTTTTCTGAACCATACTCAAATCCCTTTTTTCGGGCAAATATATAACTGTTTGTAGCTATTATAAGTTTTGTAAGTTAAAAGAGGTCTAGAATGCACTTTTATTCTAATATGTCAATTGGCTTCTTATACTTTTTCCATGAAGCAAACAACTTAAGAAGCTAGTTCTCTCTGGTAGCATTTTTTAAAAGCTCTTGTATACTTCAAATGAATGGATCCTTCAGTCATTTTGTATTCTCTTTCTAGATTGGACAAGGCACTTATAGTAATGTTTACAAGGCGAGAGACACTTTAACAGGAAAAATTGTGGCTCTAAAGAAGGTCCGGTTTGATAATTTGGAGCCGAAAAGTGTGAAATTTATGGCACGGGAGATCCTTATACTACGTCGGTTGGATCATCCCAACGTAGTGAAATTGTTAGGTTTAGTGACATCAAGAATGTCTTGTAGTTTGTACTTAGTATTTGAATACATGGAGCATAATCTGGCTGGTCTTGCGGCAAGCCCAACGATCAAGTTTACAGAACCTCAGGTTGGCTTCTGACTATAAACTAAATTCACTTCTTTTATTGACATGGAAAAGTAAGAATAATCTAAGATGTGTTCCTTTGAACAGGTGAAATGTTATATGCATCAGTTGCTGTCAGGTCTTGAGCATTGTCACAATAGGGGTGTCTTGCATCGTGACATAAAGGGCTCAAATCTCTTACTCGATCGTGCCTTCTGTTACTCGCATTGTGTCAGACATGGATCAGACATGACAAACACTCTAAATATACAATGACAATAAAATTAATACTGTGTCACTGTGTCCGTATAGTGCCATTGTATTCTTAACATAAACATTAGTTTAATATTACTAACAGAGCAAGTGCAGTTGTGATTAAGTCCTTTATTTTATGTTATAATTATATTAAATTGTCTGTGCTTTCTGCAGCTTCTATTGTAGAAATTCAGATTCATTAGATTGAACAAATGTGCCAAGTTGTAGTCTCGTTCTGCAGGGCATACTATTTGGTTCCAGAACACGTTGGTTCTTGGATATCTAACATTTTCAAGTTAATTTCTTTATTATGGGATCCATAACATATTTAGTTTTTTTAATTCTTGATATAGCTGAGCCCAACTATTTGGGATGAATTTGTTGTTATTTTTGTCCTTGGGTCATTCTTTGTGAGAATTGATACAAACATTTCCCTGTTTCTGTATTTTTTCTAACCGGAAAGTTTTTGCTTATCAACTTCCTTTGTTTGACGTCCTGAGTCCTCTGATTCATTGCTACTAATGCTATACTTGAAAAGTCATCTCTATCCAGAAACATTCCCCTTCCTTTTCTAATCATTTTTTTCTTGTTGACATCCATTCTTTTGCTTCCTTTAAATCATTCCTGCTAGTGAGACACTGAAAAAGGTCAAATCTATAATGAAAGGATTTTTAAGTAATTATGTGCATGCCTTATCACACATGGTGTATTTCTTTTTCCTTGTCTATTATCTTTTGGTGTAGTTTAATTAACTATTCCTATAGTTAAAGTTGAATCGTAATAATAATCATTTCATTCGCAGGAATTGCGTGCCAAATGATCCAAGTATCAAAGGAATAATTCTGGGGCAGAAATGAAAGAGGGAGATTCTAAACTTTTTGGCCATGGAAATTCATCTGCGCATTCTAAGGCAACTGTGAACGTTGGTGGAAGTAATGGTCTGAAGAAGCTGGACATGCTTATAATCGTAGGCGGCAAAATAAAGGCAACAAGTCGCATTCATCTCATAACCAGTGCTTATTTCCTAGTAATTTTAGAAGTCATGGCAGTGGCCGTAGTCGTCATGGAATTGTCTCAGAGAGTCCACCAAGCAATTCAGTTGGTTTTTACTTTGGGTCAACTCCTCCTGAAGGTTACGGGTGAGTCTTTTTTGTTTGAATGGTGGAATTGGTAGGAGATACTAATATGTTTAAACTCTAATATTTCTCTATGTTCTATTTTACATTTTGGTTTTGTAGCCTTACATTGTCAAAGTTGAGTGTCTCTGGGAGCAGTCCACCTGTGGGTTCTATGCCAAAACCACTCCCACCATTTCAATATCCAAGTCATCAGCTTTTGGAAGAAAATAAGTTCAAGCAGCAAAAGTAGATTTTATTTTGTGTCTCATTCTCGTCATAACTCCATGTTATAAGTTTTTTTTTATTATTGCAAATTACTGTATTCTCATCCACTTTTTACTTGATCTCAAGGTATCATAAGTACCATAAGCGTTGTCTTAATCACTTGCCTTTGAGATGGCAGACTTTCCAGATGAAGGTCTTATCTCGTAAAAACCCTCTGATAGGATACACTGAAACATGATACTATGGACCATTGTCCTCAAAGAATTGACTTGTCATTCACAAGCCTAAATCTAATACAATTTATGTTGACAGAGGGCTGAGGTTCCTTGCGTGCATGTTTCATAGTTTATTAGTTCTTACTTTCTAAGTGGGAGTTAGTATATAATATAAAAATTCTGCACTTCAGAATAAACCTTAAGGTTTTGTTGCATCTGTATTTATTCCATCAGAAATCCATTACTAGTTATGATTGTAGATGACTAATACTTGTTTTCTTGCTATTACTTCTTCAGGAATTGCTGCCTAGGGAGGCTTTTTCCTTCAGTTTCTCATATAAGTGAAGAGTCCGATGAAACAGGTGCACGACTGTGAATTTTATATATTTCGTGAACATATGTGGGTTAGTGCGTAATCTAGAGCTAACCAGAGTGTTTATTTCATAAAATTCAGATTCAGAGTATTCAAATATATAGGATTTTGTGTAAGGTTTGAGTTTAATCCACATCAAGTTTAGGTTTTGTTTCTGGGTTTGTGATGGAGATGTAAAATCAGATTGCGGGACTATATTCAGAAGAGTGGTCAGAATTGTGCCGGCAATTGAGCCAAAATAGACTACTCTGCTATTTTTTTCTTTTATTTTTCTGATTCCAAGGAAACTGCTGTAATATCTGGCACCTTATCGAATTCTTGCCAGGTATGTTTATTTTCATCTGTTTTAGCTTTTACCTCAGATGTATTAGAGAGGTGTTGATTTATAATTGTGAAATCGTTGGGGACGTTGCCATCTAGTCCCCTAAGAATAAAAGCTCTACAAAATATTCTGAATTATGTTAAATTGAGACTTCTTTATACACACTTTTTTATGTTTTGTATGTTCAATGCTCTCTATTGGAGAATTATGTGATGAGTCATTATACTGTTCTCTCATGGTTGTATGAAACATGGTCATCACTCGTGTGTATTTAGAAACTCTACTCTTTCTTTATGGATCATAGAGATTTGTGGTGATGGGCATGTGTTATTCTCTCTCCCTTTGTGTTCCCAACTTTTTTTTGCCTCCGGCCTCGTTCGGTACACTGTAATGTAATCGTAATCGTAATGTAATCAAATATGTTTCTTTCTGAAGTTACTCCACCAATTACTTATAACTAACCATATTTCTGGCTTATTCATGTGTTTCCAGGTAGCCAATGCTGCTGGCAGCCATGGATGTGTGGATCGGTTTGTCAATGGATGTGGAAAATCAAATATATATGTTTTGGATTTGTGTAAAAAGTCGTAGATTTTATTTTGTAAATTAAGTGAATGCTTACTGATGTAAAGCTTGATGGGAACACTCTAAGTGATGTAAGACTTGGATTTTATTTTGTGAACAATGGGATATTACCTTTAAATATGTTTTATAGAAATCGTTTTGTTAATGTTGCGGCTACGCTTTGTTAATGTTGCGGCTACCATATGCATTTCTGATTAAATAAAATAGTTAAGTATGAATTTTTGTTGTATATAAAATTCAATTATATATTTTATATATAAACAGGAAATTAGTAATTCCATAATAATTTAAATAATTATTAAGTTTTTTCGCACGATTACAGTACTTTTTAAAATTCCGTCCCTTATTTATTAGGACGAAATATATCTGTTACAAAAACTTATTTTTTGGGACAAATTAATAAACCGTCACACAAAAGCATAAATTTGAAAACTTTTGAGACGTTTTGCCTAACCGTCCTTTAACAGTAATTAGGACGACAATATCCGTCTCTAAAGTTTTTGCCACGCCACCCTAATGGGACCGTCCATTCCCGTCCCAAAGGCCGTCCCAAATATTTGTTGGGACGATAATTGCAGTTTTTAAGACAGTTTTTTGTTGTCCCAAAAGGTCACTTTTTTTGTAGTGAATGAAAACAAGAGCCTGGGAAAAGGAATTCTTTCATGCTACGTCTTTTTTTCCTTCTTCAACCATGTCCAGGAATGCCTTTTACTATGCTAATCTATAGGAATTCTTTCATTTCATTTCCTTTCTATTCCCTCCCCCTCACTTCCTTCGCAACCATACACGATGTAGGGTTGTAGGAGCAATACATATACGAAGATTGAGCAACCATAGCAAATCACTAATTTATTCATGAAGTCAACTTCATCATTCATTATCCGCAATACTTTGTTACAGTTCAATGATGCTTGTTTAACCCACTTAGATATATACCCTTAAGTTAGAAGTAAAACAAACTTTCTGGAAGAAGCAATTCAACGTAATAAAGATTGAGCAAGTTGATTACTTCAGCTCCAGTTGCACCTTTATTTGCTATAGTGGAAGAAAGATGGACGTTGGTGGTAAAGCTAGAGTAATCCTTGATGAGATTCTTAGATAATATTGAAGGAGATAAATGCTTGATTAGCTTCAAGCAAAGTTGTGAAAGAATTTAGGAAAAAATGCACTTTTGGTAATTTGGCCTCTATCAAAGTTCATGAGCTGGTCTTGTAGATAGGATTTGAATCTCTGATATGTTTGGTTTTATAGGAGGTAGTTTGTTTTGCAACTTTCTAGTGCTTTATTGCATGCATCTTTATGTCTTAGACTGTAGCAAGAAATACTACATCTATATACTATGGGACACACTTCGTTAAGTTTTAATTTATTTCTTAAACATTTATGTTATTAATTGAGTATGTTGCCTTAGACTCTTATGCTTAGTCTTAATAGCTTTAATTTTGTAACAGGTTTCGGATGTGAGCTCATTGTTGGGCAGAGCTGGTACTGTTGGACTTGGTAAAGCAGTGGATGTATTGGACACACTTGGTAGTAACGTGACAGGTTTAAGCCATGGTAGTGGGATTGAGGCTGCAGTGGCCACTAATGGCAACAAAATTTTAATTTTGTCTTTCGAAGTTGCCAACACAATAGTAAAAGGTGCCAAACTTATTGTAGTGCCCCGCTCCTCGCGGTCCACTATGTAATACCTATGGCTTGCTGACTCAGTCTTGAACTGAGTGTTTGGGGAAACCTTTGCCGGTATCGATTGATCACGGATGAAATGCAATGAACCTTTCCAATTGATGGATTGACTTCTATTGAAATAAATCCAAGAGTTTTGCTGAATGTTTTCTCTTCGCTGCTTGGTTTTGATGAATGCGTTTTCGTGTTGGTTTTCGATGATTGGTTTTCATTGTTCGCTTTCATCGTATTTCGCATTCATTCCGAATCTTGAGAGAAAGAGACGAAGTATGCTAATCAACTATTGGTGCCATTGTAGGCCGCGTGAATTGTTCGTGAACGGCGCGTGAAGTCCCTCCTTCTCTCAACTAAGATTCATCTCGGTGAGTTGCTTGAACCGGGCTTGCATTTATTTGTACGCCCTAATAAAAATGATCTCTAGTCCACTCTGTTGCCTTGTCCCTGTGATCAACGATACCTCAATAACAAAAGATAAGAGAAGATAATGAATGAATCATATGTAAAATGGAACTGTCGCTTGCTTGCTTCAATATGAACTGTATGCTCTTATGAATTGCCTAAAAGAGATAGCTCGGTATGGAAATCACGGCTTGACCGTGCAAGAAGAAGAGAATGGAAATGTTTACAAGTTGCTAGGCTTGTGCATGGTAGAATTATCTGATAGCTGCATTCGCATTGGTCTAGACAACTTGTGCATAAGGAGGTAATCTCTCGATCGATTCTGGGGGCACCTGGAGTCGATCGGCCTAGGAGAGAACAAGACACTTGGGGCTAGAAGTCCCCGCAGTAAAAAGGGTGTTAGTCTATTAGTAGTTGGGCAAGAAGTTCCAATTGCTAGTAATGGGAATACCTATGGACCACAATAGTTAGGTTCATGCATATAGATAGAGATTTATTGCAAGCCTAACATGCAGGGACGGAAATGAGAATATTTTATATATGTAAATTGTGCTAACCTGTTTTTGTGCAGGGATGACTGTCGGCGTTGGTAAGTTGGCTGTGAATATTCTGCTGTCATGTTTCTTATGAATTGTTAAAAAGAACCTAGACAAGTAGAAAGAGCACTAGTAAATATGTAGCTTCACATGTTGAATTAGTGCAGATATTTGTGAGTTTCGGCGAAGAGCCGCTCGCCAGTACATGATGTGTGCTGACCCACGTTATGGGCATCCTTTTCAGAAAGCAAAGGAGACAGGGGGATTTCAAGGAGGCACTAAAGCTCGTCTAGTCCAGTAGAGCTGCGGACTGCCTCGAAGCTTTCTTTTATTTCAAGTCAAGTTCAAGTTTCTTTTCCTTCTGAAGGTGTCTTTCAATTCCAGCTTGTAATAAAGGGATATCATGTATGGATATTGTGGCTAATTTCAAAAGAGTATTTCAAAGAGTATCATGTAGCCAAATTATAAGGCAAATCTGAGTTCGCAAAGCTTTGTACTTGTATTCCAATCAAGCTATCAATAAAATGAGTATTTCTATTTCAAATCTCTGTATCCAACATTTGGTTTTCTGCAATGAATGGGTGCATGCGTGTGTTTTGCTTAACTAATGGGTGCGTGTATGTGTTTTTGCTTGACTAGTTGTTTTGTGCAGGTACATGACCTTGTGCAAGCGCAACTTAGGCTTGCACGGCATCACGCCTTAGCGAGGACGATCGATCCCGCAGGGATCCAGGCAAGACGGACGACCCTAGCGGGATCGGGGCGTGACAAAGTGGTATCAGAGCGCAGTTTTACGTCCTTGGCCTCTTGCAAATATCGATTTTGAAAAAGTATATAAAGTACTTTGACAGCTTTCAAAAGTGTCCCAATTTTGAGTTATGAAAACCAATGCCCCATACAATAAGTCCATAATATTTTATGAGACTGACAGAAGTTACACTATTTTGTAGAGAAATGGCTCCTCCTCGTCCATCTGGCTCGACCGATGCGGTAGAACGGATCATGACAATGTTGGAGTTACAGAGACAGGACAATGAGGAACGAAATCAGATACACCAGGCCCGAGAAGAGGCCCAACAAAGGCAGTTGGATGCCTTGACCCAGCTTGTCACGGCGCTTGCGGCAAATCGAGATGCCACCGCAGCGATGGAACAGACGGGAACGCCCGAGATCGAGCCCGTAGAGGGTGATGAGCCCCAGCCAGCGCAAAGGCACACTGTCTTTAGGCCAAAGGACTTCTTGGACGCGAAACCTCCAAAATTTGAAGGCAGGACGTCACCCGATAAGGTGATGGACTGGATAGATAAAATGGAGAGTCTGTTCGCGTTCATAGGAGTTCCAAGTAGCAAAAAGGTAGTTTGTGCCGTTATGGTCCTACGACTGCGGGCGAAGGATTGGTGGAAGACGAAGAAGCCGGCGCTACTCGCAACGGCTAGGAATAGGAAGATCTCATGGGCCTTGTTCAAGAAGGCGTTTCTGGATCAATATCTGCCTCCAGCCATGAGCAAGAAGATAAAGGATGACTTCATCACACTGAAACAGGGGGATATGTCCGTGGAGGACTATGAATCTGAATTTGCTAAGTTGGCAAATTTTGCCGCTGCTTTGCTCCCCACAGAACAGTCTTGCATAAATCGATTCGTTGATGGTCTGAATGGCAACATCCAGTTAAGTGTGCTGAATTGAGAATGCTGGTCCTATTCTATAGCCTTTGAAAGGGCGCTACAGGTGGAACAATTCCAGCAAAAGAAGGCGTCAGCAAAGACGCAGAACAGTCGGAATCAGCCCGCCAAAAGATATCATGACAGGGAGAAAAAGACTGACGGAGAAAAAAAGACTGGCGGAGAACAATATAATAAGCCCGTGTGCGCTTTCTGCGGTAGGCACGGACACACAAAGGAAGTTTGTCGTTCTGCCAACGGAGAGTGTTTCAACTGTGGTCAAAAGGGCCACCGTGCTATAAATTGCCAGAATAAGAGAGTTCGGCCGCTGAACAACAACGACACTGAAGAGCGTGGGCAGCTGCCAGGCCCACCGCCCCTTCGAGACCATCCGCAGAACCAGCCGCAGCGGACTAATGCGTGCGTCTACAATCTATCCACGTTGCTTGACCCAGAATGCAACACTAGTGGAGGTGAGTTTTGTTTTTTAAGTTTTGAGGACAAAACTTTTTCTCAGTGGGTTATTATGTAGTGCCCCGCTCCTCGCGGTCCACTATATAATACCTACGGCTTGCTGACTCAGTCTTGAACTGAGTGTTTGGGAAAACCTTTGCCGGTATCGATTGATCACGGATGAAATGCAATGAACCTTTCCAATTGATGGATTGGCTTCTATTGAAATAAATCCAAGAGTTTTGCTGAATATTTTCTCTTCGCTGCTTGGTTTTGATGAATACATTTTCGTGTTGGTTTTCGATGATTGGTTTTCATTGTTCGCTTTCATCGCATTTCGCATTCATTCCGAATCTTGAGAGAAAGAGACGAAGTATGCTAATCAACTATTGGTGCCATTGTAGGCCGCGTGAATTGTTCGTGAACGGTGCGTGAAGTCCCTCCTTCTCTCAACTAAGATTCATCTCGGTGAGTTGCTTGAACCGGGCTTGCATTTATTTGTATGCCCTAATAAAAATGATCTCTAGTCCACTCTATTGCCTTGTCCCTGTGATCAACGATACCTCAATAACAAAAGATAAGAGAAGATAATGAATGAATCATATATAAAATGGAACTGTCGCTTGCTTGCTTCAATATGAACTGTATGCTCTTATGAATTGCCTAAAAGAGAGAGCTCGGTATGGAAATCACGGCTTGACCGTGCAAGAAGAAGAGAATGGAAATGTTTACAAGTTGCTAGGCTCGTGCATGGTAGAATTATCTGATAGCTGCATTCGTATTGGTCTAGACAACTTGTGCACAAGGAGGTAATCTCTCGATCGATTCTGGGGGCACCTGGAGTCGATCGGCCTAGGAGAGAACAGGACACTTGGGGCTAGAAGTCCCCGCAGTAAAAAGGGTGTTAGTCTATTAGTAGTTGGGCAAGAAGTTCCGATTGCTAGTAATGGAAATGCCCATGGACCACAATAGTTAGGTTCATGCATATAGATAGAGATTTATTGCAAGCCTAACATGCAGGGACGGAAATGAGAATGTTTTATATATGCAAATTGTGCTAACCTGTTTTTGTGCAGGGATGACTGTCGGCGTTGGTAAGTTGGCTATGAATATTCTGCTGTCATGTTTCTTATGAATTGTTAAAAAGAACCTAGACAAGTAGAAAGAGCACTAGTAAATATGTAGCTTTACATGTTGAATTAGTGCAGATATTTGTGAGTTTCGGCGAAGAGCCGCTCGCCAGTACATGATGTGTGCTGACCCACGTTATGGGCATCCTTTTCAGAAAGCAAAGGAGACAGGGGGATTTCAAGGAGGCACTAAAGCTCGTCTAGCCCAGTAGAGATGCGGACTGCCTCGAAGCTTTCTTTTATTTCAAGTCAAGTTCAAGTTTCTTTTCCTTCTGAAGGTGTCTTTCAATTCCAGCTTGTAATAAAGGGATATCATGTATGGGCATTGTGGCTAATTTCAAAAGAATATTTCAAAGAGTATCATGTAGCCAAATTATAAGACAAATCTGAGTTCGCAAAGCTTTGTACTTGTATTCCAATCAAGCTATCAATAAAATGAGTATTTCTATTTCAAATCTCTGTGTCCAACATTTGGTTTTCTGCAATGAATGGGTACGTGCGTGTGTTTTGCTTAACTAATGGGTGCATGCGTGTGTTTTTGCTTGACTAGTTGTTTTGTGCAGGTACATGGCCTTGTGCAAGCGCAACTTAGGCTTGCACGGCATCACGCCTTAGCGAGGACGATCGATCCCGCAGGGATCTAGGCAAGACGGACGACCCTAGCGGGATCGGGACATGACACTTATGCAGTCACTTTCAGCATAAAACATTAAGCATTTGAAGGAAGTGCTCAACTAACAAGGCGTGCAACTTTTAATATGTAAAGATACGGATGACTTAATTAAAATTGCTGCTACTGACAAAAGGTGTGTTGAGCTGCAAATCTTATAAGTTTTTTTGTGGATTGTATGCAACTCAGATTGTTTATTTCTTTTTTGATGTGTTTGAGTAAGGGGACAAGTCTTACAAACTTAGAATTATCTTTATTTGAAGGCTCTATCTGTGCATTTTGAGAAAACATTGTTCCTTTTGACAATTTAACAGGGAAGAGTTTAAAATATTTTCAGAAGAAGTAGTTCGGTTTGGTAATCTTTGTAAAGATCCCCAGTGGCACAACCTGAAGCGTTACTTTTCCAAGTAAAGACATTGCCAATTTTTGCATATTCATTAGAAATACTTTGTTACGGTTTATGCATGTCCAGTTCTTCGTTGCCTTGAACGCGCATAATCAAGAACTTCACATGAATATAATGCCCAGTGAACCTTTATTTTTCTTCTTTTACATTTCGACAATGTCTTACCAAAAAATACTTACAGATTACTTGTTGATCTGAAATCATATTTGCATCTCCCATCTTGTCCACGTTTATCATCACCTTTTAACATATATGGTGATAACTACATGAAAAATTACCTAGTTATATATTGTCACAAATTTTAACAAACTATTGAGTAGCTTAATCTTCTTAATGTATCCTACTTCACCATACACTTCTATGTGGCCATCACCACTCATACTTTTTAATTCATGTATGTTTCTTCAATTGTTTATTTGATCCTTCAACATAGTCATGTTTAATACGGAGCATCAATTTTTTTCCTTCTTAGTACCTGTGTTTAGTTTGATTCTTTGATTCAAAATACTCATACTTATATAAAAATTACAAGTTTATCTTTCTGTCTTTATGTGCATTGCCTCCGCAGTTCTACGCTTTTATGTATTGTCATTACAATATTTATATGAGTTGAGCATTTTATTCTGGCTGCATAACCAACCTCCAAGTGGAAAAACTTGGTATCCTAGAAAAGATATCATTGAACATTTAGGGAAATCATCCTCCAATGGCAAGACTCTGTTTCCTAGAAAATATACCATTGAACATTTGGGGAAATTTAGAACATGTGATCTGCTTTTTTGGTGGTAATTGCGTGGTTTCATTCGCTAGTTAAATATTCTTGTTGACGATCTTGCAATCTTATTTACATGGTACAGATTAAATACCATAAAAAATCATATAATTATAAGCTTGAAATTTTGCAATACAAAGTGCTTATAGCTGGCAGGGTTTTGTACATAGTGTAGGTTTCTGAAGTAGGAACTGAGACTTGTGACAAGTAGGTGGTATTTTTGACAAGACTCATTTCTTTATAATTATATCCCTGTTCTAGTGTTTTTGTAGCTATATAGTTGGTAGGAACTGAGACTTGTGACAAGTAGGTGGCATTTTTGACAAGACTCATTTCTTCATAATTATATCCCCGTTCTAGTGTTTTTGTAGCTATATAATTGGATCTTTTGAGTTTAAGTATGTACTGATGAGCACGAATTTGTTTATGCAGAGCATTAGTTCACAGTATGGTTGACATACTATTTTTATGCAGATCTAGACAAAGGACTGTTGTTGCAACTTTGAGTGTTTTTAACAATCACTCAGAGGGTGCATCTGAAGATGGTCAAAAGGATGAGGTACTAATTCTCTGTCTGAATTATTAATGTCCTTTCTAGCATGTATCATTTGCTTATGCTTAGTTTACTAATACTATGGGTATAACATGGAAACAGAGGATAACCAAATAATTGGAAAGTCTTTCAATTGAATCTATGTCAGATTTTCAAAGAGTTTTAAGAGTTAAGACATACATCACGAGAAGCTGTGTTCCGACGGCTTGTGTCAGAGCTTCCAGTTTTTCAAAGTCGGATGGGGGCAATGTTATTCCTAATATCTGCTCTACTATCGTGAGGCTTGGTATGGTTCACTTCACTATCTATTACCTCAGTATATCACCCATCTTTATTTGTTAGATTATGTTCGCTGCCATTCCTGAACATTATTGTGTTGTTTTAGTGGCAGAATTACTGACTACCACAAATGATGTCATGGTTCCACTAATATAGAAGCAATAAGTTTAAAATGCACATATACAACATGTATTGACAAATTGAGGAGTATCTTTCAGTTATAACATAGAATTGCATTAGGGCATAAATGTTCATTTACTGTTTGAATTTACTTGCAAAATGTTTAAGTCACCACGTGAAGGTGTATATAAGGAATTGATAACCAGCTCTTTTACATGAACTTATTAGTACACAAATAAAAATATGTAGTGCTAGTGATGAGGTCAATTGCTGCAGAAGGATTGCAACGAGTAGGGATTTTTTAGATAAAGTTGTACATGGAGCATAGTTTTTTTTTAGAGTGTCCACTTCTTAATGGTGTTTGAAGGCATGCCTCCAAGGGGGCTCGAACCCGCGCCACTATGCCGGGGTGCTCCACCGTTCCCAAAGGGCTATGGCCACTGGGACTCATGGAGCATAAGTGAGTGTAAGCAATACTGAAGAATGTACGACATTTTTAATGCAATATAATGGTTGGAGCGATAAATAATGCTCTACATCTATAAATAAGCAGTGCTAGTAAAGAGGTAGGTTGCAGGAATGTTAATTGTTGCCGAAGGATTGGATCGAGTAGGGCTTTTTTAGATAAATTTGCTCACGGAGCATAAGTGAGTGTAAGTAATACTGGAGAACGTACGACGTAGGGTTGTATATTGTCTGTACAGTTTGGAACTTTTACATTGGTTTTTGCAAATGGTTTGTACAGTTTAGAACTATTATCTTGTCTTTCTTTACTGGACTGACTTTTATATTTTAGTTTGTACAGTTAGCAGCTAATGGCTAATATACTGGTATTACTTCTTTTCATTTGCAGGTCCTTCAAAAGTATTTTGGATTTACTTAACAAATGATGGACGACGACTCTTATGATGGAAAATATTTTGGGTTAATTTTGTGAATGTTTAATAGATGATTCATAAACATGGTGTAGTGCTTAATGTTTTGGGTTTATTTTGTATGTAATTGTGGATATGGTGATGGGTTCATTTTGAAAGTGATGGTGTGGGTGCATGTATTGTATTTTGGATTTAGTTTGTAAATGATGGTAAAGGATGCTAACTGTTAAGCTTTTTTGTTGCTTACCAATTGAACATTATAGTTATATATGGATTTTGTTGTCTTCTAATTAATGCAATATGCTTTTCTATTTTGTAAATGACGGTAAAGAATGTTTAATGTTGTTAAGCTTTTTCGTTTGTACGGGAGATCCGACTCCTGGAGGTCTGAGGATGAGCTTGACAATAGTCGAGACCATCTGAATTTTGTTATTTATGTATTTAAATTGTATGTTCTATAGGTGAAAAATGGAAACAATAATTTCATAAAAATTAGCACAGCTGTTATCACTTTTTTGGACGGCAATATAATTGTCCTAAATATAAACGATATTTTTTTGTGACGCAGTCAAAATGTTCAGTACGGACTTTATTCGTCATAAATAATTATATTTTGGGACAGTTTAATAAACCGTCATTACAATATAATAATTCAAACTCTTTTGATACGGTTGGGATTTTCGACCCTAAAACCAAATTAGGACGGTTTTTTCCGTCCTAAAACTTTTTGCCACGCCACCCTAATAGCACTGTTTCAATCCGTCCTAAAATTCGTCCCAAATAACGATTTATGATGGTTTAGCGACTTTTTAACACGAATTTTTGGCGTCCCAAAAAGACACTTTTTTTGTAGTAAGAATTTTTTTATTTATTGAATCAAATAGAAGAACTTAACAACATATTACAACCGAACAATGTAACCCTTCCCTTCTGAGATCTTCGACGAGCTTTATCCTTCTCTCTTTATGACTCTTTTAATGACCATTTAGTAAACCCTAGAAATCTCCTTCTTGCTCTAGCAATCAATAGCCTCAAGCAACCAACCTCAACCCTGTGGTGGTATAAATTCATTTATAGCCCCACCCCAACTTTTACCAATATTCAGGAGCAATTATAGCCATCAAAATTGCCATTTTAAAATATTTTTTGATTTGGCAATTTAATGACATCATATTGTGTAGGGCGTTTTGACCAACAATCCCCCCCAAAACTTACTGGAATAAAATGGCTATACTGATATACTGGTAGTATATTAGAAGTATACTGCTAGTGTACCGTTACACTGATTTTAGTTATTGTAAGCCATTGTATCAACATATCGACTTCTCTATGGTACAAGGAGTATACTCTTTTACACTGGTAGCAGTACATAACAACTTTGGCCTTTCTCAATTCAATTTATGTTTTGATCCATCGATCACCCAAACCAACAAGAATGCAAGAATTAATATGGTAGGGATTAGTACAAATCATGAACGAGAATTTGGGCAATGTGCAGTCGAAATTGGGGCTCGAGACGAGTTAAATCTCAAAATATAATATGGTTGTTCGTCCCCTAATATGTACTACAAGTATAGTGGTTGAATACCGCCAATACACGACCTACACTGGCAGCAGTACAGAACGACTCTGCCATGCAGCATAGCACACGTATTCTCGACCCACAATCGCCCAATTGACTCCAGCAAGTTACCATAGCACCCCATCCACTAATTCTTCTTGAACGTGCATTCTCTTGAAGTTTCCTGTGGTAACTTGCGATATATTACGAAATCCAAAATGAGTGTCAAAACAGTGACAAGTTGTTCGATCTTGATTCTAAAACGAATTGAGCATGCAGCTTAGCAAAGTGTCCTAGCATGACACTAGTAACAGGAATCTCAAAGCCTTATTTATGACTCAAAATACCCTGCATGCACAGACCTAATGGCTCGTATTTGTGCGGGTGTCCATGAAAATTTTAAAACAGAATCGAGGCACTGCCCCCACATTCCAAACAAGATAATACTTTCCTTGGTCGCAATACTCATGATGCTACGACATGAGAACGGGCTTCAAGTCTGCCTCCAAGCCGTCTCAAGCGAGCACAAGCATCGCTCCTCTCCTCGTTGGCCTAGGCTTGGTCAGGATGATCTTTCACTCCCTTTGAGTTAAAGACAGTGAATCGAGAGAGAATGAGAGCATTTGAGAAGGAGATCGAGAGAGAGCCATGAAGTGAAAGAGGGGAGAGAGAGAGAATGATTGCACGAATGAAGAGAGAATGAGAGTTTATATCTTACATGTAAACTCTCAGGTATTGTCACTCCTGTTTTTCGTTATACGTATTTTTCCGGATATGTATACGAATTTTTGACTATTGTCAGGTGGCCCGTATTTTGACTTATCTTGCTTAGCTTAGCCTTGGTTTAAATCTTGACTTGATTGGTTCAACTTGATTTAATATGACTTGGCTTGGCTTGGCTTGGGTTGGTTTACATTGGGTTGAGATGAGAGGGGTTGCTATATAAGTCAACTTCTTCTCTCTCCTCCATTATTTGCATTTACTTCTTCATCTTATTCATTTACTCCTCCCACCTACCAAGCCTAAGCAAGTGCAACTTGCTTTATGATGGATCTCAAGTTTTATTGTTCCATTTTCTTCTTTACTTGATTCTAAGCCTCTTTAGAACTTGGAGTTTTTAGTTTCCATGGATAGATTCTTGTATATCTAGACTTAAAGTTTTTCTTATTTTTCTTGGTTTTAATCTCTAAAAACTTGGTATTTACAAAAACTAATAGTTCTATGTTGTAGAGAATTCAATTTCATACAGTTTTGGCTTTTGTTTCGCTTGATTTCGACTTCGGATGAGGAAGTTATGGCCATGGCAAGTTTTCAGAACTTTCATGGCTGAACTTGCTGTTGGGGACGATGACCCCCATGCGCCCGGGAGGCCATGCGTCGTGAAGTCCCGGCAACGCATTCTTTGACTCCGAGCGTCTCATGCGCGTAGTCTTCCTACGCGCATGTACTGAAGATGCAGCGTGAGTTCTGATGCACGGATACGCAGGAATTCTGATGCACGGATCTGCAGGAATTCTGATGCACGGATGTGCTGACGTGCGGATGCGCAAAAATTCTGATGCGCGGATCCGCAGGAATTCTGATGCACGGATGTGCTGACGCGCGGATGCGCAGGAATTCTGATGCGCAGATCCGCAAGAATTCAGATGCGTGGATGTGCTGATGCACGGATGCGCAGGAATTATGACGCACGGATGCACAAGAATTCTGATGCGCGGATGTACTGATGCACAGGAATTCTGATGCGCGGATGCGCAGGAATTTGCATGCGCCGGAATTGCATTATTTTGCTGTTTTGCCCGTTTAAGCTGTTTTATAGCTAGAATCTCAAAAAAACTCAGAACATGAAAGTTGTAGATCGTTGTCTCGGCTTCAAGAATCTTCTTGTCTCACTTTAATCAGGGTTCATATGTGACTTATGGTTTCATTTCCATATGGGTGTTCTCGATCTTCTTTGCATGTTGTATATACTTGACCTAAATTGCGGCGACCCGAATTGACACTTGATAGTCTTGAGCTAGTAACTTGAATTCGACACGAACATGACAACATAAACACGGCATGATAACTCTTGATAGTGACCCGTCGTGGTGCACTCTTGACAAGCAACTTGACATGATAATTCTTGATGGTGGTCCATCGTGATGCACTCTTGATATGATAAGTAACCTGACATGACATGATAATCTTGAACGTTGTTGCGACAGCTACCAGGACTTGATAAGTAACTCTTATCTTGATACTGTGGTTGATTCTCTTGGTTGTGCTTGTACGAGCTACATGTCTCGTCTCGCATCATGTCTAGGACATGGATTCCCGATTACCACGGTCAGGGATTCATACTGAATCTGACTAGGGTAATAACTAGATTGATCAAGTAGTTCATAAAGGGATTTCCCAGCTACATGCAGTCCCGTTATCTGGACGCTTTAATTGGACTTGTAGCCTGCCTTCGAGTAGGGCACATTTCCAGCACACTGTCATGTGTTGCACCTTTAAGTCACCTAATCCAACTCTCTCAACTTGTGACCGGATAACCTGGATTAAGTGTCACTCCCCGTTCCTAAAATGCGTATTTTTATACATGTATAACTCATGTGTATTTATTTAGTATTTATCATGTATTTATTTAATAGTTATCATGTATTATTCTGTATTTAATTTCCTTTAATTTTATGTTAATCAGTTAATCTGCTCTTTAAATTTTTATGTTAATTTATTTCCTGCAATTATATTTCTGTAATTTTATTTCCTGCTTTTATTCCCTGCCTTAGTCTTGCTTATTTGGGTTCGGGTTGGCTTTGGTTGGATCCCCTACAACCCGACCCTTTGGACCCGGCCCATTAGCTCCCACCTACCACCCCTTCCATATTTAAAGCCACCCTCTCCATTCTCTCTCCTCATTACTCATTCTCACCATTACTCCTCTTCTTCTTCTTCATTACTCTCTCCACCTACCAAACCCATAGGCAAGTACATCTTGCTTCTTCATGAGGACCCATTTTTATGGCTCCATTCTCTTTCCCTCGTGATTCTAAGAGAGTTTAGAACTTGACATTTTTCATTTCGAAGTCTTAATCTTTGTAGATCTAGATATGAGTTATTTTCGGATTTTGGGGGTTTTGATCTATTAAACTTCTGTGTTTTCAAGTTTTGATGGTTCCATGTTGTAGAGGATTTCCTTCTACCCAATTTTGACCTTTGCAAAGTTGGATTCGAACTTATTTTGACCAAGTTATGGACTTTTGAAGCTTTGGGGTGCAACCATGGAGTTCTTGCTGTTTGGAGAAGACAGTGAGCAGTGTATGCTAGCTTTTTAGCTTGCGTCACTGAGCTGTGTGCGCTCTTTAGCGCAGCGCAGTATGGAGTCCATACGCTACCTTTTTAGGAAGCGTGTGTCTTACATGCGCTACCTTTTGGAAAGCATGTGTCGTATGGCGTTCATACGCTACCTTTTTGGGAGCGTATGACATGCATACGCTGACTTGGATGGTCAGGAGTCGTATGGCATTCATACGCTACCTTTTTGCGAGCGTATGACATGCATACGCTGACTTGGATGGTCAGGAGTCGTATGGAGTTCATACGCTACCTTTTGGGAGCGTATGACATGCATACGCTGACTTGGATGGTCAGGAGTCGTATGGAGTTCATACGCTGCCTTTTGGGAGCATATGACTTGCATACGCTCACGTGGATGGTCAGGAGTCGTATGGAGTTCATACGCTGTATTTTGGGAGCGTATGACTTGCATACGCTCACGTGGATAGTGAGGAGTCGTATGGAGTCCATACGCTAGCTTGACTTGAGCGTAGCTTGACCTGAGCGTACGCTGGCTTGAGCGTAGCTTGACATGAGCGTACGCTGACATGAGCGTAGGCTGACATGAGAGTAGCCTGCTTACCCTGGATCTTCTATAGCCATGTATATTTGACTTTCATGCCTTGTCACCATTGATGATAATGGTTATCTTGACTAAAATTGATCATGCGTTCCTAGTTGGAACTAAGAGACTGGCTAGTCGTCTTATTGAATGAAATGAATGAGACACGTTCATGTAATGAACTATTGTACTCGATTAGCCAATCCCGAATATTGGCATACAGGCACATGCAGGCTTCAAATTATTTATTTATTTAGTTATTTATCTATCTTACAAAAACAGCATGTGTACTTTATGGTCAAGGCATGATTACTCCGTGGTCAGATTTGATTGTTGCATCACGCTATGTAAAACCTACAACCTAGCCGCACGGGTATCGTTGTAGAGTTGCGCATATCGTACCCCGTACGAAAGTACTCATTTGAATGACCATGATCCACGGCATGGAACTTCACTCAACGTAGGGACTATTAAGTTAAATAAAATAATAATGGCATGGAGAGAATGGATTCCCGAGTTCTTACATGGCAGCCCCCTTGGGACTATTAAGTGCCCGACGGGCCGGCTGGTTCCCACAGATACTGTAGATCTGTCACACGGGCAGGGAACGGTATCTGCTTATATTATTGTACATGCTATAACGGCGGGCGTCCCGCTGGGACTCGTCTAACTACATAATTGGCGCAATTGATTGATTGGATAGACTAGCCTTGCTTGCGCATAGTAAGAACTGAGGAATCCCTATTGCATAAATTCCAGGATAACTTGGGACTCACAATAGCAAGCCGTAGTAGTTGATTGGTCGTTCAAGATGATTTGTTTGTGTACTGTACCTACTCTGTTACTTAACTGGGATGATCAGAATGTCAGGACATGACGGACCAACTTCTGTCCTTGTTTGGTTGGGAGGTTGGTTCGAAGTGTCGGGATGTTATGTGAATCCTAGTGGAAAGCAGAGATCTATTATTATATTTCTCATTACTGGTTTTATTTCTCATTTCGTGCTCCCTTGTGGTACTTGCTATTAGAGGTCTAACCTCTCTGGTTTTGCATGGCCAGATTTAGAGCCGGTTCCCGAGGACTCAGCTTACTTCTACCTCCAAGATGGTCAACACTAGAGGGATGATCGTAGGAGGACTCGAGTGGGTTTCTTACTTCCCCGCTCGTTTTGTTATCTACTTTATACTTTGCCGTTTGGCACCGACATGTTAGTCGGATCGTCTCGTACTTACTTTTTACATAATTGTAACTAAAGTCAGGCTGCAGCTGATAACAATTGTGTATACTTTTGCGACATCAATCTGGCTATATTTTGTAAAGCCAGATATCAAGAACATTTTGACAGAGCGTTTGGGACGCCTTACTGCTTTATCTTACATGTTCTCTATTACTGTTTCTTGTTCGAATGATTGAGACAATAGATGTGAAGTGACCATAGTAAGACTTTCATGTAGTATGCACCCCCTTGTCTTTTAGACAGCATTGATCGTATTATACGGTATTCATCTACCTGTAATACGTAACTGGCTGAGTCATTCCCCCGCTCTCCAGTATTCTGGTTCTGGGGCGTGACATTAAGACTGTAGGGCTTGTGGCTGTTGGAACATCTCGATACATCTTGCTAGTAACTAGGCTTGTGATAACCCTAGTTAGTTAAAGTATCAAGCCGTACTCATTGTTTGGCCGTGAATGATGAATGGAGTCCAGTCTAGTCTTATCTAAGCAATGTCATTCTATGATTACTTCAGCACTTTACTGTTTATGTTTACTCTTGTCGATAATTGGTTAGAGACTAAGTTTTGTTCAGGTGAAGGGTTACACCCCGATCCTTGTTTGGTTTACGGGTTGTAACTTGGTTACCGAAATAGTCCGTTAGTCATCTTATCGTTTATCACCCTGCTTTCTCTAACTCATGTCTTTCGTTATCCTTTATGTATCATGTGCTAATATGCTGGTTTTAGTTCTTAAGTGAAGCCTCCCTTGTGGCACTTGCTCTTTCTGGGGTCTGACCCAGCTGGCTTTGTATGGCCAGATTTCGGAGTAGCTTCCGATGATCTCCCTGTCTTCCAGCCAGATGGGGACCACTAGGTGCAACCCTGGCAATGAGTGGGTTCTTATTTTGCTCCCCCACTCTCTTGTAAAAATATTCTTTTGAGGCGTTTAGCCGTCGAGCAAGTGTTAGCTCGTTTGCAACTTTACTTACTGTCTGCCAACAGGCTGTTACATGATTGACAAATCCTAGGGTTGATCATGTATGACTGAAACTCTTGCTAGTCTTCACATTTTGTATGACTAGCTTCATGATCATCTGAATGTGTGATGTTTGGGATGCCTTACTTTGTATGTCTGATGATCTAACATCTTGTAACATTTACTTACTTGCTTGAGATTGAGACACTAGGCTTGTTTATGACCATAAGAGACTGTTGGCTTGTAGATAAACCTCTTATGCATCTAGACAGCTGTGACCGTATATCGAGGTAGATTATACTTCAATGTACGTAACTGGCTATGTCTGTCCCCTGCTCTCCAGTATTCTGGTTCTGGGGCGTGACACGGTTTAAGTGGTGGCCCATGCAGGTCTTGTAAATCAAGATGCGTGGAAGTTTTACCGAATAGATGTCTCAATCAGCATTCGCCCTTGATTTCTACTCGTGCTTCCTAATCTTCCTGAATCTTGGCCTGATAAGGTACTTTATCCTTGATTTATCTTGGTCCTTCCATATTGTTCCTCATGCCATTTTCTTCAGTGGCATGGTTCCTGGTCCTACCGATCAGCAAGACGGAGCACCTCCAGTGGACCAGCAGCAACCTGAAGACCAAGTCCAGCACTCTGGAGCGGCCTCCCGAGTCATGCATTCCGGGGATCCAGAGCCCCCAGTTCAGCCAGTCCAGCCTGCAGAGCCTGATAATGGAACCCTGGTGGGTCTCATCAGAGAATTGCTTGCATCTCAAAATCGTCGGGGCGATGCCTTGCACCAGACAGTACAAGATGCCATGGGCAGAGTTGGTTAGCAAGGGAACAACGCGACCAACAGCTTCAACCGTCTGAACCCTCCTTTCTTTGACGACAGTGAAGATGTTATTGCTGCTGATGCATGGCTTCAGGACACAGAGGTTATCTTGGAAGCAGCTAGGATTCTTGAGAATGAGAAGTGGCCATTGTGTTCGTGCAGTTATTAGACTTAGCCCGCAGCTGGTGGGCGATGCTAGCAGTTGGATTACTGACGCCTGTCTCATGGGCGGTATTCAGCAACAAGTTCCAGACCAAGTACTTCGATGCAGTAGCTCGGTATGATCTGCAGACGAGATTCACCAATCTTAAGCAGATGGGAATGACGGTCGATGGATATGCGGCCGAGTTTTCTACACTTAATCGGTTTGCCCCCACCTTGGTGGCAACCGAATTGGATCGAGCCCAGCGATTCCAACAGGGGCACCCCTAGAGATTATCATATCAGTGGAGTAGTTTGAGCACCAGACGTTTGATACCGTCTTGCGAGCAGCGAAGAGGCATGAGTATACTTCGCAGAGGATTGTAGATAGAAGCGGAGGACGGAAGAGGTCTCATGGGCAGATGTCCCAGTCATCAGCACCAACCCCGGCCGCTAGGGCTTTAACTATTGGAGCTTCTAGGAGGGCGACCACAGTTTCGTCAGTTCAACACTCGACGCCGGCGTATCCTCAACAACAGAAGCAGAAGCAGTCTTTCGCAATGGGCTGCACTCATTGTGGGAAGCCAGGACACATAGTATCAGAGTGTCGTAGAGCACAGGAATTGTGCTTGGCTTGTGGGACACCGGATCACAAGATAGGGTCACGTCCGAATAGTCATCAAACCTAACCAGTCCATCGGTTAGGGGACCAACACCAGTACAGCAGCAGTACTAGCCTCCGAGGCCATTGCTGCCTCAGGCTCAGCAGTATGCCCAAGTTCAGATTCAGAACAGGCAGAGAGGTCACTAGCAGAGGGGACCAGCACCAAGAGGACAAGGTCAGGCTTTGGCTATGACCATAGCAGAAGAGTTAGCTTCAGGTGAGGTGGTGGCAGGTACCATTCTCGTCAACTCTTTTCCAGCATCAGTATTATTTAATTCGGGTGCATCACATTCATTTATGTCTGCACGATTCGCAACACGGATAGGACTGGAGCCCGAGTCATTAGCAGTATGGCTCAATATACTTACTGGTAACGGTCTTGTATGGGTAGATAGAGTCTATTCCTCGTGTCGAATCGTGGTTAGCGGTAGAGAGTTTCCTGCTAGATTGATAGAATTTTCGATGGCCGACTATAATGTGATCCTAGGAATGGATTGGTTGAAGGAGCAATACGCAAGAATAGACTGCCATATTGGCAGGATTATTTTTGGTATTCCCGGTCAGACAGAGTTTTCATTCTCTAGGGACGAAGTAGAACCTTCGCCACCAGTATTGCGGATGGCAGTAGCAGAAGCAGTTCAATTTCCCATAGAAGTAAAAGAGTTTCCTAATGTGTTTCCCGAAAAGATTCCAGATATGCCACCGAAGGGAGAGATAGAGTTCACTATCGACTTGATTCAAGGGACTGCACCAGTGTTAGAGAGAGTCTACAGAATGGCACCATCAGAGTTGGAGATCCTGTACAAGATGATTGAAGAACTCAGAACCAAGGGAGTCATTCGTGCTAGTGGATCGCCTTGGGGAGCCTCGATACTTCTTGTGAAAAAGAAGGATGGTACGTCAAGATTATGTATTGATTATTGTACCTTAAATTCTGTAACAATCAAGAACAGATATCCTTTAGCAAGGATAGATGATTTATTTGATCAGCTCAGTGGGGCAGCAGTATTCTCGAAGATTGACTTGCGGTCAGGGTACCATCAGATCAGATTCAGAGAGGAGGACATCCCGAAGACAG
This sequence comes from Iris pallida, assembly GCA_029216955.1. Taxonomy (NCBI): domain Eukaryota; kingdom Viridiplantae; phylum Streptophyta; class Magnoliopsida; order Asparagales; family Iridaceae; genus Iris; species Iris pallida. The sequence goes on from JANAVB010009994.1 coordinate 4,317,776, forward strand.
CATTCAGATCTAGATATGGACATTGGGAGTTCCTTGTTATGCCATTTGGAGCGACCAATGCGCCGACCGTATTCATGGATCTCATGAATCGTATTTTTCATGCCCTATTTGGATCAGTTCGTGATAGTGTTCATAGATGACATCTTAGTCTATAGCAAGAATGAGGCAGAGCATGAGCAGCATCTTCGTGTAGTTCTTCAGATTCCCAGAGAGCACCAGTTGTACGCGAAATTCAGTAAGTGCGAATTTTGGCTTGATCGCATTTCGTACTTTGGTCACATCATCACCAGAGGTGGAGTGGAAGTTGACCCCCAGAAGATAGTGGCCATAGAGACATGGCCAGTACCTAGCACCGTCGTAGAAGTTCGGAGTTTCCTGGGATTGGCCGGCTATTACCGACGATTTGTGTCAGATTTTGCTCGGATTTCAGCACCATTGACGCAGTTGACCCGCAAGGATGTGCAGTTTGCTTGGATAGCAGAGTGTCAGAGTTCATTTGAGAAGTTGAAGCGGAGATTGATGACGGCTCCCATTCTCACGCTTCCAGATGGGACTGGAGGATTTTCAGTTTATTGTGATGCTTCCGGTAGAGGATTGGAATGCGTCTTGATACAACATGGTAAGGTAGTAGCTTATGCGTCACGTCAGCTTCGTGATCATGAGAGAAATTACCCAACCCATGACTTGAAATTAGCAGCGGTGGTTTTTGTACTCAAGTTGTGGAGGCATTATTTATATGAAGATCGGATGGAGATTTTTACCGACCACAAGAGTCTTAAGTATGTGTTTACCTAGTAGGATCTCAAAATGCGTCAGAGAAGATGGTTAGAGTTACTGGTGGATTATGACATCAACTTACAGTATTATCCTGGGAAGGCCAATGTAGTTGCAGATGCATTGAGCAGAAGAGCAGGAGCTTATTTTCTAACAGCACGGCCAGAGTTATTAGCAGATCTTCAGAAGATGGGAATAGAAGTTATTCTTCCTACCAATGTGGCATTGATGGCCAGCATACAAGTTCAGTCCAGCATAGTTGAGAGGATCAAGATGGCACAATCAACAGATTCTAAGCTTCAACGGCTTAGAGCAGAGTGTGAAGCAGGACGAAGACCAGAGTTATGCATTCACGAAGATGGTACACTCCGACATGGAAGGCGTCTTTGTGTACCTAGTGGTGATATCAGACAGAAGATCATGGCAAAGGCTCACAGTTCTCAGTATTTAATTCATCCCGGCAGTACGAAGATGTAACGAGACATCCGTCAGCATTTCTGGTGGAATGGCATGAAGAGGGAGATAGCCCTGTTTGTCTCTCGTTGTTTAATTTTTTTACAAGTTAAAGATGAACATCAGAGGCCAGCTGGACTTCTTCAACCTTTACCGATCCCAGAATGGAAATAGAAGCACATTACCATGGATTTTGTAACTGGATTACCTAAATCTCCAACTGGGAGAGATGCTAACTGGGTTATCGTTGATCGTCTCACGAAGGTAGCTCATTTTCTCCCTTTTCGGATTGGTCAGTCGACGGATCAACTAGCAGAGACGTACCTCAGGCAGATAGTCAGGTTGTATGGAGTACCAGTCAGTATTGTATCCGACAGAGATTCAAGATTCACATCGCACTTTTGGCGGAGTCTTCAAGAGAGCTTGGGGACTCGTCTCAAGTTTAGTTCAGCTTATCATCTGCAGACAGATGGTCAGTCAGAACGCACGATCCAGACTTTTGAAGATATGTTACGGTCATGTACACTCGACTCCGGTGGTTCATGGGAAGATCACCTGCATCTCGTGAAGTTCTCCTATAATAATATTTTCCAGGCCAGTATCCAGATGGCACCCTTTGAAGCACTGTATGCAGGAAGTGCAGATCAGCTTTAGCTTGGGATGATGTTGGCGAGAGGCAGATGCTTGGTCCAGAGATGATTACGCAGACAATTGAGGTGTTCAGACAAGTCAGAGATCATCTTCGAGTTGCACAAGACCGTCAGCGCCATTGGGTCGATTCTCATCGGCGTCCGCTTGAATTTTTTGTCGGTGACCATATATTCCTTAGGATCTCGCCTACCCGTGGCGTCATTCGATTCGGCGTACGGGGAAAGCTTAGTCCGAGGTATATAGGACCGATTGATATTCTCGAGCGAGTAGGTGATGTGTCCTATCGTCTCGCTCTTCCACCGTCGTTATGTGAGGTACATGGCGTATTCCATGTATCCCAATTGTGACGGTACATCCTGGATTCGAGCTATATTCTTGATCATTCGGAATTGGTTGTTGGTACCAACCTTTCGTATGAGGAAAGGCCCGTATCCATATTGGACCGAAGGGAGAAGATACTCAAGCATAAGACTATTAGTTTAGTCCGTGTTGCTTGGGGCCATCACTCTTTAGGTGAGTCAATGTAGGAACGTAAGGATGATATCTGATCGCGATATCCACACTTGTTTGACTCATAAGGTATAATTTCTTCCTTCGGCCTTATGCTTTTACTTTCTTGCTTGTGTAAATAATTGCTTTGGTTGACTACTAGTCGTAGATTGCCTTATTAGTGTAGCTTTCCCCGATACCTCTAGCCTCTTGATTAAATTTCGAGGACGGAATTCATTTAAGGTGGGTAGAGTTGTCACTCCCGTTTCCTGTTATACGTATTTTTCAGGATATGTATACGAATTTCTGACAATTGTCAAGTTGCCCGTATTTTGACTTATCTTGCTTAGCTTAGCCTGGGTTTAAATCTTGACTTGATAGGTTCAATATGACTTGGCTTGGGTTGGTTTATATTGGGTTGAGATGAGAGGGGTTGCTATATAAGTCAACTTCTTCTCTCTCCACCATTATTTGCATTTACTTCTTCATCTTCTTTATTTACTCCTCCCACCTACCAAGCGTAGGTAAGTGCAACTTGCTTCATTATGGATCTCAAGTTTTATTGTTCCATTTTCTTCTTTACTTGATTCTAAGCCTCTTTAGAACTTGGAGTTTTTAGTTTCCATGGATAGATTCTTGTATATCTAGACTTAAAGTTTTTCTTATTTTTCTTGGTTTTAATCTCTAAAAACTTGGTCTTTCCAAAAACTAATGGTTCTATGTTGTAGAGAATTCAATTTCATACAGTTTTGGCTTTTATTTCGCTTGATTTCGACTTCGGATGAGGAAGTTATGGCCATGGCAAGTTTTTAGAACTTTCATGGCTGAACTTGCTGTTGGGGACGATGAGCCCCATACGCCCGGGAGGCCATGCGCCGTGAAGCCCCGGCAACGCATTCTTTGACTCTGAACGTGTCATGCGCGTAGTCTTCCTAAGCGCATATACTGAAGACGCAGCGTGAGTTCTGACACGCGGATGTACAGGAATTCTGATACGCGGATGTGCTGATGCGCGGATCTGCAGGAATTCTGATGCGCGGATGTGCTTTCGTACAGATGCACAGGAATTCTGAAGCACGGATATGCTGATGCGCGGATCCTCAGGAATTCTGATACACGGATGTGCTGGAATTCTGACGCGTAGATGCACAAGAATTCTGATGCACGGATGTGCTGATGCGCAGGAATTCTGATGCACGGATGCGCAGGAATTTACATGCGCCGGAATTGCATTATTTTGTTGTTTTACCCGTTTAAGCTGTTTTGTAGCTAGAATCTCAAAAAAACTCAGAACATGAAAGTTTTAGATATTTGTCTCGGCTTCAAGAATCTTCTTGTCTCACTTTAATCAGGGTTCATATGTGACTTATTGTTTCATTTCCATATGGGGGCTCTCGATCTCCTTTGCATGTTCTATATACTTGACCTAAATTGCGACGACCCGAATTGACACTTGATAGTCTTGAGCTAGTAACTTGAATCCGGTACGAACATTATAACATGAACACGACATGATAACTCTTGATACTGGCCCATCGTGGTGCACTCTTGACAAGCAACTTGACATGATAATTTTTGATAGTGGTCCGTCGTGACGCACTCTTGACATGATAAGTTACCGACATGACATAATAATCTTGAACGTTGTTGCGACAGCTACCAGAACTTGATAAGTAACTCTTGTCTTGACACCGTGGTTGATTCTCTTGGTTGTGCCTGTACAAGCTACATGTCTCGTCTCGCATCATGCCTAGGACATGGATTCCTGGTTACCACGGTCAGGAATTCATACTGAATCTGACTAGGATAATAACTAGATTGATCAAGTAGCTCATAAAGGAATTTCCCATCTACAGGCAGTCCCGTTATCTGGGCGCTTTAATTGGACTTGTAGCCTGTCGTCGAGTAGGACACATTTCCAGCACACTGTCATGTGTTGCACCTCTAAGTCACCTAATCCAACTCTCTCAACTTGTGACCGGATAACCTGGATTAAGACTGCAGGGCTTGTGGCTGTTGGAACATCTCGATGCATCTTGCTAGTAACTAGGCTTGTGATAACCATAGTTAGTTAAAGTATCAAGCCGTACTCATTGTTTGGCCGTGAATGATGAATGGAGTACTCCAGTCTAGTCTTATCTAAGCAAAGCCAGTCTATGATTACTTCAGCACTTTACTGTTTATGTTTACTCTTGTCGATAATTGGTTAGAGACTAAGTTCTGTTCAGGTGAAGGGTTACACCCCGGTCCTTGTTTGGTTTACGGGTTGTAACTTGGTTACCAGAATAGTCCGTTAGTCATCTTATCGTTTATCACCCTGCTTTCTCTAACTCATGTCTTTCGTTATCCTTTATGTATCATGTGCTAATATGCTGATTTTAGTTCTTAAGTGAAGCCTCCCTTGTGGTACTTGCTCTTTCTGGGGTCTGACCCAGCTAGTTTTGTATGGCCAGATTTTGGAGTAGCTCCCGAGGATCTCCCTGTCTTCCAGCCAGATGGTGACCACTAGGCGCAACCCTGGCAATGAGTGGGTTCTTATTTTGCTCCCCCACTTCCTTGTAAAAATATTCTTTTGAGGCGTTTAGCCGCCGAGCAAGTGTTAGCTCGTTTGCAACTTTACTTACTATATGCCTACAGGCTGTAATATGATTGACAAATCCTAGGGTTGATCGTGTATGACTGAAACTCTTGCTAGTCTTCACATTTTGTATGACTAGCTTCATGATCATCTGAATATGTGATGTTGGGATGCCTTACTTTGTATGTCTGATGATCTAACATCTTGTAACATTTACTTACTTGCTTGAGATTGAGACACTAGACTTGTTCATGACCATAAGAGACTGTTGGCTTGTAGATAAACCCTCGTGCATCTAGACAGTTGTGACCGTATATCGAGGTAGATTATACTTCAATGTACGTAGCTGGCTATGTCTGTCCTCCGCTCTCTAGTATTCTGGTTCTGGGGCGTGACAGGTATAGTGCCCGCTCCTCGCGGTCCACTATGTAATACCCACGGCTTGCTAACTCAGTCTCGAACTGAGTATTTGGAGAAACCTTTGCCGGTATCGATTGATCATGGATGAAATACAATGAACCTTTCCAACTGATGGATCTGCTTCTATTTAAATGAGTCCAATAGTTTTCGTTGGATGTTTTCTTTCACTGCTTGGTTTTGATGAATGTATTTTCGTGTTGGTTTTCGATTATTGGTTTTCATTGTTTGCTTTCATCGCATATCGCATTCATTCCGAATCTTGAGAGAAAGAGACCAAAGTATGCTAAACATATGATGGTGCCTATGTAGGAGGATGCACAGACATACACAGAACGTGAACGGCGCATGAAGTCCCTCCTTCTCTCAACTAAGATTCATCTTGGTGAGTTGCTCTAACCGAACTTGCATTTATTTGTACGCCCTAATAAAAATGATCAATAGTCCACTCTATTGCCTCGTCCCTGCGATCAACGATACCACAATAACAAAAGATAAAGAGAAGATAATGAATTGAATCATATGCTGGATTATTGTTGCCGCTTCATCTGTTTCCATATGAATAATATTTGTTGCCTATGAATATGCTTCAAATGTTTAGATGTGTACAGACGGACGTACACGTTGCCACAGCAAAGAGAATTGTCCCAAAGCTAGGAGCTATAGCTCTGTCATAAACCAAAGCAAAGCATAAATACATGTGTTGCATAACAGTCGTCTTACAGAGTATGCATGGGTCCTGGACAACTTGTGCACAAGGAAACTAGATCTCTCGGGCGGTTCTGGGGGCGACTTGAATCGTTCGACCTGGAAGAGATTGTCTAGACATTTCTAGGTACAAGAACCTCGGGTGTTGCATCAATGTCCAAATAGCGATGAGCTGAACCCATGTGTCACAGTGGCTAATCACGGGAAATGACCCGTGGACCAACATATAGTTAGGTGCATTTATGAAATTGGAGTGCATTACAACCTAACAAGAGATGCAGAGTTAAACAGTATACCTTTTTATCATATGCAAATTTTGCTAACTAGATTGTGCAGGGATGACTGTCGGCGATGGGTAAGTTTGTTATGAAATATTCTTCTGTCATGTTTCTTATGAATTATTAAAAAGAACCTAGACAATTAAAAATAGCAATAGTAAATATGTAGCTTCACATGTTGAATTAGTGCAGATATTTGTGAGTTTCGGCGAAAAGCCGCTCGCCAGTACATGATGTATGCTGACCCACGTTGTGGGCATCCTTTTCAGAAAGCAAAGGAGCAGGAGGATTTCATGTGAGGCACTAAAGCTCGTCTAGCCCAGTAGAGCTGTGGATTGCCTCGAAGCTATCTTACATTTCCAGTCCAGTCGCAAGTTCCTTTTCATTTGAAGGTGTCTTTATATTTCAAGCATGTAATAAAGGGATATCATGTATGGGCATTGCGACTATTTTCAAAAAAAAGTTTTAAAAAGAATCATGTAGCCAAGATAAGGCACTTTGAGTTTGCAAAGCCTTGTACTTGTATTTCCTATCAAGTTTATCAATAAAAGAACTATTTTCATTTCAAAGATCTCTCCCCCTCTCTCTCTCCAATGTTGGCTTGTAAATGCTGTGTGCGTGTGTTTTGCTTTGTCTAGTTGTTTTGCGCAGGTACTGGCCTTGTGCAAGCGCAACTTAGGCTTTCACGGCATCACGCCTTAGCGAGGATGAACGATCATGCAGGGATCAAAGCGAGGACAAACGACCCTAGCGGGATCGGGGCGTGACAAAGTGGTATCAGAGCATGGTTTTACGTCCTTGGTCTCTTGCGAATATCGTTTTCAAAAAAGTATATAAAGTATTTTGATGGCTTTCACAAGGTCCCAATTTTGAGTTATAAAAAACCAATGCCCCATACAATAAGTCCATAATATTTTATGAGACTGACAGAAGTTATACTCTTTTCTAGAGAAATGGCTCCTCCTCGACCATCTGGCTCGACCGATCCGATAGAACAGATCATGACCATGATGGAACTACAGAGACTGGCTGTCGAGGAGCGTAACCAGATACAATAGGCTCGAATGGAGGCCCAACAGAAGCAGTTGGATGCCTTGACCCAACTTGTAACTGCGCTAGCGGGAAATCGAGATACCACCGCAGCAACCAAACCGACGGAAACACCTGACATTGAGCTCGTGGATGGTGACGAACCCCAGCCAGTGCACAGGCGCACTTCCTTTAGGCAAAAGGACTTCTTAGACGCGAAACCTCTGAAAATTGAAGGCAGGACATCACCAGATAAGGTGATGGACTGGATCGATAAAATGAAGAGTCTGTTCGCATTCGTAGGAGTTTCGAGTAGCAAGAAGGTAGTTTGTGCCGCTTTGCAACTACGGCTGCGGACAAAAGATTGGTGGAAAGCGAAGAAACCAGAGCTGCTCACAACTGCTAGGAGTTGAAAGATTTCTTGGGCCTCGTTCAAGAAAGCATTTTTGGAACAGTATCTCACTTCTGCTATCGGTCAAAAGATGGAGAATGATATCATATCATTAAAGCAAGGGAGCATGTCCGTAGAAGACTATGAATCTAAATTTGCCAAGTTGGCCATGTTTGCTAGTGTAATGATACCAACTGAGCAAGCTCGCATAAATTGGTTCGTCCAAGGTCTGAACGATAACATTCAGTTGAGTGTACTGAACCGAGAATGTGAGTCATATTCCCAGGCCTTTGAGCTGGCGCTGCAGGTGGAATAATTTAGCCTGAGGAAGGCGTCAGCTAAAGTTTAGTACAGTCGCAATCAGCCTACAAAAAATGATACCACGACGGAGAGAAGAAAACAAAGAGAGATAATCGAAACAGAGTAGAGTACAGATTCTGCGGCTGTCAGGGCCACACCATAGATAATTATCGCACGAAAACTTTGGAATGCAGCTACTACGGCATGAAGGGTCACACAAAGAAAACATGTCGTTCCTTGAGCAAAGCTTGCTTCGGTTGTGGCCAGTAGGGTCACGCCGTCAGAAATTGTCCAAAGAGAAATCGAAACTATACCGAGGAGCGTGGGCCGCTGAGGGACCCACCGCCAATCAGAGACAACCCACATAATCAGCAGTTGCGGAATGCTGCTGCTAATGCTCGTGTCTTTAATCTCTCCACCTTACTTGATACAGATGGCAATTCTAGTGGAGATGAGTTTATTTCTTAAGTTTTGAGGGCAAAACTTTTTCTCAGTGGGTTATTATGTAGTGTCCCGCTCCTCGCGGTCCAATAGTTTTCGTTGGATGTTTTCTTTCACTGCTTGGTTTTGATGAATGTGACCGTATATCGAGGTAGATTATACTTCAATGTACGTAGCTGGCTGTGTCTGTCCTCCGTTCTCTAGTATTCTGGTTCTGGGGCGTGACAGGTATAGTGCCCCGCTCCTCGCGGTCCACTATGTAATACCCACGGCTTGCTAACTCAGTCTCGAACTGAGTATTTGGGAAAACCTTTGCCAGTATCGATTAATCACGGATGAAATGTAATAAACTTTTCCAACTGATGGATCGGCTTCTATTGAAATGAGTCCAATAGTTTTCGTTGGATGTTTTCTTTCACTGCTTGGTTTTGATGAATGTATTTTCGTGATGGTTTTCGATGATTAGTTTTCATTGTTCGCTTTCATCGCATAGCGCATTCATTCCGAATCTTGAGAAAAAGAGACCGGAGTATGCTAATCAAATGTTGGTGCCTATGCAGGAGGACGCATAGACATACACAGAACGTGAACGGCGCGTGAAGTCCCTCCTTCTCTCAACTAAGATTCATCTTGGTGAGTTTCTCTAACCGGGCTTGCATTTATTTGTACGCCCTAATAAAAATGATCTCTAGTCCACTCTGTTGCCTCGTCCCTACGATCAACGATACCACAATAACAAAAGATAAAAAATTAAATCATATGCTGGATTATATGTTGCCGCTTCATCTGTTTCCATATGAATAATATATGTTGCCTATGAATATGCTTCAAATGTTTAGATGTGTACAGACGGCTTGTACACGTTGCCACAACAAAAAGAATTGTCCCAAATGTAGGAGCTATAGATGTCATAAACCAAAGCAAAGCATAAATACATGTGTTGCATAACAGTCGCCTTACAGAGTATACATAGGTCCTAGACAACTTGTGCACAAGGAAACTAGATCTCTCAGACGTTTCTGGGGGCGCCTTGAATCGCTCGGCCTGGGGGAGATTGTCTAGACATTTCGAGGTACAAGAAACCTCGGATATTGCATCAATGTCCAAATAGCGACGAGCTGAACCCATGTGTCACAGAGGCTAATCATGGAAAACGACCCGTGGACCAACATATAGTTAGGTGCATTCATGAAATCAGAGTGCATTACAACCTAACAAGAGATGCAGAGTTAAATAATATACCTTTATATCATATGCAATGTGCTAACTTGTTTGTGCAGGGATGACTGTCGGCGATGGATAAGTTGGTTATGAAATATTATTCTGTCATGTTTCTTATGAATTGTTAAAAAGAACCTAGACAATTAGAAAGAGCACTAGTAAATATGTAGCTTCACATGTTGAATTAGTACAGATATTTGTGAGTTTCGACGAAAAGCCGCTCGCCAGTACATGATGTGTGTTGACCCACGTTGTGGGCATCCTTTTCAGAAAGCAAAGGAGCAAGGGGATTTCAAGTGAGGCACTAAAGCTCGTATAGCCCAGTAGAGCTGTGGATTGCCTCGAAGCTATCTTACATTTCCAGTCCAATCGCAAGTTCTTTTTCATTTGAAGGTGTCTTTACATTTCAAGCATGTAATAAAGGGATATCACGTATGGGCATTGCGACTATTTTCAAAAGAGAGTTTTAAAGAAAATCATGTAGCCAAGATAAGGCACTCTGAGTTTGCGAAGCCTTGTACTTGTATTTCCTATCAAGTTTATCAATAAAAGAACTATTTCCATTTCAAAGTGCTCTCTCTCTCTCTCTCTCTCTCTCTCTCTCTCTCTCTCTCTCTCTCTCCCCAATGTTGGCTTATAAATGTTGTGTGCGTGTGTTTTGCTTTGTCTAGTTATTTTGTGCAGGTACTGGCTTTGTGCAAGCGCAACTTAGGCTTGCATGGCATCACGCCTTAGCGAGGACGAACGATCCCGCAGGGATCAAAGCAAGGACGAACGACCCTAGCAGGATAGGGGCGTGACATCATGAACTAATCATGTTCGTTTGATCAAATATTGAAGGGCCAAAAATAGACCTACAGAAATCCACCCAGACAGTATACCGGTTGTATACTGTTAGAATGAATTTTGTCCTAAAACTAGGGTTGCGTTAGCCGTTCTAATCCGTTCCTGGCCAGTATTTTTGGCATGCTTATTAGGGGTATCAACAAGTTCGGGGTGGTCTATCAGTTAGCTTGGTTGTACAAGAAAGCCGAAAAACTTAGTTAACTTGCATATGTCACTATTTTGATTCGAAAAGTAGGTATTACTGGATTGTCACAAAAATGCGATATTATGGCACAAAAATCAAAGAAAATTTCGCAATAGTTCCTAGGGTAGACATGAATTCCTAGAATAATAATCGATGTCAAAATACGAAATCCACTATCGTAACACGAAAACCAAGATACGGGTTGAAAAGCGAAATATAGTATAAAGCACATTTTTTTTATGAAATTCAGAAATCTAAAATCTGAAAACGGATGTCACAAATTAACCTTTGGCGGCCGCACGTTCTCTCGAACCACAACCAATATCACATATATATAATGATATAATCAAAGAAACCTTTAGAAACCAAGCAACTTGAAATTATGAAAAGAAATTGGCACGAATCCCAAATCTGGTCCAAAAAATAGATGTAGAATAAGAAAGTTAAAATCCTAAGTCTAGAACTTATTAATGGTTAGAAAACATGTTTCATTATGGAATTATAAATCAGTCGTCTTATCCCAATTATAGGATGCGGCACTAGTACAGATAACCTAAACTATACCCACTTGGGGAGTGTCAATAACTGTGTGTGCGTGTGCGCGCACACACGAGGGACATCCAGTCTCACATATCACATATCTTTGTTGATGGTAGGAGTATGGACCTATAGATGAACCCGTGGATAAAACATAAAATTTTGTTACAGATTATTGGACCCCACATGGACCGGTAGCTCGGAGAGGCAAGCTCGTTAGTAGATTCTTGGCGGAGGGCAGCTGGCGTCTGGAGCTATACCCGAGCGCCAGACCTGCTGGCCCTCTTATTGGTATATTACTACTTGTAAAATCGACTTATCTGCTGAACGAGCTAGATGGGTTTGGTACGATACTATGGCAGGTGAGTTTGACTTCAAAAAGACATACCAATTGTTATGGAAACCACATGCAAAGATGGCACATGCTTATATCATTTGGATGCGCAAAACTCCGAGGAAGATGCAGTTGTGTCTCTACAAAATTTCAGTGTCGGAGTTAATTTGGAAGACTCAAAAGCGCAAATTGGGGCTTCATACGGGAGAAGTGGGGAAATAGTAGAAGTGTTGTAGGTTATTCAAGATTCCGGAGGTAGAGGCTCGCGTTGGGTTCGGGAGGCTAGTATTAGACTCGATTTGGTAGTTTGGCATATATGTAAGGATTGAAACAATCGAATATTTGAGAGGTTTAGTACTAGTATAGGCATTATTCACAATATTAAATATGATGGAAAGGAGTTGGGGATTGGGGTGGGTTCTGTATGATGGATGTATCCAATTTCTTCATTTTTTTAATACAATTACTGGTTTCAAAAAATATATATAATGGTAATTGTGCCGAACGCTCCCACCGGAATTCGATCTCCTGACCACTTGGGCAGCATGACTCACCACTACCACTAGGCTAGGGGTCATTGGCATATATATATATATGTGTAGAAGCATGGAATTTCAGAACCAGAAAGTCTATGCGCTAGACTACATGCGCCAGAGCTTAAACAAAGTACTTCACAGCAAAAAGCAACAAATATAGACATTGAAAGAGGACTTTTTATTTAATATATAAAAGTCTATTACATGTCTAAGAAAGACTGTACAAAGAAGAATTTCTACAAAGAAAAGATCCTAAGTCTTCTTTTTTCCAGCCAGCAGCCAACATGCGCCCTCAAGTAGGCGCAACAATCAACATGCGCCCTCAGCCAGGCGCATCCCACCATGCGCCCTCAGCAAGGCGCATCCTTTTCAGCAGCTCAGTTATGTGCATCCCTTTGACAGCTCAGTTATGTGCATCCCTTCAGCAGCCCAGTTATGTGCCGCTCTTCCAGTCTAAATGCTTCGACTAATAAAGCATTTATTGAGCAGAACGAGGGTGGCGATCAACCCACCAGCCAAGGAAGGGAAAAGAACCACAAGCCAACCTGTGGCCAGAGGAGGCTTCGAAAGAGCCTCCAAACACCAAGGAAGACCGTGATCGAAACCGCGGCCAAAGGAGCAGCTTTCAACACAACCAGAATGGGCTACACCCATTTTGAAGGAAGAAAGAGCCACCAAAGCCGTAGCTCCGCCATTCCGATCTACGGCTCTTCCTGCACAACGAAGACGAGGCTCGAGCATCCCTATCTTTGGATGCAACAGGCACCTTCCGCCTGCCTCAAAAGCCCTCGACTCCGACTTTTGGATGTAACAGTCACCTTCAAGTGCATCAACGAAGACACTGCGTCGCATCTTCACTCTCGGGAGCATCTCGTCAACAGAATGCATTCGAGTACACAAGTTCATGTCAGAAAGACGTGGAAGAACGAGAAGCAAACCCTCTCTCCATGCCACTATTTATAGGCCGGGCAAATCAAACCCATGCGCCAAGTGGATGGCTCTCCGAATTTCGTGCAATGAATTTGCATTAAATGGATGAACCAGACGCTTCGAATTCAGCTAAGTCAAAATGGCTATTTAAAGCACTCGAAGAACGTAACAGTCGCACCATTAAAGACGTGTCAAGCGGATGCGCCGGCCAGACCGCGCATCACACAGACGCGCCCTACAACATCAAGCGCATCATACAGACGCGCCTTTCAGCACCAAGCGCATCACAGGGGATGCGCCCCCATGCGTCGCCATATGCCTAGTGGAACGCCAACTGACGCGCCCACTCAGCTATCCATCGAATGTCACAAACATTAAATGCTGAACTGACGGAGTTGGCAGCACGTATCCCGAAGTCTGAACAGTCGGCAGCTTTTCAGAAGACGAAGCATCGCCAACGTCAGCGTCATCATTACTTCCCTCCGACGGCTATTGCCACGTGGCTACCCAACCATCTCGCATGCGCCTCAGCGGCCATGCGCCCAAATCCGCATGCGCCCCAAAAGTCATGCACCCCAGACTTCTTCTTGATCCCAAAAGACAGGAGTAAAGTCACTACTGAAGCTCTGCATGCGCCTCAAAAGCCATACGCCCAGAATGGTTCATGACTCCTAAAGATAACGAGCCAAATCCTCATGCGCCCAATCCTAGGCGCATCCTACCAGATCATTCCTCCATCAAATCCGAAATCTCCGAGCCATGAGTCGACGACACGTGTCCTTTGACTCAACTCACCCAAGATCTCAGCAATAGAAAGATCTTCTTCTCTACTACGGGCCGGCTCACAACAGCAACATGAAGAAGTCAACCCCTCGATCAGGGCGCATCGTCCATGCGCCTCCATCAGCAATCAACACGTGACGTCCCCGCGTACAGGCGCATCCTACATACGTGCATAAGCAGCCAGCCTGCAGACTATATAAAGAGAGGGACCATCTCCTTCTTCCACACCTACCTACGTACACACATACCAACCTCCGCAACGTACAGACAGAGACTTCGTACCACCAGAGAGGCAGAGACAGACACTCAACGTCTTTCTCCTCTCAGCAAGCTCCAGCACCCAGAGCAATCCAGACCTTCAGAGAACCGATAACCGTCGTCAGATCGTCAACGGAGTCAACGCATTACCACTCACTCCATCGGCACTAGGGACCCAGATTAAACAAAAGTGTACTCCTAGGACTACATCTAAGTCCTATATTGTAATACTGTTCTGTTTGTATTAAAATTTGCAATCAAAGAATTTTAATGGCAAACAATATGAAAGAAGGTAATTGTGGTGGACGCTCCCACCGGAAATCGATCTCCTGACTACGTCGCATGCCTCACCACTACCACGAAGCTAAGGGTCATTGGCTATATATATATACACACACACACACACACACTGTTATTGACACTGTAAAAGGTAAATTTGCACACCTCTTTAATTTTCATCATTCAAATTCTAAATCTTTTCCTGCATTAAATATGACATTAATATGCATGCATAGAGAGAGGAGTGCATGATAATATTTTAGAAGTGCCAATAATATTAATACAGGAACATATTTGAAATTTGAATGATAGAAAGTTAAAAAAGAGTGCAGGATGACATGTCCGTGGGGTTGAGATGTCCTATCCGGAACTAAGTTTAGTTGTCCATTGACCTTTATTTTGGGTCGGTCTTGGGTGTCATCCGTGACCCCGACCTCTTCTAGGGTCAATGTGAGGCTGGGGTGTTGCCCTAGTAGGAAGGGGGGGTTGTCCAAACCCAAAGTCTTGTCAGATTTACCTCAGGGCCGGTCATGCATATATATCGCTAAAATCTGCTTGGATTGAGGGGAAAAAAAAAACAAAGTTAAATAGGGTTAAAAAATTGGGAGAAGAGTCAATACATATAACCTTGTTTGGATTTGAGGGAGAGTTAAGTGAGAGATGTTTAATAACTCTTACTTGGATTGGAGGTTTTGAGTGAGTGGAGAATTAGTAAAAATACGATAGTTACAAAACTAATCTTATTACATATATCATAAAATTAAAGTTGATTGAAATTTTAATTAGAACTTGTCAAGATATCTTCACAAATTAGGAAGCTACGAAACAATATGTTGAAAACAAGTAAAAATGAGGAAAAAAATATATGTTATTTTATATAATAGATAAGGGATATTTATGACTTTTTAAACAAAATCTCTCAATCTCCCTCGTTAACCCTCCGATTTGTGGGGTTAAAAAAATAGACAAAAGATGGTGAAATAAACCATCCCTTAACCCTCTATAACCCTTCCTCCTAAACCTCCACCCTCCAAGCATGGTTTTGTTTTTCCCTCAGTTAACTTTTTCTCACTTAACTCTCTTAATCCTGAATCCAAGCAGACCCTAAGGCCTCGTTTGGTTCACGGAAGGGAAATTGATTCCCTTGTACTTTCCATGGGAATGGAAAAGTAGAATTCCTGTCACATTTCATTTTCGTTGTTTGGTAAAACAAGAAAACCACATAGGAAAGACCATTTGATTTCCTTTCCAGTGTTTGGTTGGTGCAAGAAAGGAAATCAAAAATATATCAATGTTTCAATAATATCCTTACCTTTTAAAATAAAAATGACATTATGAAAATCCAAAGAGACAAGGAGTTAATGGTAAAATAAGCAATAACACATGGTTAGTTTTGTCATAATTTATTTTAATAAATGTCGAAAAAAGAGGAGGAAAAATCAATTCTATGGGTCATGAGTGGAACCATATTCTCTCCCATTTTTTTTTTTTGTCAGAAAATTAGTTCCCAAATTTATGGCTACCAAACAAAGAAAAAGAATAACTTTTCTTTTCCGGTTCCTTAAATCCGTGAACCAATCGAGGCCTAAAGGTTTAAATATGAATTTATTAGGATAGATGTTGATTGCTTTCTAGAGTCGAACTATACACGTGCCAATTTTGGTTCGACTTTGCTAAATTCCACCATGCATCAATTTCTGACATGGTTCTGCACTTTACTTGGCATAAATATGGATGAGCAAACCTTATTTGAAATTTCATAGATTATACTAAAGTTTGGTGTGTCGTTCTGTCACTCTAAGTTAGGTTAAGCATAATTCGACTTTAGTTTTGTTTGGGTTTTCGTAATTTATATTGTGTTCCTATTTCGGACATAGGTACCCACTTTCCTAAATCATTTACGCGGCAGTCAATAATTACTAGTGTTCCTCAGAATATCAATACTAAATTTTAATAAAAATTACTAAATTTTTTTTGAAATTAATCTAAATAAATGTGACCAAGTCATTTATCCATTTTCTGCTAGGTTATGGTAATCCATTTTCAGCTAGACATGTACGAAGGACTAATCAATACCGTTTGCAGTTTTTCTGTGACAATGTGACAATGTATCTCAATATATTTTGTGCTTTCGTGGAACACGCGGTTAGCAGCAAAGTGTAGTGTCGCCTGATTGTCACAAAATAGATGTATAGCTAGCTGACGCTTGCGAAACTCTTATGTCTTGTAAAATGTATTGTAACCATGTCCATTCCAAACAAGTATTTGGCATAGATCTGCACTTAGCTTCCACATGATCTAGAGACATTGCTTGCTTCTTGAATTTTCATGAGATGTGAGAATTTCCAAGAAAAATACAATACCCCGTAACTGATCTTCTTGTGAAGTTGCAACATGTCCCATCTGAATCATAGTATGCTTTGAGAGCAAGATTGTCCACGGAAGGAAACAACAAACATTGTCCTGACGTTTGCTTGATATATCTAAGAACCCGTAGAACAACATCCGGCCAATGTGGTTTTGTAGGCTCATGTATGAATTGATTTAAAGTGTGAACTGAGTAGACTTTGTCTCGTCTTGTGACAGTGAGATCGGTCTTCCCACCAATCTTACTATTTGAACCTAGAATCCTTAAATATTCTAAGACATCCAATGCATATTTCCTTTTGAGACATGAAAATTCTTTTCTTCGATCGAGAAATATTCAATGCCTAGAAAATATTTTAAATCGCAAAGATCTTTCATACGGAAGTACTGGTCGAAAAGAATTTTTTAAGTCTTTCAATTTCTTGGAGATTATTGACTGTGAGTGGTATATTATCAACATAAATGAGAACCGCGGTAAAATAAGTACCTTAAACTTTAGTGAAAATTGATTAGTCGGCTTTGGATTATAAATAACAAGTAGTCTTTTTAACATTGTCCAATAAAGTAGAAAATCAGTTTCTTGATGCCTGTTTGAGATCATAAATAGACTTGTTGAGCCGACATACAAGTTTCTCTCCCTGTCGACCGGAAGGAGGCTCCGTATATACAATTTCATATCAATCCCCATGAAGAAAGACATTTTGATCTTCAAGTTCGTGTATGAACCAACTGCGAGCAGCAGCAACAGTAAGAAGGCATCGAAAAGTAACAAGCTTGGCAATAGGAGAGGTCTCGTGGTAGTCAGTACCTTCAACTTGAGTATAGTCCTTAGCTACAAGGCGAGCCTTATAACGTTGAATGGCACCATTGAAACAATACTTGACCTTGTAATATCATTTGTAACCAATAGATTTAGGTCGAGGAGAAAGAGTGTACCCCCGTTCTAACAAACTACCTAATTGTTTTCCTTAACTATAATAATTAACTAGTTACAAAATAATTTTAACTAACCATTTTTATTTATTTACTTAAGCTTTTAATAAAGGAAAAAAAAGGAGACACCCTCCCTCACATTTTGTTGTGTTACGGTAGTACACAACAACCCCTTCCTTCTCTCTCTCTCTCTCTCTCTCTCTCTCTCTCTCTCTCTCTCATCATCTCCATTGTCATCACCACCACCATCATTATTTTAATCCCTACCGATGCCGCAACAGCACAGTAAGTAGCAGCAGCTACGGCGGTAGTGTCGCGTCATACCATGTCGTGTCGCGCTCGTCAGAGCCACCGCCCGGCACCCTATCCCACTTGTCAGTTGTCCCTACCACCACGACCTCCCCAGCACTTCCTCCCTCGCCGGAAAGCTCCCTGCCGATCGGTCAGAACCCGACAAGCAACCCCCTTGTTTTTCCAGAGGACATTGTTATTTAATGGGGAAATTAATGAAATGTCCAAAAAACGAAAAAATTTTATGAAAAATCTACCGCGCAATAAAATTTCATTGCGTGCCCAGAATTAGCAAAAAATATATAAAGAGGGTTCCGAATGACCTTTTTGCCCTTCCTTCTAATTTATTGAAAACACCCACGAAACTACTTTTAAAAAAAAACGTTTCGATACTTCATCTTCTTCCATACGCTGCTCACTTTCGAATCTAGGTTTTCTCCTCAAAAAATTTCAAAAACTCGTTGAAAAATTTCGGAAAGACCGAGACAAACGGCAAAAGTGCTAAAACGGAGGTCCAAACATCATTTTTTTGCGATTCTAAAATTTCTAAAGGCCGTCTAACGGAGGAGCGGTTAATCTCAAGCTCCTCGAAGATACGCTCATTTTGCGACAAACCAGACCTTGTTTCGACCTCCCAGTCAAAAGTTATGGCCCTTCAAAGTTTCAACTGACCATAAAATGCAGGAGAATGGTCATTCTCCGTGTTAGAACACGAAAAATGTTAATTTCGCATGAGGGTGGCCATTCTCCGTGTTAGTAACACGGAGAATGTCATTCTCCATCTTAATTTACACGGAGAATGATCATTCTCCGTGCAAAATTACACGGAGAATGGTCATTCTCCGTCTTAATTTATACGAAAAATGGTCATTCTCCGTATAATTTAGCACGGAGAATGGTCATTCCAGTGTTAAAACGCAGAAGAATGACCATTCTCAGTGTTACAAACACGGAAAATGCCATTCTTCGTGTTAAATAAAACGGAGAATGGCATTCTCCGTTTTATTTAAAACGGAGAATGCCATTCTCCGTGTAAATTAGCACGGAGAATGGTCATTCTTCGTGTAATTTAGCACGGAGAATGGTCATTCTCCGTGTAATTTAGCACGGAGAATGGTCATTCCAGTGTTAAAACGCAGGAGAATGGCCATTCTCTGTGTTAGAAATACGGCTAATGCCATTTTCCGTATTAAATAAAACGGAGAATGGCATTCTCCGTGTTAAATAAAACGGAGAATGGCATTCTCCGTGTTAATTTACACGGAGAATGGTCATTCTCAGTGTTAAAACGTAGCAGAATGACCATTATTCGTGTAATTTAGTATGGAGAATGACATTCTCCGTTCTAAATTATACGGAGAATGATCATTCTCCGTGCTAAATTATACAGAGAATGGCATTCTCCGTATTAAATGACATGGAGAATGGCATTCTCCGTGTTAAATGACACGGAGAATGGTCATTCAAATGTTAAAACTACACAGGAGAATGGCCATTCTCCGTGTTAGAAACACGGAGAATGCCATTCTCCGTGTTAGAAATACGGAGAATGTCATTCAACACGGAGAATGACATTCTCCTTGTTAAAAATGCAGGAGAATGACTATTCTTCGTATGATATCGACGGAGAACAGTTGACAGAAACCTAATTTTTTTATTTTTTTGTTTTGTGGAAAAAAATTTTGACATGAATAAAGATTCAAGAGTTTTGGTTCTTCTTTCAAAACGATGCTAACTCTTATGGAAAAGAAGAAGATCTTCTCTCCATAATTGATCTACTTGTCGAAAAAGAAGAAGAAGAAGAAGATGAGTGATGATCGGAGTTCGACTGAAAAAAAAAAAGTATGCTGAACTACGAACGATCTTTGCGATCTCTACTGAAGATGAGAGCAATTGAATTCAGATCTCTCGTGAAGAAGAAAAAGAAGAAGAAGAAGAAGAAGAAGAAGAGAATCGCAAACCAGATCAGAGTTTGTGCGGAGGGATAGTTATGGTATTAATTTTGTAAATACAGAACATTTAAAGGGAATCTTGTAATACTTAACGTGGAAATATATAATTCTGGGCATTTCATAAAACCATCATGCAGGTGAATTTTTCATAAAAACCAACCCCGAAATTGGGTTTCTCAGCAATTTTCAAATAAATAAAATATTATTTTTAAAATTTTACTTCCCCTAATTTTTGTTTATCCAAACAAGTGAAGGAAAAATTAATTTTACCTTTATTTTATTCTTCTCTATTTTTCTTTCCTTCAAATTTTCCTCTCCCTCCACTCCTAGGTTCCCAAACACACCGTTAGGTTGCGTCAAACTAATAATTAGATAATAACATCCGTTTCAGCAATTTTCGTTAAGCGGTTTATACAAGCAGCTTACTCAGTACCTAAAAGAACATTTATTTCTTTTTAAATGCTATCAGCGACGGCCTGTCCAAATAGAGAAGTACTTGCACTAGTTTCTTGACATGATATCCTACATTTCCGCATTTATGATATCTACATTCAAGGGTGTCCAAAACAAGACACGATGAAAATAATATGTCGGTCCAATGTGTCTTTTTCACTGACACACTAAGTTTTTCGTTACGAAAAAAATAAAATAAAATAATTTATACTATTTTCAAATTATAATTTTTATTTATTTTTTAAAAATGTTTAAAAATATTATAAATTGTTAGTCCCGAAACTAATCTTAGATGATAGAAGGATCAGAAACAGAGATCTCACGCAAATAAGTTTGCTCCTCTTGTTCTGAGTTTAGGGCGTGTTTGGTAAATGGATTTGGATTTTGGATTTGGATTTGGAAATCTTAAATTCAAATCCAAATCCAAATCATGGATTTCAAAATCCAAATCCAAGTCCAAATCCAACTCCCACCAAACATAGGATTTGGATATATGATTAATAACTAAATTATAGTCATGGTCAATAATTAAGCTATTAATTAATTATGATTAATTATAGTTATTATTAATTATAAAATTAATAATTAACGATTAATAATTAATAATTAACGATTAGTTATTATTAATTATAAAATGAATAATTAACAATTAGTTAATTTTTAAATAAATAACAATTAATAAATAACGATTAATAATTACTAATTATAAATTATAATTAACGATTAACAATTCATAATTAACGATTAATAATTTTTAATTCACGATTAATAATTATAAATTATAATTAATAATTAGTAATTATAAAATTAATAATTAACAATTAGTTAAGTTTTAAATAAATAATGATTAATAAATAACGATTAATAATTAATAATTCATAATTCATAAATGTAAATTATAATTAATCTTTAATAATTAATAATTAACAGTAACGATTAATAATTTTTAATTAACGATTAATAATTATAAATTATAATTAACGATTAGTAATTAATAATTAATAATTAATATTTTTTAATAATTAACGATTAATAATTTTTAAATAAATAATGATTATTATAATTATAAAATTAATAATTAATAATTAACGATTAGTTAATTTTTAAATAAATATTAGTTAGTTTTTAATTAACTATAAATTAAATATTTTAAAAATAATAATTATAAATTAATATAATGATGATTAGTAAATTATTAATTAAATTATCATAAAATATGATTCTAATCGTGATTAAAATATTATTAATTAAGATTATAATAAAATAGTTATTAACAAATTATTAATTAATATTATAATAATACTAATAGATTATTTGTAACACCCAATTTTTAAATTGAGGATAATTTTGAACTTTTGTAAAAGTTTATTATTTAATAATAGGATTTATGATTTATGGAAATTTTTTAATTAATTTAATACTATTTAAAATTGGTAAATTATAATTTTGATGTGTTACCTAGTGAACTCTAAAACTGTTGAGCCTAGAGACTAACCATGACCATGGGGACCTAACCATGTGATTAGAATGACTATTTACAACTTTTTAGGCTAAGGGTATTTTGGTCATTTTGTGACTTTTGAATTATTTAGGATTTTGATTAATTGATAAATTTTAGATTATTTTAATAATATTTAAATTGATGTATTATAATTTTGGTCATTTTTTCATATTTTAATATTTTGGAAAATTTTAATATTTTTAATATTGTTTTTTATTGGATTTGTTTAGTCGGGTTTGAGTTTCGTCTCGTTCCAACTTGTATTGTGACCCGGGTAGCTTAAACTCTAGATGGGACCCAATATTAAGTTAAGCATGGCTCATAAGACCCAACATTTAAGTTAGTTAATTAAACTAATTTTTATCATGTTAGAATGGTTAGATACTCAAAACTAGATCATTTTGACCCCAAACTTGAACCTAGTCTAGACTTAACCATATGAGACTAAAGAGGGGCAATTAGGACATTTTTCATTAGCCCTAATGGACACTTTATGGCAGCCACCTTTAGGAGAGAATGATTTATTTCATTCATTACAATTTTGTCTCTTTTATTTTTCTTTTGTTCTTCCCCAATTTTAGAGAGCCTTCCCATTGATTTGATCTCCAAATCAAATCATTCCCTCACCAAACCTTTCATCAATCATTTCCATTCTCCAAGAGAAGGGTGCTACCAAGGATTAGAAGAGGAGTGCAAGGAGGAATGTCCACTTTGAGAGATCTTCGTATCGGAGCCGTGTCCTAAAAAATTTTATTGGAATTCCACTCCCAATAGGTAAAACCCATCCTCTAAATCGATTTCATTTGCATATAAATTAGTTTTGAATCCGTAGGATCCATCCTCATGCATGTGTCCCATTTAGATTCAAATTTGAGACCATTTGGAGCTCTCTTGAGAATTTTAGATATGTGTCTTGTGTCCTACTTGATAGATCCCAAATTAGGACACCCCATGTGTATATATGTATGATAATATTTTAAATAGATATTTAAATTCAGTTTTATAATGGTTAGAGAGTGGATTGATCTTAGTTAGGATGGTTAGAATGAGTTTCATTTGGATACCTATGTTTGTATCCAAGTATCTTGGCCTACATGTGTTCTTTTGTCAAATTCGTCATAATATTCATCCACGTTTTTATTAACCAAAGCAACTTAGAAATGTCATAACTTTTAGCTGAGAACTCCGATTTATCTCCCTTTTTTTTAAAAGAACCGTATCGAAGTTAGCTTTCCAAATATATATTTTAATATGCCAAATTCTTTCTATAACTTTCTGTAGAATTATTTGAGTGTCAGCTATACGAAAGATGAACGTGTTTCGGTATTTTTGCGATTCCAGGAGCTTCCGGACACTAAAATGCGATCCGTTTAAAGTTTCGGAAAGCTAACACAAAGGGCTACGACATACTTTAATCTTAGAATTTAGTGAATGCCCAATTGGTACAGTATTGGTTTTAAGAAGAAGAGTGACTATACGATATATGCATTTTGTGTAACCTATGAGCCTATGTTGTATGGGTATTAAATGAATATAGAGTATGCAATACATGATATGTTAGATGAATAAAATGATATATATATGATATATATCCTCTTTACATTAATGTATATATATGGTTGAATGCAAGCATGTAGGAATGCAATTAATATAATGTATATAAGCAATACATAAATGCATGAATGAAAGAATGATATACAATGTATGCATGAAAGTATATAGTGAATGCTAGATATGAATGCAAGGTATACATGTAATGATAGATATGAATGCATAATATATAAATAATATAATGCAATATATAATGATAGTATGTATGGTAATGTAGAATATATGATGCAAGCATGTATATGTCCACTGTTTTTTCTTTTCTTTACATTTTCCTTCCCTTCCCTTTCCATTTCAGTTTTTTTCTTTTTTCCCCCTTCTATTTTTACATGTTATATACAATGTATATAATGTATAGATGCATGTAAGTATGTTATATGCATGAATGAATGTCATATATGAATGAATGAATCAATCAAGGGTATAAGTAAAATATAATGCATTGTAATGAATGTTAACATATATAATGTATAAAAGTATGTATGTAAATGTGCATGCATGTATATATCTATGTAACTATGTAAATATACATGATGTAACATATGCCTATATATAAAAATATGTATGTAATGTGGATATGCATGTATGTATGAAGGTATGTATTTATATATATTATCTATTTTATATTATGCATTATTGTGGTTCACATTGTCTTGTGATTGTGTGAGTGCTAACCTAGGCTTTGTTAGGCCTAGTGAGACTTGTTAGACTTGTTTGGGCTAGGACTTGACCTAGTTGACCTAATTTGACTAGTGTGGTTGACTAGAGTTGACCAAGTGTTGACTTTAATCTACTTTGACCTAGACAGCATGCAGATGCATTGTACATTTCATTTATCATCTCTCGTATACATCTTGACCTGTGTTGCTCTAAATAGGACTCTGTGGATTCAGTTTGGACCTCTATACCTATCAGCTGTTCAGGTTATCAGGCGAGTACATTCTCTGACCGTTTTATACTTGCTAGAACGTCTATTCTTGCCATAGATTAATTTACTTGATGCTGACACATTGGTAACACGGATTGGTACTATATGGATCTTCTTTTGCGATGTTATATCCTTTGTGTTCACTAAATACATATTGTGATGTGTGTTTCACTAACATATTATATTTATTGAATACCTTTATCATTGTACACTCATTGTGCATATTGTACTCTTATTATCATATTGAGCTCTATTGTACAAGCCATTGTATAAGGTAACGTAACTGAATTGGATCATTGTGTATTGATTGGGGAGGGAGAGCAGAAATGGTTATGTGATCAATTCTATTGTATAAGAAATTGTATATGTCCATTGTACACCCACGTACAAAGTAGTCCCATTTTATTGTATAACCTAACACGTTTACATAACCATATTGTACTCTAAATCACATATTGCTTACAGTTCTTACTTATCATATATAGATATTTCCTATTATCATATCCTTGATCTGTTTTTCATATACATCTTCTTTCAGCGTTTCATGTATCTTAATCTATTGCACGTTATATTTTCTAACCTATTATGATCTGCGTGAGATGTATTGTGCTCGCTCCTGTCCTGACTGGACCTGTTGATAAATTTTATAGATAGCTTGGAGGTTGCCTGCTAGCCTAGAGGAGACACAGTAGAGATTGTATAGATAGTTATTTTTGTTGTCTTGAGTTGTATTTACTTTATGGATTACTGTATTTGAGATTTGAAATATTTTTTGGGTTTGTGTATCTTAGGCACTTAGACTTCTATCTGCGGTATCTCTTTATGGATTTCATATTTTATCTATCTTTTATCATACTCTACCTTAGATGTGATTGAGACTGTATTTGCTCTGTCACCTCCATTCGGAGTGTATATACTGTATAGGTACCTTTATATTGTTAGATGTTTGACCTAGGACAGCGTTCTACCGTCGACACTGCGGCGTATGCTGGACGTACCCACTTTTCGTGCCCTTACTCTAGGGTGCGGGTCGTGATACATTTTTAGTGGTGGCCCATGCAGGTCGAGTTTGTGTAGTGGTATTCGAACTAGAGTACCACTACAGCCTGCAGTAGGATTAGGACATATTTTTGAAGGTACTCAATCACAGTTAGGATCCCTTGAGAGATTCATGGAATGACCCTTGAGAATCTCATTATAAAATATCTCAAAATTTTATTCTAATAGTTTATATTTATCTTTCTTGGTTAGTTAATGAATTTGATTTTTGGGTATCCATTGTTGATTTAATTTAATCTTTGTCAAGATGAAATTATATGGGCTAGGTCATCTAAGTTATGGAATCTAGTCTTCTACAGTCACATTAGCCAGCATGGTGAGGACATATAGTCTGACTTTCGATATATTTCTCGGGTGTGGGAATTTAAAATTTTTGCAGCCAAGCTAGCGGCATCGCAAAAATTTTAAATACTATGATTCTAGAGGTATGTGCCTAAGTCGAGGACTTTGTGATTATCGTAGCCTTGCTTACTAGTATGACGAGGATTTAGAGTACCATGATTTTGGATAGACGCATATGACTATCAGATTGTACCTTAAATGTTCTTGAACATGTTTTATCTACTTTTGTTTCAGTCATTCTCAAAAAAAAAAAAGAATTATTGTTTGTTTTGTTTGTTTTGCTTCTAATTATTTAACTTAGGAGTAGCTTTAGCTGTATTATAAACCTTGTGTAACTTCTTACTATGAATTTCTTCTTAATATAATGAATCGATGATTTTGCTAGACCTTATCTTGGATTTGATATTATAGCTCTGGTTTTAAAATGGTTCTTCTTTTAAACAGATAAGCAGAACAGATTTTATTGTTATTTTCTTCTTGCTATTATTCTTGTATTAAATAATAATAATAATAATAATAAAACTGTCTTGATTATATCAATCACCTACTTGCAATCTTGGTAGGAATCTAAATGTTGGTCTTGATATGGAATTTAATTTTTATATTAGGACATGAGAATATATATATAGCGGACACAGACACTTTGCCTGACACGTATGCATGCTACACTTTGATTACCAATCCATCTAAATACATATTAATATGTTGTTGATGTTAAATTCTCAAAACCCCAATATCTCTGACACAATACAGTTTCAGAGAATAGTTCTCTGTTTTTTTTTCAATTTAAATTCGTAATTTAAATATAAATTTTATATTATTAGTTGTTGTTTACATCACTGCACATGTATGTTATATACATGGTTTCAATTCTTAAAGAAATTGGTTAGGTTTTGTGTTTGAATTTGTCAAATCTGAGACCGTGTGCATATTAACCCTTGATACTGGATTACAAATGTTTAGTTCAATTTGCCTTTTTTTTAATGTAATATTTTGAGGTATATACATTGTTGAATTTATGGATAGTATGTTAGGGTTTTATCTCTATCATGTTAGGATGTGTTGGGAGCATTGAGTTGGTTGTGATGTTTCAAACCCCTAAAATCTGAAACTGCATTATATTAATATTACACTGGTTTAAATGTTAGCTTATTTTCAGATTTTGTATGTAAATGCTGAACTAAAACTGGGTTTAACCTTTCAATACTAAAGCTATAATCCTGTACAAGGACACATACACCCTAACTTAGTATACACTGCCATGTAAACCTAACCCTTCCTCTCTATGTTATGTTCATATATCTATATAGACATATATATAGAGTTTATGCATACATGTTATAATGTATATAGATACATAACTAAATTTCTACCTCTTTATATATATATATATATATATATATATATATATATATATATATATATATATATATATATGGTTAGCCATGCATGTTATGAGTAAATAGGTTGTGTATTGTAGATTGTTTAACCAATATGCCGTGAGTAGTGTAACTTGATAGCTATTGTTTTGAAACCCAAATCCTCCTATACACTTTCATGTATATTTCACATACACACATGCCTACTATCTAACCATATGAACATGTCCACATACACCCATACACACACGAACTACATAACTTTTAGAACTTACAATTTAGTCTTAACAGGATTAAGAGAATCTTATATTGTGATTGGATTTCAATGCAATTGACTTTCATTCTTTAACTTTTGATTTTGATTTTTTTTCTGTACCCCTTTATAGATAATTGGTAGTTATCTTTATTTTATTTTTGATAAGTACCATTTTTCATATAAGATGGTAGACGTCCTTACAGTTTTGATGATTTGTTATTTCTGTATCTTTTTCAGTTTAACACCCCTGATTATTTGTATGTTTGATACCCTATGACCATTTTGGTCTAGCATGACTAGTATACCTAGATGAGACTTTTGTTAGCCTAATGATTATATCATGTTTTTGAATATGGCTAATCAATTAAGTTTAACTAGTGATGTCACTAATATTTATGTAATCTCTATCAAGTTGCTACTTAAACTTAGCATTGTCCTAAATGTTCTATATCATATTGTTATGATTGTATCATACTGCATCATATTGTTATGTTTTGTCTAACATATATTTGTAGACATGCAGTAAGCATGATCAAGCCTTGACAAAGCAGGACATATGCAATAGAGAATTATTGATGGGCCAAAGACGGCGTTGTACAAGAAGATTTCTCTGAACCGCCTAACGACCTATCAGGGGTTCGGGGGCGAAGCCCCCGAAAGGTATTCATATTTTCAGATCTGTTTATCTTTGGACGACTGCCGTCAAGGAAAAATACGTATTCAATGTCAGAAAAAAGACGTCATCAAAAGGGCTATTAGTTTTCATATTTATTCTGTATTTTTCCTTTTATTGAGTCTAGAAAAAATGTGAGATTGATCGGATCGGTACTGGCTTAGGTTTTTCTCAGTCCACAAATAAAAATAAGCCTACCTACGTATCCCAAAAATCCACAATTCCAAAAAGCCCAAAACCTATGCAAATTTGGTTTATTCCTTACTGTTCTGAACCAGCAGAACTCTGACAGAACTCTGACCAAGTTCGGTCCGAGTTCGGCCCGAGTTCGGTCTGGGTTATTTGAAATACAGTTCCCTCCAAATCTGCATGCAACGTTCGTATGCGAAATCCTAGCATCCGAACTCTGTCCGAACTCTGCCCGAGTTCGGTCGTCCAAAAATACTATAAATAGAGTTGAGATTACCATTCATTTCAATAATCCAATTTCATCTCTTCTCTTCTCTATCTAAAGTGTTCTGAGCTTTTACTTTCATATCTAAGCCTTTACGACTCTTAGCCAAGCCAGTACAGTTTCTGTTTAATCTAGAGTTTGGTGTTGAAGAGTTGTATCGGAGGTTGTATTCAGAAAACATTCCAGTTTTCCAATTGTCTTCTGGAGCCGGTCGTTCGCTCGTCACCAAGCACGGTGTTGTGGAGTCAGTCGTGCGCTCATCACCAAGCACGATATTGTGAAGTCGGTCGTGCACTTGTCACCAAGCACGGTGTTGTAAGAGTTGCAAGCACTCAGTTAAAGCTTGTGTCATAGTGGATTAACATCGAGCAAGAGTACTCGAGACTGGATTAGTCCTCTCAGAGGGATACCAGTATACATCGCTGTGTCACTGAGTTTGAATTCTTGACTCTTACTTTACTGCATTTATTTACTGTCTCCTATTTACTGCCATAGTTATTACTTAAGTTTTTAATTGGTGATTATTTTCCGCTGCACACGCACACACTCTATTCACCCCCCCTCTAGAGGTGCTCAACGGTCCTACAACTTTTACTACCACCATATGCCATGACCCTGTATGTCGTCCTTTTAAATCGTATAATTTGTTTAAGTTCTGAGATTTTGATTGTGGGGGTTTGACCTAGAAGGAGTATGAACATTTTAATTTCGAGGACAAAATTTTTCTAAGGGGGGTAGAATTGTAACACCCACTTTTCTAAATTGAGGGTAATTTTGAACTTTAGTAAAAGTTTATTATTTAATAATAGGATTTATGATTTATGGGAATTTTTTAATTAATTTAATACTATTTAAAATTGGTAAATTATAATTTTGATGTGTTAGCTAGTGAACTCTAGAACTGTTGAGCCTAGAGACTAACCATGACCATGGGGACCTAACCATGTGATTAGAATGACTATTTACAACTTTTTAGGCTAAGAATATTTTGGTCATTTTGTGACTTTTGAACTATTTAGAATTTTGATTAATTGGTGAATTTTATATTATTTTAATAATATTTAAATTGATGTATTATAATTTTGGTCATTTTTCATATTTTAATATTTTGAAATTTTTTTATATTTTTAATATTGTTTTTATTGGATTTGTTTAGTCGGGTTTGAGTTTCGTTTCGTTCCGACTTGTATTGTGACCCGGGTAGCTTAAACTCTAGATGGGACCCAATATTAAGTTAAGCATGGCTCATAAGACCCAACATTTAAGTTAGTTAATTAAACTAATTTTTATCATGTTAGAATGGTTAAGTTAGATATTCAAAACTAGATCATTTTGACCCCAAACTCGAACCTAGTCTAGACTTAACCATATGAGACTAGAGAGGGGCAATTAGGACATTTTCTATTAGCCCTAATGGACACTTTATGGCAACCACCTTTAGGAGAGAATGATTCATTTCATTCATTACAATCTTGCCTCTTTTATTTTTCTTTTGTTCTTCTCCAATTTTAGAGAGCCTTCCCATTGATTTGATCTCCAAATCAAATCATTCCTTCACCAAACTTTCCCTCAATCATTTCCATTCTCCAAGGTAAGGGTGCTACCAAGGATTGGAAGAGGAGTGCAAGGAGGAGTGTCCACTTTGAGAGATCTTCGTATCGGAGCCGTGTCCTAAAAGATTTCATTAGAATTCCACTCCCAATAGGTAAAACCCATCCTATAAATCGATTTTCTTTGCATATAAATTAGTTTTGAATCCGTAGGATCCATTCTCATGCATATGTCCCATTTAGATTCAAATTTGAGACCATTTGGAGCTCTCTTGAGGATTTTAGATATGTGTCTTGTGTCCTACTTGATAGATCCCAAATTAGGACACCCCATGTGTATGTATGTATGATAATAGTTTAAATAGATATTTAAATTCAGTTTTATAATGGTTAGAGAGTGGATTGATCTTAGTTAGAATGAGTTTCATTTGGATACCTATGTTTGTATCCAAGTATCTTGGCCTATATGTGTTCTTTTATCAAATTCGTCATAATATTCATCCACGTTTTTATTAACCAAAGCAACTTAGAAATGTCTTAACATTTAGCTTAGAACTCCGATTTATCTTCCCTTTTTTTAAAAGAACCGTATCGAAGTTAGCTTTCCAAATATATATTTTAATAAGCCAAATTTGTAACACCCAATTTTCCAGATGAGGGTAATTTTGAAATTTTATAATTATAATTATTATTTATTGATTATTATTTTATATTATGACTTTTTGTGATTTTTAATCATTTTTAAACTATTTAAATCAATGACTTGTGGTTTTGACGTTTTGCTAGTGAAACCCTAGAGACTGTTTGACCTAGAGCCTAACCATGTGATTATGATATTTTAATATCATTTTTGGCCTAAGGATATTTTTGCATTTGACCTCTTTGAATTATTTTGATATTATTTTATTATTTATGATATTTTTTTGGGGTTATTTGAGTCGGGTTCGAATTTTAACTCAATTCGACTTGAAACGGGGACCCGGGGATAGTTTGACTCTAGTGGGACCCACACACTAGTTAGACATGGCCCACATGATATTAATTTTAGTCCACATGATAGAAATATTTTAGTTAGAGGTTAGACTAATTATTATGGATAAGGTTAGTGTGATTAGAGACTTTAGAATGACTAATTTAGCCCCAACCAATTAGCCCTTTCCTAATACTCATAGAATAGGTTAGTGGGGGCATTTTGGACCTTACCATAATAGGACAAATAGCCCCATATGGCCAGCCACTTTGGGAGAGGATAGGCTCAAGTTCATTTCATTATTCTCATCCACACTCTCTCTCTTGTTCTTCCCCAAATTCCTAGAGAGCAATCCCTAGCAATTTCTCCACCAAATCATTCTATTTCACCACCAAATCTTCTTCTTTCCTTCTCCATTCTAGCCAAGGAGGAAGCTACCCAAGTTTGGGAGGATTCGGAGCTCGTTCGTGTCCTTTTGGAATCTCTACGTGTCGGTGTCGCTCCGGGAAGGCTTTTTTTCGATTCGATCTACCGGGAGGTATATATCCCTTCTTCTTTTTATTTCCTCATGCATATAGGTCTATTTTGAACCCATAGGAATGACCCCATAGTTGTATCTCCAAAAGTTCGAATACCACTACAAAATTCTTTCTATAACTTTCTATAGAATTATTTGAGTGTCAGCTGTACGAAAGACGAACGTGTTTCGGTATTTTCGCGATTTCGGGAGCTTCCGGACACGAAAATGCGATCCGTTTAAAGTTTAGGAAAGATAACACAAAGGGATACGACATACTTTAATCTTAGAATTTAGTGAATGTCCAATTGGTACAGTATTAATTTTAAGTAGAAGAGTGACTATACGATATATGCATTTTTGTAACCTATGAGCCTATGTAGTATGGGTATTAAATGAATATAGAGTATGTAATACATGATATGTTAGATGAATGAAATGATATATATATATATATGATATATATCCTCTTTACATTAATGTATATATATGGTTGAATACAAACATGTAGGAATGCAATTAATATAATGTATGTAAGCAATGCATAAATGCATGAATGAAATAATGATATACAATGTATGCATGAAAGTATATAGTGAATGCTAGATATGAATGCAAGGTATACATGTAATGATAGATATGAATGCATAATATATAAATAATATAATGTAATATATAATGATAGTATGTATGGTAATGTAGAATATATGATGCAAGCATGTATATGTCCACTGTTTTCCCTTTTCTTTACATTTTCCTTCTCTTTCCTTTCCATTTCTGTCACTCCCGTTCCCAGAATGCGTATTTTTATTCGTGTACAACTCATGTATTTATTTAGTATTTATCATGCATTATCCTGTATTTAAATTCCTTTAATTTTCATGTTAACTAATTAGCTGCTCTTTAATTTTCATGTTTATTTATTTTCTGTAATTTTATTTTCTGCTTTAGTTAGTCTTTTCGGGTTGGCCTTGTTGGACCCGAATGCAAACCCGGCCCATTGGCTCCCACCTACCACCCCCCCTTTGCTATTTAAAGCTCCCCTCTCCATTCTCTCTCCTCATTACTCATTCTCACCATTACTTCTTCTTCTTCCTCTCATCACTCTCCACCCACCAGCAGTAGCAGTAGGCAAGTGCAATATTGCTTCTCCTTCATCCATTTTTATGGATCATTACTCTTCCTCTCAAGATTCTGAGAGAGTTTACTACTTGGCATTTTCGATTTCTATGGCTGGTTTTTCCTAGATCTAAGTTGCTATATTTTCGTTTATTCATGGGTTTTGACCTCCCAACTTAGCGTGTTTTCTGGCTGGGAACCTCATTTTCTGGCTTGGGACGAAGGCTGAGTCACGCACACGTTCTTACGTGGCTGCGTGGATTTTTAGTCACGCACACGTCTCTACGTGTCTGCGTGTATTTTCAGTCACGCTCACGTTCTCATGAACGTGCGTGTATTTTCAGTCACGCTAACGTTCTCATGAACGTGCGTGTATTTTTAGTCACGCACACGTCTCTACGTGTCTGCGTGTATTTTCAGTCACGCTCACGTTCTCATGAGCGTGCGTGTATTTTCAGTCACGCACACATCCATGAGTGCGTGTATTTCCAGTCACGCACACATCCATGAGTGCGTGGATTTTTAGTCACGCACACGCCCACGAGTGCGTGCGTGGATTTCTTATCATTTTCCACACTCACACTGTGTATGCCAACAGGAACCATTTTCACGCTCACTTCGACTAGACATGTTGGCGTGACTTTCGGCCTTAGCTTAGACTTGCTGGCGTGACTTTTAACCAGGGTGTTTCTATTTGCTCTATAAATTATTCATTTAATGATGGCATGATAATTCTTATATTATATTCTTACGCCTTTTGGCGTGAACTTGATAAAATCATGACATGTTAATATTGTAAATATGGATTGTTGTGTTGAATGTGTCATGTGTCTTGATTGATCCATGGATACCCAGATTGACTGGAACTTAACTCTGAGGAGTTACAGACTCGACCCTGTGTAATACTAATCGACTTTCATGCCTTGATACCATTAATAATAATGGTTATCTTTACTAAAATTGATCATGCGTTCCTAGTTGGAACTAAGAGACTGGCTAGTCGTCTTATTGAATGAAATAAATGAGACACGTTCATGTAATGAACTATTGTACTCGATTAGCCAATCCCGAATATTGGCATACAGGTACATGCAGGTTTCAAATTATTTATTTATCTATTTTACAAAAACAGCATGTGTACTTTATGGTCAAGGCATGATTACTCCGTGGTTAGACTTGATTGTTGCATCACGCTATGTAAAACCTACAACCTAGCCGCACGGGTATCGTTGTAGAGTTGCGCATATCGTACCCCGTA
Source organism: Iris pallida (assembly GCA_029216955.1). NCBI lineage: Eukaryota > Viridiplantae > Streptophyta > Magnoliopsida > Asparagales > Iridaceae > Iris > Iris pallida. The sequence continues at coordinate 4,351,803 of JANAVB010009994.1, forward strand.
CAAAAGTACTCATTTGAATGACCATGATCCACGGCATGGAACTTCACTCAATGTAGAGACTATTAAGTTAAATAAAATAATGATGGCATGGAGAGAATGGATTTTCGAGTTCTTACATGGCAGCCCCCTTGGGACTATTAAGTGCCCGACGGACCGGCTGGTTCCCACAGATACGGTAAATCTGTCACACGGGCAGGGAACGGTATCTGCTTATATTATTGTACATGCTATAACGGCGGGTGTCCCGCTGGGACTCGTCTAACTACATGATTGGCGCAATTGATTGATTGGATAGACTAGCCTTGCTTGCACATAGTAAGAACTGAGGAATCCCTAATTGCATAATTCCAGGATAATTTGGGACTCACAATAGCAAGCCGTAGTAGTTGATTGGCCGTTCAAGATGATTTGTTTGTGTACTACACCTACTCCGTCGCCTAACTGAGATGATCAGAATGTCAGGACATGACGGGCTAACTTCTGTCCTTGTTTGGTTGGGAGGTTGGTTCGAAGTGTCGTGATGTTATGTGAATTCTAGTGGAAAGCAGAGATCTATTATTATATTTTCTTACTTACTGGTTTAGTCCTTCATATCGTCCTTCCTTGTGGTACTTGTTATTAGAGGTCTAACCTCTCTGGTTTTGCATGGCCAGATTTAGAGCCGGTCCCCGAGGATCCAACTTACTTCTACCTCCAAGATGGTCAATACTAGAGGGATGATCGCAGGAGGACTCGAGTGGGTTTCCTTACTTCACTGTTCGTTTTGTCATTTACTTTATACTTAGCCGTTTGGCACCGACATGTTAGTCGGATTGTCTTGCTCTTACTTTCGCATAATTGTAACTAAAGTCAGACTGCAGCTGATAACAATTGTGTATATGTCACAATACCATCTGGCTATGTTTAGTAAAGCCAGATCCTAAGAACATTTTGACTGAGCGTTTGGAACGCCTTACTGCTTTATTTTACATGTTCTCTATTTCCGTTTCTTGTTTTGAATGATTGAGACAATAGATGCGAAATGACCATAGTGAGACTTTTATGTAGTATGCACCCCCTCGTCTGGTTAGACAGCATTGATCGTATTATACGATATTCATCTACCCGTAATACGTAGCTGGCTGAGTCATTCCCCCGCTCTCCAGTATTCTGGTTCTGGGGCGTGACAATTTCAGTTTTTCCCCTTCTATTTTTACATGTTATATACAATGTATATAATGTATAGATGCATGTAAGTATGTAATATGCATGAATGAATGTCATATATGAATGAATCAATCAATCAAAGGTATAAGTAAAATATAATCCATTGTAATGAATGTTAACATATATAATGTATAAAAGTATGTATGTAAATGTGCATGAATGTATATATCTATGTAACTATGTAAATATGCATGATATAACATATGCCTATATATATAAATATGTATGTAATGTGGATATGCATGTATGTATGAAGGTATGTATTTATATATATTATCTATTTTATATTATGTATTGTTGTGGTTCACATTGTCTTGTGATTGTGTGAGTGCTAGCCTAGGCTTGGTTAGGCCTAGTGAGACTTGTTAGACTTGTTTGGGCTAGGACTTGACCTAGTTGACCTAATTTGACTAGTGTGGTTGACTAGAGTTGACCAAGTGTTGACTTTAGTCTAGTTTGACCTAGACAGCATGCAGATGCATTGTACATTTTATTTATCATCTCTCGTATACATCTTGACATGTGTTGCTCTAAATAGGACTCTGTGGCTTCAGTTTGGACCTCTATACCTATCAGCTGTTTAGGTTATCAGGCTAGTACATTCTCTGACCGTTTCATACTTGCTAGAACGTCTATTCTTGCCATAGATTAATTTACTTGATGCTGACACATTGGTAACACAGATTGGTAATATATGGATCTTCTTTTGCGATGTTATCTCCTTTGTGTTCACTAAATACATATTGTGATGTGCGTTTCACTAACATATTGTATTTATTGAATACCCTTATCATTGTACACTCATTGTGCATATTGTACTCTCATTATCACATTGAGCTCTATTGTACAAGCCATTGTATAAGGTAACGTAACTGAATTGGATCCTTGTGTATTGATTGGGGAGGGAGAGTAGAAATGGTTATGTGATCAATTCTATTGTATAAGAAATTGTATATGTCCATTGTACATGTAGTGACCCGCTCCGCCCTAGCGGAACGCCGATTCAAACGGCAAGTGCAACGACTCAAACGAGCCGTCGACCCGAAGAGTTGGCATCGACCTGATGAAGAATCGATGCAAGGCTTACATTGACCCGTCAAGATAAATCCAGACTCAGACTTTCAAAGGCGCGCTCGGAGTATCGCTCGGCCGATGCGAACATCGCTAAGGTGGGTGGCTCCGATGAACCCGTCTTTGCTTAGCCTAGACACATAATAATTCGGACACTATCACTGAAATCGCTAGGCGATAACACCGCGCATGCTAATAAATGACCCAACGCACCTAGCTAAGGGATTAATCCCATCTTGTATGCTTGTATAGAATATGGAAAGGAACATAGAAAGTACGAGAACTCTCGCACCGCGCTCCACGCTCGTGCTAAGGCACAAGCTTACGTTCAAGTCCCTTATGCGTTCAACAATTAAACAATGAATGGGTTACAACAATGAAACGGGAAGACTATCGACATAGTCGTTCCGAGTAGAGTTTAGCAACATTGAAAGACTATGGGACCGATGGGTCGCCAAGGCGACTCCCGCACGAGGAGTTGCAAAATGTATGAATGAATGAATGAACAAATAAGTGAATGAATGAATCAACGAATGAAAGAATGAATACGTGAATGAATCGATGAACAAACGAACAAGGGAAAGAAAGAAAAGAAAGAATGAATGAAAGATAAGAAAGGAAAGGGATGGTTAGCGACAGGTGTGACGGGCACGTGCAACGGGGCTCGCTACCCGCGCTGTAAGGACGCCAACCTGGTCGATAACGCATTATAGCTAAGGGTTAGCCTACGGCTCGGAGACAGCCGTTAAGTTAAATGACAAATAATACGAAATGATCGTGGACAATTCCCTCGTATACGGGAGGTAGGAGATATAAGGGATTTCCAGCGGCACGGTCAAAGGGAGGACGTGGCCGGTCCGGACGGAAATCAAAATGGCTTACGGGCTGCTTGGGTGTGGACTTGGCCATCCAGGGGACGTAAGTGCAGCAGTATTTTCAAGAGACTAACGGTGTGTGCCAGCCCGTACCCTACGTTAGTTGAGAAATACAACGGCTTGGATGTCCAAAATGGCTTGTGATGCCAGCGACCGGTGCATATAGATTTAAGTGGGCTTTGCTGGTGGCAATCCACGTGCAAGTCCTTGCATTGAAATAAAAGTGGTCTAAGTTAATCTGAACAAAACGTCCTCTGAACAGACATCGAATATAAAGCACAAATGATCAAAAGTACTTCGTGCAAGGAGTTAGAAAACGAGCCTACGACGTGCTAGAACCGAGGCAGGGACACGTCCTTAACATTAAAAGTTCACATGAATCACGTCAAGTTATTTTCTATGAATTGTTGACTAACTTGGTTTACTTTGGACAGGGAAGGCCGGACGGTAAGTATGGGTAAGTCATGCATGTATTTTCATGCGACACTTGTATTCGGCAACACGAGATAGGCTACGAAATATGGCATGAAACTGATCCTAAGGCAAGATTAGAAAGACAATGAATGATAGAGATGCACAAAAGTAAATAATACGTGTTTGGTAATGATAGCATTGTGGGCGAGCTAGCCTCCCCACCAGTGCATAACAATGTACTGATAACCCCACAGTCTACTTGCAAGATGCAGGTATCGTCGGCGGGTGCGGAGCTTCCATCGAACGTGCTAAGGCGCGGAGCTATCTCTGGAGCCTTGGAGCGTTGCAAGGAGCTGAAGCACCCTATATAGGACATAATGTATCGGAACATCGCCATGAATCATTCCATGTTGTAAGCCACTTGGTACGTCTTTTATGTTTCAGAGAGAGAGAGAGCTTGAGCGATTTGTAATATCGGCCTAGCGCCGCTTGTAAACTTCTTGAATATCAATAAAGAGTTAAATTTGCTTCAATTTGTGTTCATTTACTTTTCGCTGCAAATGGGGACACTCTGTGCGACTCTGTGGCCTAGCTCAAATCGGCCGTTTCTGGACTTAGCCTTGCACGGGCGCAACCTAGGCCCGTGCGACATCACGCCTTAGCGAGGACGATCGCTCCTACGGGAGCGGGACGTGACAGTACACCCACGTACAAAGGAGTCCCATTTTATTGTATAACCTAACCCGTTTACATAACCATATTGTACTCTAAATCACATATTGCTTACAGTTCTTACTTATCATATATAGATATTTTCTATTATCATATCCTTGATCTGTTTTTCATATACATCTTCTTTCAGCGTTTCATGTATCTTACTCTATTGCACGTTATATTTTATAACCTGTTATGATCTGCGTGAGATGTATTGTGCTCGCTCCTGTCCTGACTGGACCTGTTGATAAATTTTACAGATAGATTGGAGGTAGCCTGCTAGCCTAGAGGAGACACAGTAGAGATTGTATAGATAGTTATCTTAGTTGTCTTGAGTTGTATTTACTTTATGGATTACTGTATTTGAGATTTGAGATATTTTCTGGGTTTGTGTATCTTAGACACTTAGACTTCTATATGCGGTATCTCTTTGTGGATTTCATATTTTATCTATCTTTTATCATGCTCTACCTTAGATGTAATTGAGACTGTATTTGCTATGTCACCTCCATTCGGAGTGTATATACTGTACAAGTACCTTTATATTGTTAGATGTTTGACCTAGGACAGCGTTCTACCGCCGACACTGCGACGTAGGCTGGACGTACCCACTTCTCGTGCCCTTACTCTAGGGTGCGGGTCGTGACATTATTAATTATGATTATAATTGGATATTAATTAATAAATTATTAATTATGATTATGGATATGATTAATAAAATTATTATAATTATGATTAATAAAGTAATAAATTATTAATTAGGATTATTATAAATTATCAAATAATAAAATTATTAATTAATAAATTAATAACTTAGGATATAATTATGATAACTAACTATTAGTTATTTTTTTATTAATTAACTAATTTTTAACAAAATTATTAAATAAATATTTTAACAAAATTATTAAAGTATAACTAATTTTTTTCTCCAAAATTCAACCAAATCAAAGTTCTGAATTTTGTCATACTTCCATATCCAAATCCATCTCCAATCAAACATAGGATTCCATGGATTTTTCTCCAAATCCATAAAAATTCAAATCCCACCTCCAAATACGATTTACCAAACGGACCCTTACGGACTTTCGATATCCAAAAAAAAAAAAAAAACTTAAGCCGCTGCAGAGGCCTTTATAATATTCTGATTACAATTTCTGTTACAAACTGACAAAATAACTTTTCGTTCTTCCTTACAATCGCAGTTGCAAATAGAATGACTTTTTTTAATATCCTAATTTTGCGAACCAAGCATGACCTAAGATCTCGAGTAAGTTTTACATAGGACTAATTAGCGTTTAGATTTTTGAATTTTATATCTTCTTAGAGTTTAAGTCCTGATGGGTTCAATTAAACAATTTGAATCTTGATTTTTTATTTGTGATTTTTTTTTCCATTATCACTCTATTTCTAGCTTGTGTTGATTGTTGTCCTTGTACTTAGATAAAGAATATAATAGAAAAAAATCAAAAAAAAAAATTAGAATGCAAAATTTTCAATTGTACATGGTTAGAACTTAAGGGTCTGTTTGGATTGAGGGGAAAAAAACATAGTTAAGTGGGATTAAATGAGGGAGAGTCAAGTGAGGAAGAATAGAGTCGAACCTTTTTGGATTTGAGAGAGAGAGTTAACTGGGGGGTTGAATATTTTGAGTGAAAGTAGGATTAATAAAAATATGATAGTTACCAAATTATCCTTATTACATATGTCATAAAATTTAATTAGACCTTCTCAAAATATCTTCATAAATTAGGAAGGTATGGAACAAAATATTAAAAACAAAAAAAAATGGAAAAAAAATAATATTTTATAGAAACAAATAAGAAATATTTATGACTTTTTAAACAAAATTTTTCAATCACCCTCGTTAACATTCCGATTTGAAAGGTTAAAAAAATAGACAAAAGAGAATAAAATTGACCCTTACTTAACCCTCCATTCTAAACCTCTACCTCAAATATATGAATTAATTTTTTTCTCACTTTACTTTTTTTTTATTTAACTCTCTTAACTCTCAACCCAAGGGGACCTGAAGTCTACCTTGATATAAAATTCAGAATCAAAACCTTATTTAACTCTTTTTATATATGGGAATAGTGCTAAGGCCACTTGGGGGTACTGATCCAATCCCTCACAATGACGTGTCCCCAAAGAAGATTAAAAAACTATCCCCAAATAATAATAATAATGATTGGAACAAAACCACAACAAATTGAATTATGCAAACTTAACACATAGATTCGCTTTCATTGAAGGAAGTGTGGATGAGTAAGAACCCAAGAAATCTGCTTTTAGCAGATGATTGCAACATACCATGGCTCAAGTTCTGCCACGTAAATTCTTAACACAAACAATATATATTTTAACTAAAGAAGGCAAAAATTCTATTCTTCATGTGTCTTTTTTAATCATAAGTTCCTCAAATCTATCATATTTCCGCATAGGTGTCCCAATTCCAAACTCTTCTTTATTTCCTTGAATTACTAAACGGAAGTGGGGGGAGAAAGGAAAGGACAAGAGCTAACAATTTAATAATATGAGGGATCAAGACGTAAATTATTATTATTTTTTTTGCAAACTTTTAAAAAATAATTACATTTAGTGACAATTTGTTGCAATATACTGTCTTTATTCTAAAAATTTAAAAACTACTTTGCCTTTCATTCTACACATTTGATAAAAAAAATGCATACAATGGTATCAAAATATTTCTAGTATTAATATTACATTATATAATTTTTTATGGAAAAAAAAAATTAAATCCATTTCACACGAGGGAAAATGGTAACTAGAACCTCGAGGGAGTGAGGGAAATGAAAGTTCAACTAGTATAAAAAAGGGTTTTTTTTAGGGGCACCTCCACATTTACTAGGGGGCAGCCCTTACTTAGGGGACAGCCCATTGGGTGGAGATTTTACTAGGGGGCAGCCCAAATTTTACTAGGGGGCAGCCCACAAATTAGGGCAAGGGAGGGGGGTGAGCGGGGGCGACGAACGGCGGAGGGCGAGCGGGGGCGAGGTCGAGGAGGCGGAGGGCGTCGCGGGCGCGGCGGAGGAGGGCGGAGGAGGGTGCGGGCGCGGGGGTGAGGTCGGGGCGGCCCAGCCTTAGCGCGGCTGCTGCTTCTTCTTCTTCTTCTTCTTCCGAGGGCGCGGCGGAGGAGGGCGCGGGCGCGGGCGCGACGGAGGAGGACGTGGGGGAGGTCGGGGCGAGGTCGGTGCGGCGGAGGAGGAAGGGGCGGCGGCGGCTGCTGTTGCTTCTTCTTCTTCTTCGAGGACTGCCAACGTGTTGGCAGTCCTAGGACTGCCACTAAGTTGGCAGTCCTACTTGCTGGAGAAAATTGGGCTGCCCCCTAGTAAAAAAAATCTATGGCAAACTTGTAATTTTTTCAAAAAAAAAAAAAATGGGCTGCCCCCTAGTAAATGTGGAGGTGCCCCTAAAAAAAACCTAAAAAAGAAGAAGAAAAGCTAGAGGGAGGAAAGAGAAAAACTAGAGTACGGAAGAATGAAGGGAGAAGGGAATAAGGATCATATGGGAGTGAAGGTCGAGAGGAAGGTGGTCATATTCTTGCACTATATATTGGGTTCGATTTAGTAACAAAGGACAATAGAAAATAAAATTATCATTTGAGTATGTAGCAAGAGGGGAAGGGATACACATTTGATACTATCAAGTTCAGTCAACAATAGAAAATATTAGCTCGTGGATTCGTTGTAACGAAATTGACGCATAGATCTGATGGATGCAAACAAAGCACATGTAAATACACATGTGTCATGTGAGCCATAGAGATATCTCCTGTGGGAAAAGAACTTGACGAACTTGTGACAATAATGATCATCGTTAATGAATAGATAGGGGATGTACGATTACAAGGGTGGTCATCGAACAATAGAGAAATTGTGAATACCGTAAATATTTAAGTGAGAAAAAAGTGCCCAAGATGTAAGTCAATTTTTTTTTCCATCATTTTTTTCTAACAAATTGCACTTTGTCTTTGAATAGGTAACTACTATTGCTAAGGAAACCTAGAAAAAGAATTTCCCACGTTTAGTCTAAGAAACTTTATTATATCTAGGGGTACAACTCGGGCGGGTTGGGTCGAATTTGAGGTCAACCCGTGCCCAACCCGATAGATCATAAGCCTAGCCCAAGCCCAAGCCCGACCCGACTTCGGGTTCAACATATGAAGCCCAAGGCCAAGCCCGGAGGATCGGATTGGGCTCGGGTTGGGTCGGGTCCATCGGGTTTATCGGACTCTAATATGATATTTGAAATAATTTTAAACAAGAGTAATATTAAATGCATAATCAAATAGCAATCAAGCCTCAATCATTACAAAATAAAACTGAAATGAGATTTAGGATAAGGAATTGAAGAGTTTGGGTGGAAAAAAAAAATTATAGTTTAAATTTTTTATTTAAGTAGTATGAAACAATATATATATATATATATATATATATATATATATATATATATATATATATATATATATAAATTATATATATGTCGGGTTTCGGGTTCTTCGGGTTACCCAACACATGAACCCAAGCCCAACCCGATTTTTGATCGGGTTCAAAAGGGTTCAAATATTTTAGCCCGAACCCGAATATCTTCAACCCTAATCCAACCCATTAACGGGTTTACCCGATCGGGTTCGGGTTTAGCCCGTCCGAGTTGCACCCCTAATTATACCGTTACAACCATTGAATTCATAAATAATATACCATTTTTCTAATAATGGAATAATATTTACAACACCATCTACAACAACTAGGTGCTATGTACAAAAAAATATTACGATATAAAGAGTTATTGCAGGAACTTGTACAAAATTATAAAAGCAATATTATGGTCATCTCCAACCGTAGTCTCAAGACATTCAATTGAGGATAATTCTTCTCCAACAAAAACCATCAATTAAATATTTTTTTTTGATTGAATAGTGGTCCGAGTCTCAAATTTAAGAAAAGAGATACAATTTTCAAATTTGATGATCCACTTTTTATAACGAGTAGTGGAGTTTGGCGAAATGTTTAGAGTGGCAAACGATGTTTTAGAAGAGTAAATTATATTTTTGAATAGGCCAAATTATATTTTAGAATGGACTTATATATAAAATTATAATATTTACAAGAAACTTAAAAATTTGGGGGGAGGGCATAGCCCTCCTTAGTCTCCATTGCGCTTTGTCCATGTTTATAATTATTTTATTCTATATCATTTAATTTATAAATATAATCAATATATTAATTATACTATTAAAATGTTCTTGTTGGGATCTTTCAATAGAGTATATAATATTGAATATATTTATTAATAGTTTTTTTTGATTTTTTTTTTGATAAATTTGGGGTCCTCCAAATAATTTCAGAAAATTTTATTTTTGTGTAAAAAATATATATGTATTAATAATATATATTCACATAGTATACATGATTACATAAGAATAATTATAAAAATTTAATTTATGTAAAAATAAATTATTTGAGGATAGGTGGATCGAAGTTATAAAGTTTTAAGCATAAAATAATTAAAATATTTTGTTAACATGTATCCTAAGGATACATGCTAATACATTAACAAATGTACATTTTATACAGAAAATTTGTTGTAGCGAAAATATATTTATATAAATTCGGCGAAACAAAATAACTATGAAAAAAATTAGGAAAGACGAAACGTTCCACCAACTCAGTTGGTGGAAAAATAGATTAACATTAAAATATGGCATAGAGGATTTCCGCCAACTTAGTTGGCGGAAAATGGGCGAGCCGGATTTTGTTTAGGGGTTTATGTGAATTTGTTGGTTTTAGAAGAGTGTTTAGTGCACGAACCAATGAGCCAATCCCAGAGTGTTTAATGCACGAACCAATGAGCCAATCCCTTGATTTAGTGCATCAACCTACCCCTTGTTTTAATGCATTCATTCTCATGCAACTCTTATTCATTCACAGCCTCCAACTCCATTAATTTAATGCATGAACTAATGAACCAATCTCTTGATTTAATGCATGAACTAACCCATGCACATTAAGAAATCGAGGACCAACCCCAACCGACCTGAATCCTGCCAACTCAGTTGGCGGAAAAGTGCACATGCACGAAATTCTGCCAACTCGGTTGGCAAAATTTTGGTTGGTCATTTTCCGCCAACTCAGTTGGCGGAACGTTTCGTCTTCTCTAAAAAAAATTAAAACTTGTTTCGTTTTGCCTAATTTATACAAATATATTTTTGACACAACAAATTTTCTGCATTTTATATAGGTACTCCCGCAAATACATTTATCAATATACATTTTGTATTTATCAATACACAATTATTAGCGAACCTTAGTGACTATTGTGGTTACCGAGGAGAGGTATAAGACCCCGGCTGGATGGTGGAAGATCAGTGGATCGAGTCACGGGGGCATACTATTTCTTCCATTTATTTGGTGGAAGTTGGAGACAGTTGGTCCAACAGGTATGCAATGCAACGTACACAAAGTTTCGTGCGTATCCCATGCATCTCAAAAAAAATAAAATAATAATAATAATAATAAAATACACATTTATCAATGTATTGATAAAAAAATATATTGATAAATGTGTTTGTGAAAGTATCTATATAAATACGCTCATGTTAACAAAATCCTTCAAGTTGGTAAAAAAAAATTAGGTACTGTTTGGAAAAGGAAAAAATGAAGAAGAAAAATATTGAAAAAAGAGGAGGAAAATAAAAAATGATAGTGAAAAGAATGGAGGAAAATGGGAGAGGGAAACACTAAAAAAAATTCTTACCTGAGAGAAAAATAGAAAAAGATGAGAAAATTTTGAAATACTTTACCTCATTGCCTCTCAAAAAGTAATAAAAAGTTACAGAAATTTTATTGTACCGATATAATTTTATATAAAATTGACGAAAACGATAAAAGTTATGGAATTTAGCGTCCACGATAGCATCCGACATTGCGTGTGTCGAAAATTGGGCATGACCAATATTTCCGACACACGCAATGTCGGAAATTCGTTGGCTTGGTTTTTTCTTTACGTTGGTTCGGTTTTCTGTCGTTGGGTTGGTTCAGGAGTGAAAGTAAGTTGCGGATGGTTGGTGGTTGGAGGGGAGTAAAGTAGATTTGAGAAAAGGAGTAGGAGAAGTAGAAGAGAACAGAGAAGAATAAGAAGTAAGAAGGAGAAGAAGAAGAAGAAGAAGAAGAAGAAGTCTTGGTTAGTAAATCTAATCTAGCATTTTATATTATCATTCTGTTAGCATTTTATATTATGATACTTTTAGCATTTTATATTAACTCTAATGCTAACATCTAACCTAAGACAAATCTAAACCTAATCTAGATCCCAATCATAACCATTAAGACTAATCTAGACCACAATCCTAACCCTTAAGACTAATCTACATCCCAATCCTAACCCTTAAGACTAATCTACACCTAATTTAGACCCTAATTCTAACCCTTTAGACTAATCTACATCTAATCTAGACCCCAACACTAACTTAAGCTAAGTCTTTAACCTAACATTAACCCTAACATAATCCAAACCAATTTCCTAAGCTAAATCTTTACTTTAACCCTTTGACAACCATCTCCCTAACCCGTAACTAAACCCTAACCTAAGCTAAATCTTTAACCTAACATTAACCTTAACCCTAACCCGTAAACTAAACCATTAACCTTATCCAAACCATTTTCCTAATCTTAACCCTAATCTCAACCCGAACTTAACCATAACATAATCCAAACCCTAATCATATATAAACCGAAACTCTAATCTATCATGCTCTTACATATGCGTTTTGACAACCATCTTTTTACAGATGGCTAGCCAAAACGACGGTTGTATACCGGGGGGACCAACTACAGATTTGATTAAGCAGCAACGTGAGTCGCACATATGTAGTCTGATATTTTCTGGAGAGGTATATTAAATTTTAATTGTGTTAGTAAATAAAATTTTCATTTTATATATTTAGTAATAATATAGTTTGTATGTTTTATATATAGCTATGTGATTATAAAAAGGAAGTGCGGTGTCGAGAACACAACACATGGCGCTATGAGGGCAAACTTGGTTTCTGGAAATTGACTAGTGACAAAGAAGCTTTATTGCACGTATTTGATTTTTATTACCTTGATCAAATACGTTTTCTACGTCACGATAGAGACATGATTCTGAGTCTAGTGGAGCGCTGGTGGCCCGGACAAAATACGTTCCAGCTACCTTTTGGAGAAATGTCTATTGTGCTTAAAGATGTTGCAAATATTTTAGGTCTACCTATCACAGGTGAACCTATAATATTTGATGAGCAATTTTCTGCTGAGACAGCGATCACGACCTACCTAGGTGTGGAGGCACCAAAATTGAAAGGCAAAGGCCTAGTGTCGTATACATGGCTCCGACAGAATTTTATGCACATAGATCGTATCGATGACCAAGAAATATCAGTTGATGGGAAAAGGGTAAGTATTACATTTGTGGTTAATATTTGTGCACATAGATTATATATCAATTTAGTTTAGCTAATATAATGTTTGTCATATTATGTTCAGGTCATTGCATGCACTCGAGCCTATTTACTAGGCCTTATTAATGCTTTTTTATTTCTCGACGCATCAGATATGGTAAATTTATGGTTTCTATTATTTCTGAATGATTTGACGGAACCGACGAGTCATGCGTGGGGAGCGTCAATGCTGGCATATGTATACAGTGCTATGTCAGACTTTGTGCAGTTCCATTCGAAGGACAAATTGATGAAAAATTTAAATGGATGTGCTACATTGATTCAGGTACAAAAATTGTTTGAATTTGGTATATATATAAAATTTGTTATATATTTAAAATTTGTACACTTATATCATATATTTTTTAGGTTTGGTCCTACGAGCATTTTTCTATCGGTAGGCCACTTTCCCTTATCAGTAGCGACGCACATGTATTTCCGTTCGCTTTACGGTGGACTACTGATGCGGTAGATCCCGCACACTGTGTTTACTCGGTTGCTCCAATATATCGGGACCAATTTGATTCACTACAGATTTCAGAGGTATATAAATGTCACCATTCTATATCTATTTAGTATATTATGTTTTATTTCCTTATAATTATTTGTCAAAAAATATGTTCAAATGGTGCATTATTCTATTAATCCTTATTCTTCTGAGATAGAACGAACATCATATGAATTAAGTCTCCATAGGTTTTACATAATATACCATGGAGACATAATGTATCATCCAGCCGATCAGGTTATGCGACAATTCGGTATAAAACAACATATACCCGAAGACCCGCCTCACTACAATCGTGGTAGAGGAAATGCAACCGTAAGAGCCCGCAAATTAATTCCTGCTTGGAATTCCAGACTAGAGACGCATAACATCACATATTTGTCTCAGAACATAGCTACTATAGAGGACTGTAAGTTATTTTAAAGTTAATATTTTTGCCACATTTTTCAAAATGCTACATCTCACATATTTCGTATATGCAACAGTATACGAGAATTTTGCATATAGATCTTGGTGGGGATCTCCACGTATAAGAAACAGACGCTACATATATCAGGAGCCTCGATTCGAGCATAGAACTATAGATGATTCTAGTCTGCGTGGATTTTATCAACATATAATGAGAACTGATGTAAGTAATTATTTTTAGTTTACAATATTTTGGATTACAATGTTTTAGCTTGCATAAGAACTAAAATAAAGTGTTATTATTTTAGGTTCCAGCTTTGGAGCAAGCATATGATAACCCAGATCATGAAGTCTTGATAACCCAGATCCTGTAGGCATTATTAGCCAACGTCAACCACTTCCCCGCAGGCCAAGGCACCATGTCACCCAACCGTTCCCCGATAGTCCGCCCCAGCAAGCTGACGAGATCCCGCCTCAGCAAGCTGGCGAGATTCCACCTCAGCAAGCTGACGAGGAGTGGGCAGGCCAGGGGACTTCCCAGTGGCTGGCCAGGGTTTTTCGCAGTGGGCTGGCCAGGTTTCTTCCCAGTGGACTGGCCAGGAGACTTCCCAGTGGGCCGGCCAGGGGACTTCCCAGTGGGCTGGCCAGGAGACTTCGCAGTGGCTGGCCAAGGGACTTCCCAGTGTGTAACACCCAGTTTTTCAGATGAGGGTAATTTTAAAATTTTGTATTTAATTTATTTAATTATGGTATTTAAAATTTTAATATGATTTTTGGTGATTTTTAAATAATGTTTTTTTAAAAACTATTTAAATCATGACTTATGATTTGGTGTTGTGCTAGTGAATAGTAGAGACTGCCTACCCTAGAGCCTAGCCATATGATTAGGGTATTTAGACATTTTTGGGGTTATTTGATTTTATTATAATTTATTTGAATTTATAGGAATTTTTAGAATTTATTTTGGAATTGTTTGAATGAGGGTTGACTAGTGTTGACTAGGAGACTAACCTAGTGACTAACCTAGGTTAAGACCACATGGTTAGGTTAAGTAGACTTGGTTAGACCTAATTTAGTGAGGGTTAAGCCATTGGAACTTGTTTGGAGAAAGTTGGAGTTGATTTGACTAATATGGCTTATGACTTCATAAGTCATGATTAATGACTTGAGACTTAAAGCCCATAGGCGCACCCAAGTAGCTAACCCTAATTCTAATCAGTCCATGGCTGGTCATTATGATCATCCCCACTCCTATTTAATGTCTCTACCACTTAGGGCTAGCCTCCTTTAGGAAATAGTAAAGTTTGGAAATAGAGGTAAAACCCTTTCTTTTCCAATCCATAACTCCTCCATTTCAACTCCTTTTTCCTTCTAATTTCTTGCAATTGATCCTAATCACTGTGTATTTCCTGACTATGGTAAGAAATTTCAGTGGAGGAACAATTTGGAGGAGCTTGGGTGGCAAGAGAAACACCCCTCTTTGAAGCTTTTTGGGCTTTTTCACACACCTAGGTAATTCCTAATTCTCTCCATAAAATAGAGATTTAATTGCATGAATAGGAAGCCCTAGGAATACCCTAACTATTGGTATAGGTATTGCTAAGTTTTGTGTCCATTTCGTGTCCGTATCGGACACGTATCCAATAGGAAACCTAGGTGTTTGTAGAAATGCCACTAAGGATTCGATTTTCGATTTTTGTAAAACTAATTACATAGGTTTGTAGATCTAGGTGTGTGTATGAATGTTTGTGAAGGATGTTTGGTGTTTCGTGTCCTTGTGTGTCGTGCATTTCGTGTGGACACGCAGCACGGGCCCGTAGGCCATGTCCTGCATCACGGGGTCCATTTCTCTGGACACAGGACACGTCGTGTCCTCAAATTTCGAAGGAAACTTGGGGCAATGTCTGCCACCAAGCTCCCAAAGTTTGGCAGCTTCTCGTGGACTGTGCACGGAGCTTTCAAGCTCGCACGGGTCGCGCGCTGTCGCGCGCGGGCTGCTGTGCACACACAGTTTTCACACTGACACGCGTGTGGACACGCCTGGACACGCGTCTAGGACACGGTGCAGGGTGTCCAAGGTGTAGCCCTATTATTTGCGAACACACTGACACGTGCACGTGACACAGGGGTGTCTGTGTCGTGTCCTGGATCAATCGACACGCGTGCACGATGTTTTTGTACACAGTTTTGTGTCTGTGTAATATTGGTTGTTTGGACACGATTCGTGTCCAGTTTCCTGGACACGAATGGACCCACATGACACGTACTAATGTGGGGGACACGTATGTACACCTGTTTGAACTTGATTTAGTTTTTGTGGATTATGTAGGTTCGAATTCATGTTAATCTCAAAAACCTGATACTTGACTGATACCATTGGCTTAATGTGAATTTCTGAGATTTGAAATCAATGTTTAACTGAATTTTTATGTCTAAATCACCATGCTAATTCAGTACATATGTATTAATTTACTGCAATGAGGTTACATATTTGAGTTGGTGTTATCAAGGGGAAATGGGGATTTTCGAATTTGAGTTGTGGTGTAACACTGTTTCCAGTTTTTTTGGTTTATTATGAACTATCAGTTAACATACATATATGAACCAAATTCCTGAGTTTAAATCAAAAGGAATGTTGTAATTTGAATGGCTGTTAACTGAATTTCATTTTCTGAGATTTTTAACCAATGTTTTAACTGAGATTGGAAACTAAAACTGAGAAAGGGAATGGGGAGTTCGATTATGGGTTAGACTTTGAACTGCATAACTTGATTTTCCTAAATTTATCACCAATCAATGATTTTGAGATGATTCCTGTGATTGCATACATATCTATCCACTGTATTCAATTCCTGAGTTTAAGCAATGTTAATATGCTGATTTCCTTTTCATTTGAATAACTGAATACCTGAGTTTGTTTTCCTAATTGACAAAACCTGAGATCCTTTCTCTTAAAAACTGAGATTTTCTTTCAAAAACTGAAACTGTCATTTTCCAATCCTGTGAACACCCTATTTCTGACTCACATTAAATCTGAGATGCACAAATTCATATTCACACATTGTTGTAAACTATGTATATATAAACCTATATGCTTAACCCATGTTATGACCCCCCATGGCACACACAAAACTGTGAAAACCTGAGAGTTCCTTTTCATGTACACTGTTACATAGGGCTGAGCTATTGACACATGTTTTACACTGTAACTTGAGAGTTTGAGTTGCCATGGTGTTTTCCTAAAATGGTTTGGTTCAATTTCATATTGGTTCTCATATTAAACTGAGAACATAGGCCACCCTCTTGTAATATCCTGTCATATACATTCCTTAGTTCACTCCTCACACACAGGCCATTTCCCTTAGCCCTCACACACACTTTAGTTCACTCATAAACACTACACACACATAACCTAGAAACTGTCACACTCTCACACAAATCTGGGTTCCCTCACAGTTCACTCTCACACCAATCCAAACACACACACATGACAATACACATTTTTCTATCACCCTAACACTCTAGCCTCACACACACATGTCTCAAGTCACTCATCACACACCACTCTCCCTAACACAAGTCCTACACACTACATTACATGGTACACCCTCATGTCACTGTTTTTCTCACATTTTCTCACTGATTTCACATCACTTCATGCTCACACCATTTTAGCCCACACTCTAGCTTACACACACTCTATGTCACTGATTTTACACACATGTCTCTAATCTATTTCATACTTTTGGATATTCATGTGTTCTTCCCTCTCTCTCTTTTCCTATGTATATATAAAATATGTGCATTGTGATATATATAAGTTCCTATAGATATTTGTGTGTGCTTTATATATATATATATAGATATATGTAGTGTATGAGTGATATTGTATAGTGGCTATAGGTTAGGTATTTCAAGTTACATTGTAGCCTAGTCAATATGTGTATTGTTAGATATAGATAATATCTTGTGTAGATATGTGTTATAGGTTGGATTAGGCATGTTATTGCCTAGTAAACCCAGATATGACTTGTTAGACCTAGAATAGACTAAATTAGACTAGTTTGACTTAGGGTTGACTTGGTTGACCTAGTTTGACTTCTAGGGTTGACCAGAGTTGACCAAGAGTTGACTTTGGTCTAGATTGACCTAGATTCATGTAGAACGCATTGTAGTGCATCTTATTACCATTCTGGACTTGTTGTGACTTGTGTTGCTCTAACTAGGAGTCAGGTGCCTCATCTCGGACAGTACATTTTCACAGCTATTCAGATACCAGGCGAGTACATTATATGATCATTTCATATCCTGCTTAGAATTATTTCTTGCATTAAATTACTTTACTTGATACTGTCACGTTGGTCACACGGATTAGTACTATATGGATCCCTTCTTGAGATGTTATCCCTTCAGGGAGCATCGGGTACTCTATGTTTTGTGCGTTTCACTAATATGGCGTATCATATGCTTCTTTGGTTCTTTGATCACTTGTGACATATACTCATATGATCACAGAGTCTTCGTTGAATCCTTATCCCATTTATTGGGTCTATCAGAATCCCCATTTTTGGGACTATTATGTATCACCTTCGGGGTCTACTACCTTCGGGGTCTACTATCTTCGGGGTCTATTACCTTCGGGGTCTATTACCTTCGGGGTCTATCACCTTCGGGGTCTACTACCCTTCGGGGGCTGTTACATAGAATCATAACATAACCTGTTTGGATCCTTGTGTATTAGTTGGGGGTACGGGGGAGTATAAATAGCCATGTGAACAATTCCAAAGTAGAATAGCCATGTACGCCTCTTTAGTATAGCCATGTACAAATCAAGCCGTTCACATGTCGACTTTGTACTCTGAATCACTAGTCACTGGTAGCTCTCTACTTATAGTAGATATTTCTATTACAGTTCTCTCTCCGTTTATATACTGCATTTCCTTCAGTATCTATATCTTACTTTACTGCATGATTATATTTTCTAACCTGCTATGAACTGTTGAGATGTACTGTGCTCGCTCCCGTCCTGACTGGACCTGTTGAAAATTTTACAGAGGATGATGAAGAACCCTGCACCCCTTACTTGGAGCTTGCCTATATGACACTCGCGACCTGGACCCCTGGGGAGGTTCAGGCAGCTGCTGAGGACGATACCCTGTTTAGAATAGATAGCTTAGACTGTTTTCCATTTTATGTTTAGTTGTTGTTCTTGATTCAGAGTTGTATATTTTTAGAGATGATTAGACTTGTATTTCATTTCTGTTGTACCTCAGTTGAGGATTTCTTATCTATTTTATCGTGCTACATTCTATCTTAGATTGTGATTGAGTTGTACCTCTGTGTTGGCCTCCTTATGGAGAGTATACATATTATGTTATTTATAGTTCATGACCTAGAACAGCGTTCTACCGCCGACACTGCGGCGTAGGATGGGCGTCGTTACGTTCTCGTACCCTCACAGTGGGTGCAGGTCGTGACACATTTTTAGTGGTGGCCCATGCAGGTCGAGTTTGTGTAGTGGTATTCGAATTATAGTATCACTACAGCCTGCAGTAGGAATTAGGATATTTTTGAGGTACTCAATCACATTAGGAAAAACTCTTAACTGGATTCCTGCCATCTAAATTCCTGTTGAAAATTTGCTTCCTTGGATAACTGTCCTCCCTTGAATTATCGATTCTATCTCAGTATTGATTCCTTGTTTGATCTGTCTCTAGGATGGTGATTGAGACACGATCGCATCGCTCTGGCCCAGCAGACGCTGGTGAGAGGCCTACCACCCCTCGCCTGATTGTGGACGCTGGGACCACAGCACCCCCTATTTCTGCTCATAAAGGAGTTTCTGCAACTTTTGGGAGCGCACCTCCACCTGTCCGGAGGTCTTCCTCCGTCATTCCAGATATGTACCAGCAGCAGTTACCTTTAGGGACAGTAGATGCGGCTCAGATGTTTACCCTCTTCCAGCGATTCATGGAGTTTCAACAACAGATACAGCAGAGCCAGTCTGCTGATATCCGACAGAGCATACAAGATACTCACCAGTTGGTTAGGACGACAGTGGAGCTAGTGGCTGCTCAGCCACAGGGAGGCCAGATGCAGCCGTATCAGCCGAGGACTCCAGACATCCATTCCTTCAAGAAGATGGGACCCCGAGACTTCAAGGGTACAGAGGGCATCATATACGCTGACGATTGGATAGAGCACATCGAGGAGATATTCCGATTGGCACAGATACCAGCAGGATTACAGATCGAGGCAGCCGCCAGCCAGATGTAGGACTTGGCCCGTACCTGGTACCAGACGGACCCGAGGGTTGGTACAGCCGGACAGACCTGGGCAGCGTTCAAAGAACTATTCAAGGAGAAATTCTTTCCTGATACAGCACTCCGTGCTCTGGAGGCGCAGTTCGAGAGTTTGGTTCAAGGGAACCAGACCGTTGAGGAGTATGCTGGAGAGTTCAGCCGTTTGAGCAGATTCATCGAGGATCTTACCGAGGTCGGGAAGGCGAGGAGGTTCCGTAGGGGTTTGATCAAGGAGATCAAGTCATATTCTAAGAGCGACCGCAACGCCACTTTCGAGTAGATTCTGGTAGGATCCATGACAGCGGAGGACGATCTTGGACTGAAGGAGAAGAGGATGTGAGACACTCAGGGAGCTAGTGGCAGTGCGGGCCCGGCCAAGAGGCCCCACCAGCAGATTCAGCAGCAGTATACGCATCAGATGCCCCACCTGCAGATTCAGCAACAGTATCCGCATCAGATGCCCCACTTGTAGATTCAGCCACAGTTTCAGCAGCAGATGCCACCCCTACAGTTTCAGCAGCAAATGCTACTTCTACAGTTTCAGCAATAGTACCAGCAGCCGAGGGGTTCAGCAGCGGCAATTTCAAGACCGTGTACCCTTTCAGCAGGCACAGCAGCCGCAGAGGCAGCAGCAGACCCCGGGACAGCAGCTTGTTATCGTTTGCCCTTTTTGCAAGAGACCAGGGCATGGTTGGGGCGAATGCCGGAAGAGGCTGGACGGATGTTTGCTTTGCGGAGGATCCGATCATCGTCTGAGAGAGTGTCCCGAATCATTGGGATAGACAGTTCAGGGAGCAGGAGCTGGGGCCCCGGTAGGCCAGCAGAGGGGATTACCCTTACCGACTCAGCAGCAGAGGTACATGCAGCATCAGCAGCAGGCCAGGGGAGGCCAGCAAGGGCGAGCTTTCGCCAGGACAGTCGAGGATGCTCAGGCCGTTGGAGATCTAGTTACAGGTTCCGTTCTTTTGAATCAAATTCTGCAATTGCCTCTTATAACTGCCTTGAAATTTCGATTCCTTCTGTTCCTTGTTGATTTATCAATTTTGTCATGTTGTTCTTGTGTTATGTTTGATTTCTTCTGAGATAAATCATATGGGCTAGGTCACCCAGTTATGGAATCTGGAATCTTCGATAGTCGTGTTTAGCTGGCATAGTGAGGACATATAGTCAGATTTAGGACGTATTTCTTGGGTATGAGAATTTAAGGTTTTCGCTGCCAAGCATGCGGCAATGCAAAAATTTTAAATACCATGATTCTAGAGGTATGTGCCTTAGTCGAGGACTCTGTGATTATCGTAGCCTTGCTCACTAGCACGACGAAGATTCTGAGTATCATGATTTGGACAGACGCATATGATTATCTGACGGTATATTTGAGACTTTGTTTGTGGGGTGTTTGACCTAGAAGGCCTGCTACCATCTTAATTTCGAGGACGAAATTTTTATAAGGTGGGTAGGATTGTAACACCCAGTTTTCTAGATGAGGGTAATTTTAAAATTTTGTATTTAATTTATTTAATTATGGTATTTAAAATTTTAATATGATTTTTGGTGATTTTTAAATAATTTATTTAAAAAAACTATTTAAATCATGACTTATGATTTGGTGTTGTGCTAGTGAACAGTAGAGACTGCCTACCCTAGAGCCTAGCCATGTGATTAGGGTATTTAGACATTTTTGGGGTTATTTGATTTTATTATAATTTATTTGAATTTATGGGAATTTTTAGAATTTATTTTGGAATTGTTTGAATGAGGGTTGACTAGTGTTGACTAGGAGACTAACCTAGTGACTAACCTAGGTTAAGACCACTTGGTTAGGTTAAGTAGACTTGGTTAGACCTAATTTAGTGAGGGTTAATGTAATGTCCTAAATTCGTGATACGTATTTAGAGTACGTATGCATATTTTGGACCCATATTTTATTTTAGTCATGATTAGTTATCTTGGTTTATCTTGCATTGGCTTGGTTTTAATTAGCATTGATAGTTCAATTGGTTTTAATGGTTCATTGGTTTATTTTGGATTAGTGAGGCTGGGTTTATTTTATGGTTCATTTGGTTTAAATTGCTAGAGAGAGAGTTTATTGGCCTTGACTTGGTTCACCTTGGTTTATTTTGGTTTGGTCTATTTTGGTTTAACATGGAGAACCCCACCCTATTATAAATATCAACTTCTCTCTCTCTCCTTATTATTTTCTTCATCTTCTTCCTCAAGCTTCTTCCTCTCCACCACCACCACCAACCTAGGCAAGTGCATCTTGCTATCACTTGAGGGCTACATTTTATTTGTCTATTAGTTTTA
Organism: Iris pallida; assembly: GCA_029216955.1. NCBI lineage: Eukaryota > Viridiplantae > Streptophyta > Magnoliopsida > Asparagales > Iridaceae > Iris > Iris pallida. The sequence goes on from JANAVB010009994.1 coordinate 4,374,105, forward strand.
TTAGCTCATTTTGAGCAACATTAGAACTTGGATTTTCTCCATTTGGAGCTTGGAATTTTGTAGATCTAGGTTTGAAGTATTTTCGGATTTTGGTGGATTTGATCTATGAAACTTGTTTATTTTCATGTTTTGATTGTTCTATGTGGAAGAGAATTGAATTTTACACAATTTAGACCTTGCAAAGTTGGATTTGGACTTGTTTTGACCTAGTTGTGGTCCTTGGAATTTCTGAGTTCCATGGCTTTTCTCTCGGTTTGGGGAAGAAGACCCCTGTTCCCGAGCGCAATCCAGTCCAGCGCTCTTTAGCGCCTGGCGCAATCCAGTTGGCCCAGCGCCTTTTAGTGCTGGCGCAATCCAGTTAGCCCAGCACTCTTTAGTGCTGGCGCAATCTGACCTAGCGCAATCTATCCCCCTGCACAATCCGGTGTGTGCGCAATCCAGTGTGTGCGCAATCCGATCCCTGCGCAACCCGACTCAGCGCGGCTCAGCTCTTGCGCAGTTCATCTTCTGCGCAATCTGACCTAGCACAATCCATTTTCCTGCGCGCTTGACCCAGCGCAGTCCAGCCCCTGCGCGATCCAACTCTTGCGCAGTTCATCCCTTGCGCACTCTAACCCCTGCGCAATCCATTGTCCATGTTGATTTTGTTTTAATCCTCTAGGCTTGGTTTCTCTTCTATGGATTGGAGTTTTGAGATCTTGTTTCACATGACACGACTGCTTGACCCAACACGACCTGGCACGGTTTTTGATGAATTGCTTATGACTAATATGGTTTCTGATTTCTGTGATTTATGATCCGGGTACTTTCTGATCTTCTTGATAGTGACCCGATGGGATGCACACTTGACTTGTAACCGGTGATTCATATTAGTCCTGTATATGGATATTTTATTAGATATTTTACACCCATTTTATATCCTTACGCCTTTTGTCATGAACTTGATAATCACGAATTTATTTAATATGTTTGGAATGATAACTTGACATGATTAGCTTGACATGATAGACTTGATATGACAACCTGACTTGATGATGACCCGTAGTGGTGCGCTCTCGACCAGTAACCTGACATGACATGATAGTGGCCCGTCGTGGCGCACTCCTGACTAGTATACTTGACCGGATAACCTGACATGTTGTAGTGACCCGCTCCGCCCTAGCGGAACGCCGATTCAAACGGCAAGTGCAACGACTCAAACGAGCCATCGACCCGAAGAGTTGGCATCGACCTGATGAAGAATCGATGCAAGGCTTACATTGGCCCGTCAAGATGAATCCAGACTTAGACTTTCAAAGGCGCGCTCGGAGTATCGTTCGGCCGATGCGAACATCGCTAAGGTGGGTGGCTCCGATGAACCCGTCACTGCTTAGCCTAGACACATAACAATACGGACACTATCACGAGAATCGCTAGGCGATAACCTCTTGCATGCTAATAAATGACTCAACGCACCTAGCTAAGGGAATAATCCCATCTTGTATGCTTGTATAGAATATGGAAAGAAATATGGAAAATACGAGAACTCTCGCACCGCGCTCCACGCTCGTGCTAAGGCACAAGCTTACGTTCAAGTTCCTTATGCTTTCAACAATGAAACGATGAATGGTTTACAACAATGAAACGGGAAGACTATCAACATAGTCGCTCCAAGTAGAGTTTAGCAACATTGAAAGGCTATGGGACCGATGGGTCGCCAAGGCGACTCCCGCACGAGGAGTTGCAAAATGTATGAATGAATAAATGAACGAATAAGTGAATGAATGAATCAACAAATGAAAGAATGAATACGTGAATGAATCGATGAACAAACGGACAAGTGAAAGAAAGAAAAGAAAGAAAGATAAGAAAAGAAAGAATGGTTTGCGACAGGTGTGAAGGGCACGTACAACGGGGCTCGCTACCCGCGCTGCACGGACGCCAACCTGGTCGATAACGCATTATGGCTAAGGGTTAGCCTATGGCTCAAGACAGCCGTTAAGTTAAAATGACAATAAAATACGAAATGGTCGTGGACGGCTCGTGCACGAGCGAAAAGGGATTCCAAGGGCAACGAACGACGACTTCGTGGCCGGCCTAGGCGGAATCATGGCCTACGGGCGGACAGGTGTGCGGGCTTGGGCACATAACCAAACGTAGGGCCGGTTATTCAATAGTCTATCAGGGTGTACCAGCCATCACGCTTGATAGATGAGAATGCCACAGGGGAAATGTCCATAATGGCTGACTTGCCAGCGACCGGTACATATAGATTAAGTGGGCTTGCTGGTGGCAATCCACGTGCAAGTCCTTGCATTGAAATCAAAGTAGTCTAAGTGAACTAAACAAAGCGCCTTCTGAATAGGCTTGGTATATATAACACCAAATGATAAAGAATACCTTATGAAGTGAGTTAGAAAACACGCCTACGATGTGCTAGAAACTGAGGCAGGAACACGCCCTTGATATTGAATGTTCCCAAGAATCACGTTATGATATTACACATGAATTGTTGACTAACTTGGTTTACATTGAACAGGGAAGGCCGGACGGTAAGTATGGGTAAGTTATGCATGTATTTCCATGCGACACTTGTATTCGACAACACGAGATAGGCTATGAAATATGCCATGAAACTGATCCTAAGGCAAGATTAGAAAGACAATGAATGATAGAGATGCACAGAAGTAAATGGAACGTGTTTGGTAATGATAGCGTTGTGGGCGAGCTAGCCTCCCCACCAGTGCATAACAATGTACTGATAACCCCACAGTCTGCTTGCAGGAAGCAGGAAACGTCGGCGGGTGCGGAGCTTCCATCGAACGTGCTAAGGCGCGGAGCTATCTCTGGAGCCTTGGAGCGTTGTAAGGAGCTGAAGCACCCTATACAGGACATAATGTATCGGAACATCGCCATGAATCATTCCATCTTGTAAGCCACTTGGCACGCCTTTTATGTTTTAGAGAGAGAGAGTTTGAGAGATTGTAATATCGGCCTAGCGCCGCTTATAAACTTCTTGAAAATCAATAAAAGAGTTTGAATTCGCTTCAATTTCTGTTCATTTACTTTCCGCTGCAAATGGGGACACTCTGTGCGACTCTGTGGCCTAGCTCAAATCGGCCGTTTCTGGACTTGGCCTTGCACGGGCGCAACCTAGGCCCGTGCGGCATCACGCCTTAGCGAGGACGATCGCTCCTACGGGAGCGGGGCGTGACATAGTGGTATCAGAGCACGGCTTTACGTCCTTGGACTTCATTTCGATTTTCTCAGTTTTGAAAGCTCGTTGGATACAAAAGAAGTATGCGCTCTCTCTCGTTGTGCTTTGGGATGTTCCATACAATAAGTCTAATATTTTCAAAAGCTCGTACGATTACTCGGTTGGACGAGATCGATAGACGAAGGCCTTTGTGCCAAACCACGACATACTTGAGTTGGAAGGAACCGATGCTAAGAGTTGCAACCGCAAGACGTGCTTGAATAACCTTACGCTGACAATAGCGAACGAGTACACGAGACCGAAGTATAGTTCTAACGGGATGGTTATGCACGCAGCCTTTTGGCTAAGTTGTGCCGAGTATCGCGCACCTAGACTTTATGGTGGAAACGAGTTGCGAGCGAGATTGACTATCGCTCGGACGAGAATAAAGGAGACTTAGAACGTATGTTGATAGAGACGCTACTTGACCGGCGCTAAAGCGAACACGTGGAAATGGTTCTTAGATTTTGAAGAATGAGCGAACGCGCAATTGGACATGTCGATCGGGAGTCGAATAACCTTTTGAGGATTTGTAGAATGACTTGAACCCGAGTGGTGTATGTGATAGGTTCGGAGAAGGATAAGAGTGAGTGTCGACGACTAGTCGAGTGGCTCGAACCCTGAGTGGTGTATGGATGTTATAGAAATTGTTCGAGCGAGACTAGAGGAGTTACGAATAGAATGAGTGTGTCGGCAAGCGATGATATCGCAAAAACCTTGGAATGAGTGACGCTTAGTTGGTTTCGACTTCGAGAGTCTCAAACGAGATATCATTCGGACGGATTAAGAATGCGTAGTACGAATCATGAAACGAATGAAGGTCTTGGTCGAGGAAACATAGGAGATCGTGCATGCGATTTTGAATTTAGTCGAAGGGATTGAAACTTGAGTTGAGGTAAAATACCCATGGACGAGATCGAAGATAGCACGATCGGAAGATAGCGTGCATGGAAAACGATGGTTTGAAGATACGAAAATGACTAAGGAATTGGAATTGATGTTGCTCGATAAAAAGTTAGCACGAGACAATGTGAATTGAGGAATTAAGTTGCACGACTCAGAATTCGTTGCAAAAGGAAGATCGTCAGGTTATGTGCATCATCAATGGTATTGAGGCGTATCAAAGATCGATGTACGATAACTCGGGGGTACTCTGATTCGACGAATGATGACCGTGTTAGAAGTCATTGTTTTGAAGGATGCTATGTTGGGGATCGGATAGAAATGAATGTTGGATGGAGAGGAAAGTGACTTGATTGTTCGGTGATAACCACAACGACAACGATCTTGTCTTGTGCGAGCGCAACTCTAGCCTCGTACATGCGTCACGTCGAATTTGGGACGATCGTTCTGCGTGAGCGTTGGCATGGTGATTCATGTCCAGCGGGAATGATCGAACTCGAAATACCTTGACATGACAATTTTGATTGCTTCGACTTGTGGTTTGAAGCGAAGGCGAATCGGAGGATTAATCGGACTTATGAGGGACAACGAAGAAAACTTGAGGATTGAGTAGACCCAATCCGCGTATCGAAAATGAGTAAGTCTAGATTCAACGCAAGAGTTACGTCCCGATGAGGACGATTATTCCACGGGAACGTTGATATGGTGATTCATGTCCGCCGTGGATAATCAGACTTGCGTGAGATTGGGGCGCAACATATTGCAAGGCTAGACGACCTTGTGATCGACTACGTGAATTGGATAGGATGGATAGGTGAATTATATTAAACATACTTGAAGAGATAGACTATGGTAATTGCTAGTGCGGACGCACGAGACTGACATGTCAAGGATTTGATTGAGGATAACCTATCGTAGGATGATTTTCCTAAACGAGCTCAGACATGGAGCGGAGAATGTGTTGATGCGAATAGGAGGAACACTGCTTGATGTTTAGAAATTTGAGTGAAACAAACTTGGGTAGAAACTCCCGTATAAGCAAACAAATGGTTTGACCATAGGATTTGGGGCGAGCGTCGTGCAACGACCTTGTATGATGAGCAATAGACTTGACTTGTAACTATGACCTTGTGAGCTGACCTAGCGGATAGGCGGACGACCCTATGCCGAGTGATTGAACTTGTGCGATTGACCTTACAGTATCGTCTGGACGGACGATAGACTTGGGAAAAATAAGACTTAGAGTAGGATGGGGAACAGGGAGTGTACGTGAACGACAACGAGAATGGCCCCAAACAAAAGGAATGATAGGAATGGATGATGCGCAAGTAAAGTTGAAATAACGAATTGAATCATTGGTCGAAAGACGTACTCGAGGATAGTACAATACTTGGTCTTGAATCGGACGGAAATTTCTTAGACTTGGTCGACTCCGCTAAGAAGAAATCATATTGATTTTGTAGACAAGAATGCTTGAGAAGCGAACCGGATCATCTCGAGGACCGAGATAAACGATAGCGAGATGCACATGAGTTCGGTTTTAAATCGAATTTAGCGAACGATCGGTAAATTGAAACTATCACGAGTAGCTTGTCCGACTTCGCTAATCGCTAAGCTTGGTTGAAATGTACGTATTTGGGGGACGCCTTGAATATGTGCACGATCCAAACTCAGCGATGTGATGAACTCGAATGCAGCTGCAAGTGAGTGTTGCGATGCGCATGAACGAATGAGTGAGTTAACCTCAACCTATGACTCTCGTGTTTGACGAATTACAACGCACCTCGTGCGACCGTTTCAGTCCTATGATACGTCGACGTAGCAACCGAGTCGAAGAAACACTTGAATTGAATAAGTTCCATCAACTCTAAAATGAATGAAAAGCCATTCAATGAACTTGGAAAGGTATCGAGTATAGTTCGATGCCATCGAACGATAAAAAGCCATTCGATAGAAATTGTCTAAAGTAGGCACACGGCGATGAATAAAAGGAACGGTAGGATGACCCGCACTCAGGAAGTCTCGAGGACGAGACTTGTTTTGAGTGGTGTATTATGTAGTGACCCGCTCCGCCCTAGCGGAACGCCGATTCAAACGGCAAGTGCAACGACTCAAACGAGCCGTCGACCCGAAGAGTTGGCATCGACCTGATGAAGAATCGATGCAAGGCTTACATTGGCCCGTCAAGATGAATCCAGACTTAGACTTTCAAAGGTGCGCTCGGAGTATCGCTCGGCCGATGCGAACATCTCTAAGGTGGGTGGCTCCGATGAACCCGTTACTGCTTAGCCTAGACACATAACAATACGGACACTATCACGAGAATCGCTAGGCGATAACCTCTTGCATGCTAATAAATGACTCAACGCACCTAGCTAAGGGAATAATCCCATCTTGTATGCTTGTATAGAATATGGAAAGAAACATGGAAAATACGAGAACTCTCGCACCGCGCTCCACGCTCGTGCTAAGGCACAAGCTTACGTTCAAGTTCCTTATGCTTTCAACAATGAAACGATGAATGGTTTACAACAATGAAACGGGAAGACTATCAACATAGTCGCTCCAAGTAGAGTTTAGCAACATTGAAAGGCTATGGGACCGATGGGTCGCCAAGGCGACTCCCGCACGAGGAGTTGCAAAATGTATGAATGAATAAATGAACGAATAAGTGAATGAATGAATCAACAAATGAAAGAATGAATACGTGAATGAATCGATGAACAAACGGACAAGTGAAAGAAAGAAAAGAATGAATGAATGAAAGATAAGAAAAGAAAGAATGGTTTGCGACAGGTGTGAAGGGCACGTACAACGGGGCTCGCTACCCGCGCTGCACGGACGCCAACCTGGTCGATAACGCATTATGGCTAAGGGTTAGCCTATGGCTCAAGACAGCCGTTAAGTTAAAATGACAATAAAATACGAAATGGTCGTGGACGGCTCGTGCACGAGCGAAAAGGGATTCCAAGGGCAACGAACGACGACTTCGTGGCCGGCCTAGGCGGAATCATGGCCTACGGGCGGACAGGTGTGCGGGCTTGGGCACATAACCAAACGTAGGGCCGGTTATTCAATAGTCTATCAGGGTGTACCAGCCATCACGCTTGATAGATGAGAATGCCACAGGGGAAATGTCCATAATGGCTGACTTGCCAGCGACCGGTGCATATAGATTAAGTGGGCTTGCTGGTGGCAATCCACGTGCAAGTCCTTGCATTGAAATCAAAGTAGTCTAAGTGAACTAAACAAAGCGCCTTCTGAATAGGCTTGGTATATATAACACCAAATGATAAAGAATACCTTATGAAGTGAGTTAGAAAACACGCCTACGATGTGCCAGAAACTGAGGCAGGAACACGCCCTTGATATTGAATGTTCCCAAGAATCACGTTATGATATTACACAGGAATTGTTGACTAACTTGGTTTACATTGAACAGGGAAGGCCGGACGGTAAGTATGGGTAAGTTATGCATGTATTTCCATGCGATACTTGTATTCGACAACACGAGATAGGCTATGAAATATGCCATGAAACTGATCCTAAGGCAAGATTAGAAAGACAATGAATGATAGAGATGCACAGAAGTAAATGGAACGTGTTTGGTAATGATAGCGTTGTGGGCGAGCTAGCCTCCCCACCAGTGCATAACAATGTACTGATAACCCCACAGTCTGCTTGCAGGAAGCAGGAAACGTCGGCGGGTGCGGAGCTTCCATCGAACGTGCTAAGGCGCGGAGCTATCTCTGGAGCCTTGGAGCGTTGTAAGGAGCTGAAGCACCCTATACAGGACATAATGTATCGGAACATCGCCATGAATCATTCCATCTTGTAAGCCACTTGGCACGCCTTTTATGTTTTAGAGAGAGAGAGTTTGAGAGATTGTAATATCGGCCTAGCGCCGCTTATAAACTTCTTTAAAATCAATAAAAGAGTTTGAATTCGCTTCAATTTCTGTTCATTTACTTTCCGCTGCAAATGGGGACACTCTGTGCGACTCTGTGGCCTAGCTCAAATCGGTCGTTTCTGGACTTGGCCTTGCACGGGCGCAACCTAGGCCCGTGTGGCATCACGCCTTAGCGAGGACGATCGCTCCTACGGGAGCGGGGCGTGACACATGTTATATCTCGATAAGCCGTTGCGGCGGCTACTTGACATGACATTACCTGTATAATGACTTGACACCGTGGGCGATTGTGCTTGTATAAATGAACCAGTCTTGTCTCGCATCATTTCTAGGGCATGTACCCCTGAGTACCATGGTCAGGGGTACATATTGAAATAAACTAAGGTTAATAACTAGAATAATCTACTAGTCATGAAGAGATGTTCCCCAGTTACAGGCGACCCCGTTATTCCGGCCGCAAATGTTTGGACTTGTAGCCTGCCGACGAGTAGGGCACATTTCCAGCCCACTGTCATGTGGGGCACTCTCGATTGTCACTTTAATGATTGAACTCTATTGTCTTGCACTCTCCCTCCATTGACGCTTTAATGATTGAACTCTCTGGATTGTCACTATAATGATTGCCTGGATAACCTGGGTAGCTGCAGGGCCTGTGACTACTTGGAGCATCTCATTGCATCTTGCTAGTAACTAGGATTGTGATAACCCTAGTTAGTTAATGTAGAAAGCCGTAGGCAATGATTGGCCGTGATTGATTGGATGGAGTCTAGTCCAGTTTAGTATTGTCTAGAAGTGATCGATTGCAAGATTGTACCAGCATGATTGAATGATTGTCACTCCAGATTGTCACTATAATGCTTGAACACTATTGTCACTCCAGATTGTACTATCCTGATTGTACCCTTCATTGTCACTTTCATCATTGTCTTCTTTTCATATATATTGTCCAGCTATATTTTATTTAACATGATGCTTCTCTTAATTATTTTCTCTGATTGGTACAAGTGCATTGGTAGTGCTCAAACCCCAATCTGTGTTACTTATTATTTTCTTACCTGTTGAATGCTAATGATTTGTTGGTTTTAGTCCTTAAGTGAAGCCTCCTTTGTGGCCCTTGCTCTTTCTGGGGTCTGACCCAGCTGGTTTTGTATGGCCAGATACCGGAGCAGCAGCAAAGGATCTACCTGCTTTCCAGCCCGATGGTGGTCACCAGGCGTAACCAGGGCATCGAGTGGGTTTCTTTTTTTGTTCTCCCACTGTAATATTGTAAATTATTCTTTTGAGGCGTTTAGCCGACGAACAAGTGTTAGCTCGATTGTACTTACTTACTGTCTGCCTACGGGCTGTAACATGATTGACAAGCCCCGGGGGTTGATCATGTATGACTGAACTCTTGCTAGTCCTTACATTTTGTACGACTAGCTTCATGATCATCTGATATGTAATATTTGGGACGCCTTATATTTATGTATCTGATGCTCTGACATCTTGTGATTATTACTAGTTGGTTGAGATTGAGACAATAGGCTATTTTATGACCTTAAGAGACTGATAGCTTGTAGATAAACCCTCACATATCTAGACAGCCGTGACCGTATGGTGAGATGGATTCTATTTTATCATACGTAGCTGGCTATGTCTGCCCCCGCTCTCCAGTATTCTGGTTCTGGGGCGTGATAGTTAAGCCATTGAAACTTGTTTGGAGAAAGTTGGAGTTGATTTGACTAATATGGCTTATGACTTCATAAGTCATGATTAATGACTTGAGACTTAAAGCCCATAGGCCCACCCAAGTAGCTAACCCTAATTCTAATCAGCCCATGGCTGGTCATTATGATCATCCCCACTCCTATTTAATGTCTCTACCACTTAGGGCTAGCCTCCTTTAGGAAATAGCAAAGTTTGGAAAATAGAGGTAAAACCCTTTCTTCTCCAATCCATAACTCCTCCATTTCAACTCCTTTTTCCTTCTAATTTCTTGCAATAGATCCTAATTACTGTGTATTTCCTGACTATGGTGAGAAATTTCAGTGGAGGAACAATTTGGAGGAGCTTGGGTGGCAAGAGAAACACCCCTCTTTGAAGCTTTTTGGGCTTTTTCACACACCTAGGTAATTCCTAATTCTCTCCATAAAATAGAGATTTAATTGCATGAATAGGAAGCCCTAGGAATACCCTAACTACTGGTATAGGTATTGCTAAGTTTTGTGTCCATTTCGTGTCCGTATCGGACACGTATCCAATAGAAAACCTAGGTGTTTGTAGAAATGCCACTAAGGATTCGATTTTTGATTTTTGTAAAACTAATTACATAGGTTTGTAGATCTAGGTGTGTGTATGAATGTTTGTGAAGGATGTTTGGTGTTTCGTGTCCTTGTGTGTCGTGCATTTCGTGTGGACACGCAGCACGGGCCCGTAGGCCGTGTCCTGCATCACGGGGTCCATTTCTCTGGACACAGGACACGTCGTGTCCTCAAATTTCGGGGGAAACTTGGGGCAATGTCTGCCACCAAGCTCCCAAAGTTTGGCAGGTTCTCGTGGACTGTGCACGGAGCTTTCAAGCTCGCACGGGTCGCGCGCTGTCGTGCGCGGGCTGCTGTGCACCCACAGTTTTTACACTGACACGCATGTGGACACGCCTGGACACGCGTCTAGGACACGGTACAAGGTGTCCAAGGTGTAGCCCTATTATTGGCGAACACACTAACACGTGCACGTGACACAGAGGTGTCTGTGTCGTGTCCTTGATCAATCGACACGCGTGCACGATATTTTTGTACACAGTTTTGTGTCTGTGTAATGTTGGTTGTTTGGACACGATTCGTGTCCAGTTTCCTGGACACGAATGGACCCACATGACATGTACTAATGTGGGGGACACGTATGTACACCTGTATGAACTTGATTTGGTTTTTGTGGATTATGTAGGTTCGAATTCATGTTAATCTCAAAAACCTGATACTTGACTGATACCATTGGCTTAATGTGAATTTCTGAGATTTGAAATCAATGTTTAACTGAATTTTTATGTCTAAATCACCATGCTAATTCAGTACATATGCATTAATTTACTGCAATGAGGTTACATATTTGAGTTGGTATTATCAAGGGGAAATGGGGATTTTCGAATTTGAGTTGTGGTGTAACACTGTTTCCAGTTTTTTTGGTTTATTATGAACTATCAGTTAACATACATATATGAACCAAATTCCTGAGTTTAAATCAAAGGGAATGTTGTAATTTGAATGGCTGTTAACTGAATTTCATTTTCTGAGATTTTTAACCAATGTTTTAACTGAGATTGGAAACTAAAACTGAGAAAGGGAATGGGGAGTTCGATTATGGGTTAGACTTTGAACTGCATAACTTGATTTTCCTAAATTTATCACCAATCAATGATTTTGAGATGATTCCTGTGATTGCATACATATCTATCCACTGTATTCAATTCCTGAGTTTAAGCAATGTTAATATGCTGATTTCCTTTTCATTTAAATAACTGAATACCTGAGTTTGTTTTCCTAATTGACAAAACCTGAGATCCTTTCTCTTAAAAACTAAGATTTTCTTTCAAAAACTGAAACTGTCATTTCCCAATCCTGTGAACACCCTGTTTCTGACTCACATTAAATCTGAGATGCACAAATTCATATTCACACATTGTTGTAAACTATGTATAAATAAACCTATATGCTTAACCCATGTTATGACCCCCCATGGCACACACAAAACTGTGAAAACCTGAGAGTTCCTTTTCATGTACACTGTTACATAGGACTGAGCTGTTGACACATGTTTTACACTGTAACTTGAGAGTTTGAGTTGCCATGGTGTTTTTCTAAAATGGTTTGGTTCAATTTCATATTGATTCTCATATTAAACTAAGAACATAGGCCACCCTCTTGTAATATCCTGTCATATACATTCCTTAGTTCACTCCTCACACACAGGCCATTTCCCTTAGCCCTCACACACACTTTAGTTCACTCATAAACACTACACACACACAACCTAGAAACTGTCACACTCTCACACAAATCTGGGTTCCCTCACAGTTCACTCTCACACCAATCCAAACACACACACATGACAATACACATTTTCCTATCACCCTAACACTCTAGCCTCACACACACATGTCTCAAGTCACTCATCACACACCACTCTCCCTAACACAAGTCCTACACACTACATTACATGGTACACCCTCATGTCACTGTTTTTCTCACATTTTCTCACCGATTTCACATCACTTCATGCTCACACCATTTTAGCCCACACTCTAGCTTACACACACTCTATGTCACTGATTTTACACACATGTCTCTAATCTATTTCACACTTTTGGATATTCATGTGTTCTTCCCTCTCTCTCTTTTCCTATGTATATATATAATATGTGCATTGTGATATATATAAGTTCCTATAGATATTTGTGTGTACTTTATATATATATATATATATATATATATATATATATATATATATATATATATATATATATATAGTGTATGAGTGATATTGTATAGTGGCTATAGGTTAGGTATTTCAAGTTACATTGTAGCCTAGTCAATATGTGTATTGTTAGATATAGATAATATCTTGTGTAGATATGTGTTATAGGTTGGATTAGGCATGTTATTGCCTAGTAAACCCAGATATGACTTGTTAGACCTAGAATAGACTAAATTAGACTAGTTTGACTTAGGGTTGACTTGGTTGACCTAGTTTGACTTCTAGGGTTGACCAGAGTTGACCAAGAGTTGACTTTGGTCTAGATTGACCTAGATTCATGTAGAACGTATTGTAGTGCATCTTATTACCATTCTGGACTTGTTGTGACTTGTGTTGCTCTAACTAGGAGTCAGGTGCCTCATCTCGGACAGTACATTTTCACAGCTATTCAGATACCAGGCGAGTACATTCTCTGATCATTTCGTATCCTGCTTAGAATTATTTCCTGCATTAAATTACTTTACTTGATACTGTCATGTTGGTCACACGGATTAGTACTATATGGATCCCTTCTTGAGATGTTATCCCTTCAGGAAGCATCGGGTACTCTGTGTTTTGTGCGTTTCACTTACATGGCGTATCATATGCTTCTTTGGTTCTTTGATCACTTGTGACATATACTCATATGATCACAGAGTCTTCTTTGAATCCTTATCCCATTTATTGGGTCTATCAGAATCCCCATTTTTGGGACTACTATGTATCACCTTCGGGGTCTACTACCTTCGGGGTCTATTACCTTCGGGGTCTATCACCTTCGGGGTCTACTACCCTTCGGGGGCTGTTACATAGAATCATAACCTAACCTGTTTGGATCCTTGTGTATTTGTTGGGGGTACGGAGGAGTATAAATAGCCATGTGAACAATTCTAAAGTAGAATAGCCATGTACGCCTCTTTAGTATAGCCATGTACAAATCAAGCCGTTTACATGTCGACTTTGTACTCTGAATCACTAGTCACTGGTAGCTCTCTACTTATAGTTAGGGCTGGTGATTTTGCCCTGGTGCCCTTTACCCGAGCCGGGTACCCTGCACCCTCAGGTGCCCACGGGTACCCTCTATCCTAGGAGGGCAAGCCCTACCCTTACCCTCCTAAAATTAGGGTAGGGTAAGGGTTTTATCTTGTTACCCTAGTGCACTTACCCGGGTACCCGCCCTACCCTACCCTGAATCATTACCCTACCCACTACCCTTAACCCTCTAAAACCCTCGACCCTACCCTTCTCCCAAACCTGATTACCCACACTCCCACTGCCACAGTATTACTACTACATACTTGTATTTTTTTGTAATTAGTTAGTACTTAGGATTAGGAGAACTATATGGTGCTTGATCCTAAGGAGTCAGGTCTAGCCCCCTTCTTAGGTATGTAGACAGCTCAGGTTCCACTATATAACTGGGTTCAGCGCCTTTAGTAAAAAAATATTCCTCATGTTATTTTTTATTAAGTTGTTATGATTTTTGAATGTTGTAAAAATCTTAAGTATCAAGGTGTTTACTAGCAAAAAAATGATTTTCAAAGTTAAAAAAATTGAAATGGCAAGGGTAATACCCTTACCCACCCTACCCTGACCATCAGCTACCCTGTGAGGGTAAAGGGCAAGGACGGGTAATGGGTATTGGTTTTTTGGAAGAGGGCTACCCTACCCTACCCTCATGACTCCCCTAGGGTATCAAAAAAATGTCAATATCCTACCCTGCCCTGCCATCTTCCTGCCCTTACCCTAGCCTACCCTACCCATCGCCACCCCTACTTATAGTAGATATTTCTATTACAGTTCTCTCTCCGTTTATATACTGCATTTTCTTCAGTATCTATATCTTACTTTACTGCATGATTATATTTTCTAACCTGCTATGAACTGTTGAGATGTACTGTGCTCGCTCCCGTCCTGACTGGACCTGTTGAAAATTTTACAGAGGATGATGAGGAACCCTGCACCCCTTACTTGGAGCTTGCCTATATGACACTCGCGACCTGGACCCCTGGGGAGGTTCAGGCAGCTGCTGAGGACGATACCCTGTTTAGTATAGATAGCTTAGACTGTTTTCCATTTTATGTTTAGTTGTTGTTCTTGATTCAGAGTTGTATATTTTTAGAGATGATTAGACTTGTATTTCATTTCTGTTGTACCTCAGTTGAGGATTTCTTATCTATTTCATCGTGCTACATTCTACCTTAGATTGTGATTGAGTTGTACCTCTGTGTTGGCCTCCTTATGGAGAGTATACATATTATGTTATTTATAGTTCATGACCTAGAACAGCGTTCTACCGTCGACACTGCGGCGTAGGCTGGGCGTCGTTACGTTCTCGTACCCTCACAGTGGGTGCGGGTCGTGACACAGTGGGCTGGCCAGGGTTCTTCCCAGTGGGCTGGCCAGAGTTCTTTCTAGGGGGCTGGCCAGGAGACTACCCAGGGGACTTCGCTGTGGCCCGGAGTGACAGATTGGTTCCAAGGCTATGGTTTGGATGGAGATTATTATACACAGATACTAACGACTCCATCAGCACCAGCACCAGCACCCACGCAAGACGAAGGTGGTGATGCGTCCCAGGAGGATACGATGCGGAGGGGAGCCCGACTCAATCTCAGAGAACTTGATCGTCCAGACTATTGGGAATTAGACAGACAAGGAAGATAGATGTAAATTTTGAACTTGTATGATGTTTTGTGTTCATTTATATAAAAGTCACCTTTCTTTGACAAAATATTACAGATACTTCACATGATGTTTCTTATTCATTCTCTTGGTTGATTTGTACAACTCCTTCTATTGTGTCCTAAACCATTGCAATTACTGCATCGGAGATCTCTTGAAGATTGATCCTTCGCCACAGTACGATTTTTCTTGGGTCTTCCGGCTTTGCGTCGTACATCTGGTACTCCAATGTCGCCTCTAACCAATGCACTTTGAATGTTGTAAAGGACTGTAATTGGCTCTAAGTGCGGCTCTTAGACACTTTTTAATGCTTCCTTTGAAAATATAGCTGGATAATAATGCTCAATCCTGATATTGCAACAATTACAAGCATAACATGCATGTACACATGGAAGAAAAGTATAATACCACTTTAAACATGAACAATAGTTTTCATTTAAACGAACAACATATATCCTATTTGTTTGACGATCTAATATCTCAAACAAATGACCCACTATCCGTAACATTTCCAGCTGATGGATTTCTTTTGTGATACGAGCCATCGTTTTTAACATCTTCGGACAAAAATTTGTTTCAAGATTTTCGGCTTGTTGTCTGTTTTTGTCCTGAAGTGTTATAATCTTGGCTCGAATACCATCAAGTAGTGTCGTTATTGGTTTATCACGAAGTTTTTTAATCCAGTTATTGAAAGATTCAGCAAGATTTAACGTATTAATATCTAGTCTTGGACAAGGAGAATACGCTGTAATCCAGTGTGAGAAAACACGATTTTCATCATTTACTCCAACGAGCTAATTGTAAACATCAACATTTTCAGCTTTAATCATCTCCAAGCAATTATTTGCATCTGTTTCATTATAACATCTTACAAGAGAGTCCAAGCTACATTGAAAATGCTTTGATCTACATACTGATTTCAAATTTGCTTTAAAATGTTGAGTACAAAAAAAATGAGGCGATTCCGGAAAAATAGCACGCATGGCATTTATCAATCCTTTCTGTTTATCCGATATAAAAGAAATTGTAAATCTTTCAAAAGATATTCTTAAACCGTTTAAAAACCAATTCCAAGAATCAATGTTTTCACTCTCAGCAACAACATATGCAATAGGATATAGTTGATAGTTAGGATCATGAGCACAAGCAATAAATAAAATACCTCTATATTTAGAGGAAAGAAAAGTAGCATCAATACTAATCACAGGTAAGCATCCCCTTAGAAATCCATCAATGCATGCCTTGAAACAAATAAAAATTCTTTCAAACCTATTATTTTCTGTAATCTTCATAAAACATTGATTACCTGGATTTGTCTCAATAATTCTAAGACCATACTCTTCGAGACTACTATATGCATCAATATAACTACCATTTATTTCGGATAGAGCAAGTTCTCTAGCTTTTCAAGCCTTACAGTATTTAATATGTATTCGATGTTCCCTAAATATATCTTTTACAACACAAGATGGACTATACGACTGATTATCTCAAATTTTATCAATAATCTGATTTTTAACCCATACAGTGGTAGCTAATGGATGAGAACCAGTTGTAAGTCCACCTAAACAAGAATGAATATTTTCTAGCGTTGCAATAGAAAATCTTTCGCCTCCGTCTATGGCTTTAGCGTATACCCTCCAATGACAATTTGAACTATTACATTTATATATAATTCCAGTAGCATTATTTAAAGTAGCTGAACAAGTAAAATTACGTCTAATTGCTATATCACTAATAAAACTTCTAAATTTAGAACGATTCTCAAATTGTTTTCCAATAAATAATTCAGGAGTGCTAAGGCTATCAACAGAATCATCAAATTCATCATCTAAATTTTCAATTAGATCATCACTATTTTCATCATCGTTATTAACATCATCTACTACATGTTCTTCTTCAGTAAGTGGAATAACTTGATGAGAAGAACTAGGACCAGCGTTAAAAGTATTACAAGTAGGTATATTACTTACATTTATAGATGGGGGCAGAGTGACATAGATATTAATATACGGTGATTGTGCATTCACTTGAAGAACAAATTTCCATGCATCTTCACTATCTACATTTATACAATTAGATACGAAAATATGTACTAATATAAATTCGTAGTCGATAGAATATTGATCAATAATTAGATTATGTAAACTAAGAAATGAAATATTTCGATCAACTAAAAGAACTTGGGTTAAACCCCCTTGATACGCTAACCCATTTAGTACACCTCCAAGCGAGCATAGTATTGTTAGATTTTCATCCATGTTGACAACAAGATGAACTTTCTATAGGAAGAGAAGAGCTTCAGCTTTCAACGAAATAGACTTGCCAAACTTCCTACTGAATGAGAGAGGTTGTGAAGTGAATGAGAGAGATATGGTGAAGTGAATGAGAGAGATGCTGTGAATTGGTTTGATACTTATAGATGGTGGTGGTTCAATATAGCCGTTGGAATTAGAACGTTACAATTGTAACGTTGAAAATTGTAACGTTAGAAACCAAGATAACCCATCTCAACCAAAAAAAAAAAAACCAAACCCACCCAACCCAACTCCAACTCCAACAAAAGATAACCAACCAAAAAAAAACCAAACCCACCCAACCCCCAACAAAAATAACCAACCTAACCCAAAAAAAATTAAAAACCAAACCCAAACTAACCCACCACCCAACTCAAACCGTAAACAATTTAAACCAAAGCCACCCAAAAAA
The DNA here is from genome assembly GCA_029216955.1 of Iris pallida. NCBI lineage: Eukaryota > Viridiplantae > Streptophyta > Magnoliopsida > Asparagales > Iridaceae > Iris > Iris pallida. Next base: position 4,392,041 of record JANAVB010009994.1, read on the forward strand.
AAACTTAAATGCCCTATTTCAGCCAAACCTACTGTCGGAATTTGAGCTTATGCTCATTTTCCGACAGTCTGTCTGTCGGATTTTAAATATATCCATTTTTTCGACAGACAGTCTGTCGAATTTTATTGTTTGACCCAATTTCCTAAACAACTATCGTTTAAACAAATATTATTAAACTTATTATCGCTACAGTAAATTTTTTGAAAAAGTCATGATGTGAGAATATCAAAAAGTAAATAGTAATTATTTCTCTATCCGTAAACAAATAAAATTTAATTTTAACTTCTTTTTTTTTTACTTTTTGTTCATGCAAAAAGTATATCTTACTTTCATTTTACTCATCTTTATTTTTTTATTTTTCTTTCTCCTTCCCACAAAAGTTTCAAACACTTGAGAATAGTCTGGAAATAGCCTGATAAGAATACAAAATACAGGTTAGGTTGCTGACACGTGTCGCCCCAAAAGAAGCAAGCATGGACTGATTGCTGACCTCATGTCCCACTATTTAATTAATTCCAAGAAAAAAAAGGAAAGAAAAGAAAAAAAAAAAGCAGAGGTCTATTGGAGCACGTGGTGGAATAAATACAACCACTCATCCCCGCTGGCACAACCAGATGCTACCGCAAGGCCAGGCCCAACAAAGCCCGATATTTTCCTTTTTATTCCGCACGAGGTTAACGTGCGCCTAACCCCGAGATAGCTTGTAACAGTGATACTCCTCCTCCTCTATGCGGGTCCCGCATAGTTAGTGACAATTGACGACCAACAACAACAGCGAAACTACGAGCAGAAGCATCAGTCCTCATTCTCTCTCTTTTTTTTTTTTTTCTCCCGAGTTCCTCAATTCTCCTCTTGTGTCGTGATGGCAATGCTAATTCGGTTGCTGCTGCTGTTGCTCTCGCCGTTGCCGCTGTCGTCTCCGTCGTCGTTGTCTGCGTGCTCCGTCGCGGAGGACCCGTACTCGGGGTTCTCCCTGTTCGGGAACACGTCCCCTGCTGCGGCGGCCGCCGCCCACAGGCGCAACAAGAGCGTCGCAGGCACGCGGACGTCCTCTTCGACGGTGTCGGGGGCGGAGAGGTCCGGGGGGTGGAAGGGGGACGTCCTCGCGCTGGCGACGGGCGGGGACGCGGTGGAGTGGGTGAAGGGGATACGGAGGAGGATCCACGAGTGGCCCGAGCTGGCCTACGAGGAGATCGAGACGAGCCGGCTGATAAGGGACCAGCTGGCCGGCCTCGGGATCGGCTACGCGTTCCCTGTGGCGGGGACGGGCGTCGTCGCGCAGATCGGCACCGGGAGGCCCCCCTTCGTCGCCCTCCGCGCCGACATGGACGCCCTCCCGATCCAGGTTTCTCTTCGTATCTATATTATAATATATAATTACAATTATAAAATAAACGCAAGGTGAGTTATCATAATTATTTTCAATTTATTACAGTTTTTAAAAATAAAATTTATAATTTTTTTCTGTAAATTAAGAATAATTTTGATAATTCGCTTTCAAATTTTTTTGGAGATTGTAATTCTTTTTCTTCTTTTTGACAATTACAGTTAGCTATTTCTAAATGGATCTAATCAAATTTTGTTTCAATCTTTGACTAGTATACGTTGGTACACTGGAAAAACAGTACTAATTTTGGTGTTTTTTGTGTTTTTGGGAATTTGGTTCTGTGACATGCAGATGGCCAAGGTGGACACTGACACTTTGGGTCGTACGTTTGTATCACTGGATGGATCACGAATGTTTGTTGTGTGAATTCTTTTTTCTTTCTTTATTCTTTAATCTTTCTTTTTATGAATTGATATATACGCATGTCATTCTCGTGCATTTATCGAGAAGGAATCGTGGGTTGTTAGTGGGATACACAGTACGGAATGGTACGAACACGACAACGCAGAAATAAATAATCCCGATTTTGGTCGGCACGTGGAAGAATTTGGAATTGTTATTGCCGACGTGACACGAGAATCGACACAACATTAATTTTGGAGTGTTTACGTAGGGCTCGATATGTCCGCGCAATACTGATTTTGCAATGCGTGTGTGCGTGCGTGCGCGCATTTTACCTCCAGATAAGGAAATGTTTGTTTATATAGATCGGAATTTCGACACTCTCTTGGGAGCATAAGGAAAGCATACATACTAAACATAGAGAAGAAACTGAGATGTTATGTAATATGTTAATTTCTTTGATCATTTAAATGTATAATTATTCTACAGAAAATCATATTTGTGGAAGTGAGAAATGAATTTTTAATATCTACTCTTATATTTTTTTTTTCCTTTTCAGGAAGCTGTGGATTGGAAGCACAAAAGTAAGGTCCCTGGAAAGATGCATGCTTGCGGACACGATGCTCACGTAGCGATGCTCCTCGGCGCAGCCAAGATACTCAAGGCTCGCGAACGTCACCTAAAGGTTTGCGTTGCACACTAACACTCAGAAGAAAGAAAAAAAAAATGTATATATATAATTCGTAAGATGCAAAGACATGGCAAGAGCCTTTGTTTTTTAACCACTCCAGAGAGAAATATAATTTTTTTTCCTCCTGATATTCTTTGAGCAGTGTTATTTACAATTATATATAAAAGTTTAAAATTTTGGGACCTTTCGCCTTTCGGTTTTTAAAGTTACGTGCGATCGCACAGTTTGTAGATGCTCAGAAACGACTATGTGCAAAGATATTCTGTGAAAGAAGTCATTGTGCTTGGTGTCCTTGACCATGTTTTTAGCCTAAACTCTTTTTAATTATTTTGAAATTGGTGATATTACAGCTAATCACACAGACGGAACCACTAATAGTCATGTTTTATATATACTAGTATGAGCGTATGTATATTATACGTATTTTATAGATTATTATTAGGGAAACTAAAAGACTGATTTTCACTAAGACTACTTAGAAAGACTAAAACACAATTATTTTAATTATTCTAAATTTATTATATTAGTATTAGTATATATTATTTTAAGACTATTTATGAAGACCAAAGGACAACTCCGGTAGTTACCATGTTGCTCATATTAACTTTATTGAATAAGTTTAATTAGTACACATATACAAGTGAAAATTTGATTAAAAGAATAGTTTTAGGGTGAAACTGAACTTTTATTATTATATAGTAGTATAGATATCGTGCGCTTGGAATCGCTTTGGAATGTATTTGAGTTCTCTTAGTGAAGCATTGATCTGGACTTTTAAGAAAAAAAATGGTAAGTTTACTTAGCATAGCAATTAGAATTTCATGAGATATTTGAACTTTAATTTCTTCTGAGAAAAGGATGGGATCAAGCACATCCCAGCCATATTTAATCAGTCTAATATGAAAGCTAATTAGTACTAATTCAGCAACCATGTTGGCAATGTGAAGGAACTCTGGCAAGCCGATTGAATCAGAAAACTTGCTATGGTTGCACTATGAAGAATTTCACATATACCTTTCTTTAAATTTGGACATGAAAGTGTTGCCAAAAACATACCACACCAATTTAATTATTCACAACCAGCTTAAGCTCGTTTTGAAGTGAAGATAGAATCAACTCTACTGAAATTTCCTAATGCTGCACTATATATGGATTTACTTCAGGGGACTGTTAGGCTTCTGTTTCAACCGGCAGAGGAGGCCGGAATAGGCGCGAAGCGGATGATCGAAGATGGCGCGCTGAGGGACGTGGAGGCGATATTCGCGGTTCACGTGTCGCACGAGCATCCCACCTCCGTCATCGGGTCCAGGGCCGGTCCTTTGCTGGCCGGGTGCGGCTTCTTCCGAGCCACGGTGAGGGGAAGGGAAGGGCTTGCCGGAAATCCACACCGTTCGGTCGATCCAGTTCTGGCTGCCTCCGCCGCGGTGATCAGTCTGCAGAACCTCGTCTCCCGTGAAGCAAACCCCCTAGATTCACAGGTAAATACATATCTTGAATTGTCCATCACATGCATGTTTCAAGGTTCATAATAACTGTGTAAACTTGGGTTTCGGGAAAGGAAAATGCTATTTTGCCCGTGGATTGTGACCGCAAACGTGACCGTAGGCCCACGTGGCAGGTAACCATTGGTCCCCCTACTATCACTGACCATGTCCTCTTAAAATCCGGACAGAGACCGCCACGTGGTCTGCGGTCATGCCTGCAGGCAAAATAGCAGTGTCGTTCTGGAATACATCATACACACAGTTTGGTATGTTCAGACTGAACTAGCTCTATCTTTAAATTGATCTGCAGTAAGTTCAGTGGTTATAGTGATATTCTGATATCAAATCATATTGTGTGGTATCGTCACCACCATATCATACTACATAAGGCTCAATGAACCAAGGAGTGAGTTTTAAGTTCCTTCTATAGTAGAAAACTATTTAAATTAAGTGTATAGTTACTCATCAAAACTAGGATCTAGAGGTGTTAATAAGTCCGAGTTAGAAAATTTGATAGGAGATTAAATTATAGACAAATTTAAGCCTAAACTTGACTTTGTTTGCTCATGAACTTTGTATAAATGAAAAATATAGTTCAATAAGCTTAATATTAAATTCAAAATGTTTATAAGTGTCACGCCCCGCTCCCGTAGGAGCGATCGTCCTCGCTAAGGCGTGATGCCGCACGAGCCTAGATTGCCCTCGTGCAAGGCAGTTCCATAACGGCCGATTACATCGGCGGCGACGGGGTCGTCGCACAGAAGTCCCAAGCAGAAACATTGAAAACATTGCAGCGAAATTTAAAGAAGAACACATGGAAACAAGTAACTCAAAAGAATCTCTTTATTGATATTGAATACAGGATTACATTTATGGGCGCAAGGCCAATTACAAGTCTCTCAGGCTCACTTTTCACTCATTTACAAGTCACTCTGCTCTCTCTCATCTCTCGATACAATGCTTGACTCCAGCGGAAGCTTCGGAAGGCGATGTCCATACATTATGTCCTGTATAAGTCTTCGGGTCACGCGGCCGCACGCTTCGACTCGCCAAGGAACTCCATGCCTCGACGTATCCAAACGAGCTCCGCGCCACGAGCTTCTACCTGTGCCTGCACATGAAATACTATGTGGGTGTCAGTACCACTGTACTGGTGGAGTGAGCTTCTCGCCCACCCATACATAACCGACACGTTTCATTTACTTTGTGCAGCTTAAACCCTTTCAATTGTCTTTCTAGTCTTGCCTTAGGATTCATTTTAGGACGAGGACGTCTCAGTTGATAACTAGCGATGCAACGACAAGGTCGTGCAACGACAGGGTCATGCTATCTTGCCAACGTGTGTTTTGATCGAGGCAGTGCCTCATCGCTTAGGTACATGACCAAACTTCAAGACGGGACGGCAGGGTCGTGCCACATTCTATTCCAAACTTAGACTTGTTCAAGACTGTGCTTTGTCGAGGGGCAATTCACGTGAACTCGGCCGTGCCAGGACCTTGATTAAACTCAAGCGCAACTAGACCAATACCTGTACTAACGATTCAAGTGCCAAGGGACGGCAACGGGACGACTCGTGCAGGTCGTGCCCTAGACTTTACTTAGACTTTGCTCGTGCTTCAAGATTGAGGCCGCGCCTCGCAAGTTATCCAGACTTATCGTGTTACCGCCTTGCGGCCTTCCCGATAGACCCATTTGCTAGTTTAGACAAGACTTGTGAACCATAGTATCACTTTCCATTTATATTTCAACGCCATCTATCGTGCCAAGCACGGTGCCTATGCTGCAGCCCAGTCTTGGGCCCAACATTGTGTTCCCGACAAGACAAGCATTCAAGTTCTAGACACAATCCAAAGGCATACACGCGGTGTGCCGCTATTGCCGACACATCTACATGAGTGGTCACTAGCAATTTCAAGCTATCTTGGACATGGCTCGGCGGGGGTATCGGTCCGCCCTTCTAAGGGTAGCTAGCCCCGGAAGCGCCGATACTCCCATGCGGTCATCCAGCATCCTACTTTGAGCCACACTCGCTTCTCCCGGGCGGATGATCCCGGTGCCCCGGAGGAGATCACCCGAGAAGACTACACCTTGTCGACAAGTTGTCCATGACCATGCAAGACTCGATCTATCCAATCTATCCAGTCTTTCCTTAACATGACCATGCATTCCTTTATTCTATCGAGACTCCCAAGCCGCGGGACCAATCTCGTGTGCGGGACTTATCGAGTATTCAGGCAGGACATGACCGGGCAGGACCGGCATGCTTAAAAGTATTCAGGCAGGACATGACCGGACGGGACCGGCATGCTTAAAAGTATTCGGTCGTGGCTCGTGCCTTAGACATACATGATTCTCTAGGCGACGCTAACGCTCAAGTCATATACTTTATACGACGAGCCTTGTTCTCAAGGGACTACTTGACTTGACAACCGCAGCTAGAGCGGGATAGCGCTAGGAATGGCTTCGTTAGCCTAGAGCAACTCTTGTTGACTTGTACGGGCAATGACTCGACGAGCGAAGGCTACGCCGGGCTACGCCGGGCTACGCATCGAGGGAACGTGCTAGGCACGGGGTCGACTTAACAACCAAGTCTTGGGTGCCTAGACTTAAGCCAACAAGCCATACAAAGATGACTTAACTTGCGGGACATGCGAAGGCTATGCCAAGCCTTGCGGGACCGAACCGTGCATGCTTTGTTAAGCATTCGTGCGGGCGACGCCTATGACTTAGGCTTATTCAAGTATCGGGACTAGTCGACGGAACCAACGGGACATGCGAAGGCTACGCCAAGCCTTGCACAACGGGACCGTGCCTGCTTCAGCAAGCGGTTACGCAGGCGACGCCTAAGACTTAGGCTATTTCAAGTGTCGGGGCAACTTAACAACTTAAGCCAACTTCCTTCTCCCAAGCCACGGGATCGAAGGATCGAGTGTCATTTGAAAGCACGCTGAGCCGACTTCTATGCAGACCGTGGGACCATTTTCCATTTCTAGGACATTCCGACCCGACGGGATTATTCCCTTAGCTATGTTGGTGCGTAGCTTTTATATTAGCCTACTTGTGTGAGTTGAAAACACGATTTATTATGTGCAAGCTAAGATGGAGTAAGTTCACCGAAACTCCCCCACCTGAACGATGTCTCCGGGCGAGCCGTTGCAAGGCTTAGTTCCAACGCCGTCGGCGTTTCGATTCCTCCGATTGACTTTGCGGGTCGGGACACTACAACATACACCACTCAGAACAAGTCTCGTCCTCGAGACTTTCCTGAGGGCAAGCCATCCTACCATTTCTATGGCCAAGACTTATTCGTATGCATCTCGCCTACGCGTTCCTTCGGTTCCGAGCTACGCTCGCACGACTTATCAATCTTTTCGTTAACACGATTTCAAGATCTCGACACTCTCGTTCCCCAGTCGTGTTTGAACTCAACGTATCACTTGGCTGGATCGTGCACGCATTCCAAGCGTCCCCAAAATACACGCATTCATCCAAGCCGCATGATAGAGAGTTGTCATTCTCACTCGAGTCGCATCGTGCACATACCCAGGCGTCCCTGAAATATATGCATGTCAGCCGAGTCTCGTGAGCAGGATTTCCTACATTCGTGATTCATGCCATCCATCCAGGCCAATCCTCAAGATCAATCCTTTCGATTGTTAACACTTGCAACAGGGACGTTTCGCCTAACCGCTAGGCCAATCTTTACGAGGCTAAGTCAATGTCAGGATTGGAATCATAGTTCCCCAACAATAATGCCAACACTGACCCCAATCCTAGGGTCAAACCATAGTCGGTAGTACGGGGTTTTCTACCCAAGCTCGCGTCACTCTGATTTCTAAACATCGAGCACGATCACCTATTCGCATCAATGCATGCGTTGCACATATTCGATATTATCCAAATCACCAACTCTAACTAATTCGTGCATTCGATCACGAGGTCATCTAGCTCGACAATACGTTGCGCCCCAATCTCACGCGAGTCTGATTATCCACGGTGGTTCGTGAATCACCACGCAACGCACTCGCAGAATAATCATTCTCATCGGGGCGTAACTCTTGTTTGAGTTTAGACTAACTCATTCTCGATACGCGAATTGGACCTACTCAATCCTCAAGCACACTGATTCATTCACGAGTCACCTTCGCGTCAAACCACAAGTCGAAGCATACAAATTGCCACGCCAAGCAAGTTTGATCACTCCCGCTGTATGAATCACCATACCAGCGCTCACGCGGAGTGATCGTCTCAAATCGGCGCGACGCATGTGCGAGGCTGGAGTTGCGCTCGCATAAGACAAGAATGTCGAAATTGTGGTTATCGACGAAGCAAATCCAAACGTTTTCATTTCATCCAAGTCAAGATTTCAATTCGATAGTTTACCCGTCATTTGTTCAACCAGAACATCCTCGAGCCAAGTCTATCTTTTCTTCGACACATTTTAACATCCCGATTATAGCATCCGTCGGAACAATGACATTTGCACGATCGTCATTCGCCGAGTCAGAGTACCCCCGAGTTATCGCATATCGATCTTTGATACGCCTCAATACCATCGACGATATGCGTAACCTGACGATCTTCCTTTGCAACCAATTTCGAGTCGTGCGACTGATGCTATTGCCCGAGTTGGATATCCCTCAATTTTCTCGATATTCAAGATCAAGTTCGATTGCTATTCCTCAAGCTCGTTTCAAGATCGTCGTTCAGAATTCAAGTAATATTTCATTTGTATCAATCCGATATCGTACGTGCGATCCTCTAAGTTTCCTCGATCAAGACCATTCATTTTCATTCATCGGTTCGAATTATTTCGATATCGATTTCTACTCGCGTTGCCTACTCGCAAGTCGTCCGAACGAGATGCTCATTCGAGACACACGAAGTCACGTCCAACTAAACGTGACGCGCTCTAAGGCTTTGCGCGATCGCACCGCCTCGCCGACATACTCGAAATCCTCAATTTTCGCTCGAAAGATTTCCAAGAAAAATCCATACACCACTCGGATTCGAGCCATCCGTTCTAGTCCTCAATCAAGTTCGCATCATGCGCTAAGACATCTCTTAGATTCATTCGACGAATCACTAGCGTAGTCGCTCGCGTCGTACCGACGCACAAAGTCGTTCGCACTATATCTCGAAATCCAAGTCAATCCTTCGTGTACGCCTAAGCGTTAACTCGATAGCATTCCTATCGACAGACACTCTAAGTGCATCTCCACCCCCGACCGAGCGATACTTGATATCGTTCGCGATTCGTTGCACCAAGGGTCGAGGTGCGCGACGCGAAACACAACTTAGCCAAAAGGCCGTGTGCATAGCTATCCCGTGCGGACTAAATATTGAGTTTGCAAGCTCATTTGTTAGGGTCGACGTTTGGACTAATTTGGCATGCATGCGACTTGCTAAGGTCGACGTAGTACTATTCGGGCACAAGCGCGACTTGCTAACATTAGCACGTTTTTATTCAAGACAAGTTAACACCGTTCGGCACAAAGGCCATCGCCTATCGATGCATTTCGTTGAACGCTTGTACGAGCTTTCGAAAATATTTAGACTTATTGTATGGACATGCCGAGGGAAAATCGAGAGAGAGCGCGCACTTCTTTTTCCAATGACGAGCTTTCAAAACTGAGAATTTCGACGTGAAGTCCAAGGACGTAAAGCCGTGCTCTGATACCATTATGTCACGCCCCGCTCCCGTAGGAGCGATCGTCCTCGCTAAGGCGTGATGCCGCACGAGCCTAGATTGCCCTCGTGCAAGGCAGTTCCATAACGGCCGATTACATCGGCGGCGACGGGGTCGTCGCACAGAAGTCCCAAGCAGAAACATTGAAAACATTGCAGCGGAATTTAAAGAAGAACACATGGAAACAAGTAACTCAAAAGAATCTCTTTATTGATATTGAATACAGGATTACATTTATGGGCGCAAGGCCAATTACAAGTCTCTCAGGCTCACTTTTCACTCATTTACAAGTCACTCTGCTCTCTCTCATCTCTCGATACAATGCTTGACTCCAGCGGAAGCTTCGGAAGGCGATGTCCATACATTATGTCCTGTATAAGTCTTCGGGTCACGCGGCCGCACGCTTCGACTCGCCAAGGAACTCCATGCCTCGACGTATCCAAACGAGCTCCGCGCCACGAGCTTCTACCTGTGCCTGCACATGAAATACTATGTGGGTGTCAGTACCACTGTACTGGTGGAGTGAGCTTCTCGCCCACCCATACATAACCGACACGTTTCATTTACTTTGTGCAGCTTAAACCCTTTCAATTGTCTTTCTAGTCTTGCCTTAGGATTCATTTTAGGACGAGGACGTCTCAGTTGATAACTAGCGATGCAACGACAAGGTCGTGCAACGACAGGGTCATGCTATCTTGCCAACGTGTGTTTTGATCGAGGCAGTGCCTCATCGCTTAGGTACATGACCAAACTTCAAGACGGGACGGCAGGGTCGTGCCACATTCTATTCCAAACTTAGACTTGTTCAAGACTGTGCTTTGTCGAGGGGCAATTCACGTGAACTCGGCCGTGCCAGGACCTTGATTAAACTCAAGCGCAACTAGACCAATACCTGTACTAACGATTCAAGTGCCAAGGGACGGCAACGGGACGACTCGTGCAGGTCGTGCCCTAGACTTTACTTAGACTTTGCTCGTGCTTCAAGATTGAGGCCGCGCCTCGCAAGTTATCCAGACTTATCGTGTTACCGCCTTGCGGCCTTCCCGATAGACCCATTTGCTAGTTTAGACAAGACTTGTGAACCATAGTATCACTTTCCATTTATATTTCAACGCCATCTATCGTGCCAAGCACGGTGCCTATGCTGCAGCCCAGTCTTGGGCCCAACATTGTGTTCCCGACAAGACAAGCATTCAAGTTCTAGACACAATCCAAAGGCATACACGCGGTGTGCCGCTATTGCCGACACATCTACATGAGTGGTCACTAGCAATTTCAAGCTATCTTGGACATGGCTCGGCGGGGGTATCGGTCCGCCCTTCTAAGGGTAGCTAGCCCCGGAAGCGCCGATACTCCCATGCGGTCATCCAGCATCCTACTTTGAGCCACACTCGCTTCTCCCGGGCGGATGATCCCGGTGCCCCGGAGGAGATCACCCGAGAAGACTACACCTTGTCGACAAGTTGTCCATGACCATGCAAGACTCGATCTATCCAATCTATCCAGTCTTTCCTTAACATGACCATGCATTCCTTTATTCTATCGAGACTCCCAAGCCGCGGGACCAATCTCGTGTGCGGGACTTATCGAGTATTCAGGCAGGACATGACCGGGCAGGACCGGCATGCTTAAAAGTATTCAGGCAGGACATGACCGGACGGGACCGGCATGCTTAAAAGTATTCGGTCGTGGCTCGTGCCTTAGACATACATGATTCTCTAGGCGACGCTAACGCTCAAGTCATATACTTTATACGACGAGCCTTGTTCTCAAGGGACTCCTTGACTTGACAACCGCAGCTAGAGCGGGATAGCGCTAGGAATGGCTTCGTTAGCCTAGAGCAACTCTTGTTGACTTGTACGGGCAATGACTCGACGAGCGAAGGCTACGCCGGGCTACGCATCGAGGGAACGTGCTAGGCACGGGGTCGACTTAACAACCAAGTCTTGGGTGCCTAGACTTAAGCCAACAAGCCATACAAAGATGACTTAACTTGCGGGACATGCGAAGGCTATGCCAAGCCTTGCGGGACCGAACCGTGCATGCTTTGTTAAGCATTCGTGCGGGCGACGCCTATGACTTAGGCTTATTCAAGTATCGGGACTAGTCGACGGAACCAACGGGACATGCGAAGGCTACGCCAAGCCTTGCACAACGGGACCGTGCCTGCTTCAGCAAGCGGTTACGCAGGCGACGCCTAAGACTTAGGCTATTTCAAGTGTCGGGGCAACTTAACAACTTAAGCCAACTTCCTTCTCCCAAGCCACGGGATCGAAGGATCGAGTGTCATTTGAAAGCACGCTGAGCCGACTTCTATGCAGACCGTGGGACCATTTTCCATTTCTAGGACATTCCGACCCGACGGGATTATTCCCTTAGCTATGTTGGTGCGTAGCTTTTATATTAGCCTACTTGTGTGAGTTGAAAACACGATTTATTATGTGCAAGCTAAGATGGAGTAAGTTCACCGAAACTCCCCCACCTGAACGATGTCTCCGGGCGAGCCGTTGCAAGGCTTAGTTCCAACGCCGTCGGCGTTTCGATTCCTCCGATTGACTTTGCGGGTCGGGACACTACAATAAGACGTAACAAATTAGGAAGAGTATATTATTGATCAAGATATCTTTTTAATATAAATATATATAAATAAATAAAAATGAGGCGGCTTGCGAGCTCAAGAGCTGTGAATACCTTTACGATTGGGTTTGGACTACGAGCTTTTTCTTAGGGTCGAACTCTTACTCAGGGTCGAACTCTTATCTCGAGTTCAATTAAGTTATTTTGTTCATGAACGAACCGAGCTCAAACCAGCTTACGAATACCTTGATTAGTTAACACCTCTAATCAAAACTGTCTCCCTTGGACTAAGGACCTGCAGATGATTCTTAATCTGGGATTTCTAAAAACTAATTTATCCTTGCCACACAAATACAAACAAAATGTTATATGCTATGTTTCATGGGCACGAATAACACGCGACACTACATGCACAAGGTGACATTGAAACATACTACTTTTTTGGTATCTCCTATATATTTCGAGTGCCCATGTCTTGTCAAATGTGTACAACAGGACCACCATTTTGGACATAGCAACCATATTCTAGTGTTTGTGCTTCATAGGCAATATGTTTCATAAATGTAGAATATATTTTTGCAATTGAACCCAAAAAAAAAAAAAACATTCTGAATTTGCTGGTAAATGCAAAATGGACCACTTGTAACTCTCTGACAAAAGTGTTGGGATTCACAAACGTGTGCATCTGATACTTTAAATGTCGAGCATCAAAACTCACACAAACACGAACACGATCCCACTACAGAAAATCAGGACAGATCGCACAAGTATATATATATATGTGGTGAGTTTGTCACCGGACAAATCTTAATTTTTCTTATACCGATAACAAGATTGAATACAAGTAAGTATCTATTGATGATGATATATTTGTCCAAAGAATCGATCCTTACAATGTTTCAAGACAGTAAAACCTCAACCCTAATTACTAAACTGGTACCTAACAAGGGGCTACCCACCAAACCGTCAATGATGATATATATGACGGAATTGACAGCACTCCGAATAGAACCCTCCTCCTATACATTGAAGAGTAAGAACCTAGCTACGAGCGAGCAGGGATCTACTCATAGAGTTCGGTGTTTCTCCTTGAATATCCTTAGGAGCAATACCATAGTAAGTCACCTTAGCCTCCATTATACAAGGCTTAGAAATCAAAACTTAATTCCTAAGCCAAACTAACTTAATTTGGACCGTCAAAAACCACTCAATCAATCCAATTAGGCTGAAAAATCCATCAAACAACCAAACATCAATCCGACCAGAATTTTAGTCCTTGCATTGTTCATCTCGGGAAAAAAAAGAAGAATTCCTCCAGAAATGCGGTTGGCCAGGCTAGAATTTTGAAGCTAGTTTCAGCCTCCTGATAAATCGATCGATGTGATGTCTTTGTCGCGACCTCCTTCTTTGAGGCCATGACACTATAGACTCTTCTCCTCCGCCTCACATCGGATGGATATCTGACAAACTTTCTCTCCAGTCTGATGAGAGATATTGGCTACATGGTTTCTCAATCAGACTCCAAGCATGTCATCCAACGACAAAGTTTCTGCTCCATGCATGTTGTTCAGCGACATATCAATTACCTCACATCCCCATATTGCTATGTACTTTCTATCATCGATCTTCAGTTGTTCGACCATAATGTCGACGCTAATTGTCATGTGTAGCACCTCCAAAATAATTGGGAACTCCCTGAGATTAATAACTCGTGCAAGACTAAAGTCTCACAATGAGTCCCGATTGCATGTCTTCGATTGACCAGAATGTGCTTCCATTCCGACGAGCTTTTCCACCCTTGATTGCGCTTGCCAAGCGTACGGTATGGTTCCCGCGAGATTAAAGTCCCTGAACCTATCCACCCTCATGTCTGACATGAAGGCTTCTGAACCTATCCACCATCATGTCTTCGACAAGAACGTGCTTCCGTCCCCGTTGTCAATAACTGTTGTTGTCCCATTGTTTTGTTGTCCCATTGTCGTCGATATCCACATATCCGAACATGTCACTCCCAATCGTGGTCATATATAACACGTGCTACAAGGTTCTACCGTCCTGGTCATCCTAATGTTGAGATCTTCTACAGTCGATACGTCCACCTTGCTTTTGACCCTCTCATCTTGTGCTTTGTGCAATACTGTTTGTGATGGAAGTTGTTCTGGTAATCCATCTCCGCAAAATCCTAAGAGCCCAACCCAAATGTTTTTGTATGTAACTTGAGACTTTCCTTCATTTTGAAAGCAACCATGACGGCCTCATGCGATAATTTTAATTGCTTACGTCGGATATCCTTATTCATCAAGATGCTCTTGAATGACTCCATCGTGACAATACTATCCTGCATTGATTTACTTATCAGTACCACCAAAGTCTCCCAGTTTTTCGGCAGAAAAAGTCATAAGATGGTAAGGCCTAAAGCTTATCTTAATCACCATCTTCATCGCATACAGCTTATTGATCTCATGAACCTCGTTCAAATGTTGCACAACGGGGGCGTCCTCCATGTATTTTGAGTTGACGAGTTGGCAAATAAAGAAGGATTTATTTTCAGACGTCTTCCGTTCAATAGGGAATGCAGCTTCTCCCACAGCGCCTTTAAGAACTCTCCATGAAGACATGATGAAATACCAAATAGTCCAACAATCGACTGATGGATCCATTGATCTTTTGATCGCTCCTCTTCCATTCGCTAGTAGACTTGTCCATTATCTTGGTGTTGTCTCCATTGATCCATATATCACCGGTTTCCAAATTGTCTAGTTCCCCCTATGAGGTTAATATACATAGAGTTGATGTTCTACGAAACTATGGTCGTACCTTTGTCCTCTCAAATCGAGAGCACTGATACCACTTTATAGGAATTCAGAGACGGCGCAGCGGACACGAGCACGAACCTGATATAGAGAACAAAGACAAATCAGGTATATGATCCGTCTTGCTTGTCTATTGCACATATGTGATTGGTGTTGTTTGTCTATAGCGAAATCTTGTTTGTGTCTATGGTTTCGGTAATACCTACACAATCAGTCTCATTAGTACTTCACCAGCATTATGAATGGACCACAACAGAAGTAAATCAGAACAAAATTAAATAAGAAAGCATACAAACAACCACGACTGTGGCCCTTTTCGCAGCTCATTAGAGAAATTTTTTTTTGGGTGGGGGGACCTATTGCTCATTTTATGTTGGTTTCTTCAATATTGTCACCTTAACTGGTGGAATATGCAAATAAGCTAAGAACAGAAATGATCATTGAGTCTGCCAATAGCGCTTCGTTTGCATGCAAGGCGATAAGCCAGGTAGCCGTGTACGGGCAAAGATGCATAAAAGAAGGATACGTTGATAAAAATTATTTTGATGGAACCGGTGAACGACACAACGATATATTTATGAACGAAACTGGTGGATTATTAGCCTTTGGTCGTTGATTCGTCGTCGGTGTTAGGGGTGAGCGTTCGGTTATTTGATTTCAGCTGAATCGAATTAGTTAAAATAGAATAAACCGAAATTCCGTCGGTACGGTTGCAACTAGGTCTAAGTGGGGGTGGTCATATCCTCATTTCATTAACATCCAGTGGTCGAGTTAGATGAAAAAAACTATATTCCATGATCAAACAGATTTAGAAGAGTGCAATTGATGTTGTAAATAGCAATTGTACACTTACAAGGGTGACGTGAACATTACTATTCATGCATGAAAGTCTATGTACAAAATCAAAGTACATAGAGAAATTTGTCCGCAAACTCTAAGAAAGATCTAGCCTATAAATGCCTTTGGGTTCATGATTCAGTGACTCCATCCAGATCAAGGTCAATGCTAATGCTAAGGCCTCGTTTGGTTCGCGGAATGGAAGGGAAAGGAAATCAATTTCTTGTCATTTCCTTTTCTTTGGGAAACTTTAATTTCTATTAATTTTTCTTTCCGATGTTTGGCAATGCCAAAAAATTTGGAAAGAAAAGTGAATACTTCAATGTGGGAAAGTGATTCCTTCCTTGGATGGATGGAATCACTTTTTCCCCTAATTTTCCTTCCATTGGGAATCACTTTCCTTTCCTCCTCAATTCCTTGGGCACCCAAACATAGGAAAGTAATCACTTTTCTTTCCCAACCGGAAGATTCCGCGAACCAAACGAGACCTAAAAGTACTGCACAAAGTGTTAGTGGCTGTCACCATTTTTACAGTCCAACTGTCATTCCTAGATTATGTCATCTCACTTAAACTTTGTATCTTTGTTTGCAGGTAGTATCAGTGGCATCATTTAGTGGGGGCAGCGATAACCTTGACCTGATTCCTGAATCAGTCACCTTCGCCGGAACTTTTAGGGCTTTCTCGAACACCAGCTTCTACAAACTCAGGCAGAGGATAGAGGAGGTTTATTACTCGAACAATTTTTTCATTACGTATGATCGACTACGCTTCACACCGACTAACCGTCTGCAGTGTCGTTTCTGAGCACGTACAAGTTGTGCGATCTCACATAGTCCCAAATATCATAATGCTCTCCAAAAAATTTCAACCTCACTATATATATCGAATATGAAATCTTCATTTCTAGATCTAGACCGTACTATTTTTTAGAAACTGCAGTAACAGAGTCCTTAGAATGTCAGAAACAACATTGACCGTCCCGTGATGGTTCTCCTTTCTTTCTTTCAGGTGATTGTGGAGCAGTCAAGCGTCTACAGGTGCGCGGCCTCGGTGGACTTCTTCGAGAACGAGAGGTTCTACCCTCCGACCTCCAACGACGAGGCCATGAACGAGCACGTCAGGAGGGTGGCCGTCGAGCTGCTCGGCGCCGACAACTACAGGGTGGTCCAGCCGATGATGGGCGCGGAGGACTTCTCCTTCTACTCGGAGGTGGTGCCCGCGGCGTTCTTCTACATCGGCGTCAGGAACGAGACGCTGGGGTCGGTCCACTCGGGCCACTCTCCCTACTTCATGATCGACGAGGACGTGCTCCCGGTCGGCGCTGCGGTCCACGCCGCGATAGCCGAGAGGTACCTCGCCGAGCTAGGCTAGGCTAGGTAGCTAGTTGACAGTGTGTTGGTTGGCCATTCTATTACTATATATGGAAAGGGGGAGAAGGGACGGAATGGGAATGGAGGATGGTAGAGAGGGAAGGGAGGGTGTCCCTCCACCACCTCTTTGGCTTCACTAGAAGGGGATAGCAATGGCAGCAGCAGCAGAACTCGGCAGATGAATATAAATGTTTCTGCTGTGGACATTGACAAGAATAAATTTCATCGGTTCATTTGTTAATATCCTCTTTCAATGTGTTCGGTGGGAATGATGGAAAAGTGGGAAAAATAAAAACTAAAATTTGGTTTGGCATGCACGAGTGCAGTCTGTACACGTCCTTGGCGGCCGAGGACGTCGACGTCGGAGCTGACTTCGCCTTCTCCCCCCATCTTGCTCCGGTCATCCTTCGACGGCAGCTCCTCCGCCGACGCCGACACACTCCTACTCTCCGGCATCCTCCGGCGGGTTATCTGCAGTTGTCACCGTCATCGAAGACCGCCAATGTATTCCCCCCCCCCCCCCCCCCCCCCCCCCTCCTCTATACCGCTCCGGCCAACCCCTTCCGGTGTCCTCGGCCACGTGCGTGCACAGGCTGTGCACGTGCGCGTGCCAAACAGCAAAATTGGAAAACTAAAGAGATGGAAAGAGTATTTCCTGTCTGATAGGTTGGAAGGAAAATTTATTGTTTGGTACAGAAAGAAAAGTGGAAGGAAGGAAGAAAAAAATAAAGATATAAACGTTATCAATTATATCCTCAACTAACAATATTTATTACCATTTAACTTTATTGAGCTATTTAAAAATAATATAATTTTTATATGGTATAATAGTAAATTACGATAAGGATCCACCTTTCATTCCACACTTAGACTTAGACGGATTGATTTTCTTATATTAGGAGGTCTTCACTTTTCATTCCATCCACCTTTCATTCTATACCAAATAAGAGAAAATATATCCTTCCTTCGCTTTTTTCCTCCTCCATCTTCCTTCCTTCCACTTTTTTCTCGTAGCAAACACACCATTTGTGAATTGTGATGTTATAAGTGCATTAATTTCATTGTGCAATATTGCAGGATATAGTATAAGGGTTACCGTTCAGTTTCTATCCACTCGAAATAGTCAAAACCGAATGAACTAAACTTCTAAATATCTATAATTAAAATCGAACCAAATAAGTCATAACCTAAACCAAATCAATTTTTTGTTCGATTAGACTATTTTTATTATTTGATAGACGGACCCAAAGTTGAAATTGTAGTTAAATTATATTTAAAAAATATAATTTTTATATACAATACATTCTTGTATTTCAAAGTTTGGGTCCAAAGTTGAACGAGTGTTAAATTATCAAAATTTAACTTTAAAACATATACATAGAATTGTAGCTTTCAGTATATATATATATTTTTAATCATAAAATATGTATAAAATTGAAAACATTTACATAATTATGTAAGTATTATTCGATTTACGATTTTGTACCGAAACGAATTCAATAAAAGAATTAATGTTTTTAAAATTGAAATCGAATCGATTTTTTTCAAACCGAATCAAATCTATTATTCGATTCGGACCGATTTTTGGTCCAAAATGGAATAATGTTCACCCTTCATGTAGCACACACATACCACCTTCAACGAGAGGCCAAAAGTTCATCAATTTGCTTAATTCTACCGAAAACCAATCAACGGACCTTGCTTCGCCATTGAGGTGTTGATACCTTGCTAAAAAGTATGAAAAAGGCACTTGACTACATGAAATAACAAAGATGCCAAAAGAATGCCCACACATAACGTTGCAACGGAATAACTGGCATATTAGATAAAGGGGGTGGATCAAAATACCCGCATGCAGAGTCCCGCCAAAATTTTGTCCCCTCTGCACCATCTTGTCGGAGGATCTGTGCAGGTTCGTGCATGTGTCCGCTTGATTCAAAGGTCGAGGACAACAGGGCTCTGCTAGGGCTATGCACAATTAAGTCAAATAGATCGAATCGAATCAAGCCAAACCAAACCGATTGGTTTTAAACCGAACCGATGGTTCGATTGGTTTGGTTCGGCTTCAATTTTTTCAAAATCGACTGGTTCGGTTCGGTTCACGGTTTGGTTATGCCAAAAACCGTCTAAACCGAACCGAACCGAACCAAATCCTTGTTAAATAATTAGGGTTGGCCGGTTGGGTATGGGTTCATTGGGTTGTATTATACAGATTTGGTTCATTTATTCACATCACAGCCATTTATCAAGTTAAAGTTGAAATAGCTCTCCCTCTCTCTCTCTCTCTCTCTCTCTCTCTAGTCTCAAATAGGAGTGCTGGCGTCTCATATTCTTTTCTAATTGCTCATGTGCACTTGAAAGGAACTTTTGGTCGAATGTATATAATTTTTTAATGTATAATTGGCATTTTTCTCCACCTGTAAAGCGCAAGTTGAATTGAACTTGCAGAATTGTATTTACTGTTGCAAAGTGGAAGTTTACTGAGGTTTCACAAAAGAAAAAAAAATATACAGTCTATTTTTTATGTGATCAAAACCGACCAAGTCGAACCGATCCAAACCGAACCAAGTCGGTCGGTTTTAAAACCGAACCGACCATTTGGTTTGTTTGGTTCGGTTTTGTTTATTTTTAAACCGATTAACTTCGGTTCGACTTTGGTTGGTACCAAATAGGTCGACCACCGACCGATGTACACCCCTAGGCTCTGCGGACGGGACTCCCGGTCCGCCCCCTTAGATAAATATGCTATAAACACTCTTATCTCTGTATATATAGGAGTAGTTTCTTATGTGATGGGTCTGCCTCTCTTCTTTTTCTTCTTGGCCCCATGCTCTCTGTCAGATTTCATCTCGTTCTCATCAGTTGCAGGTTTCAACATGTTCTTCATCCAAAGTCGACCTTCTACATAACAGAACAACTTTGTCTGTAGGATTAGTTTCTTCCTCGGTCGCCCCCGCTTCTCTTCTTCTCCAGCCCTTTCTCCGGCCCCAAGCTCTCTGTTGGTGAAGGGAATTGATGCTTCAACATGTTTTTTCACCCATCGGTGAAGGATAATTGTTTGGTACATAACAGTTTTGTCGGTCAGCACATTAAATACTTTCCCCAAGGTTATAAATATCCTAGGATTAGTTTCCTATGTGACGCCCCTGTTTTAACTGATGCTTCAACGTGTTCTTTCATCCCTCGTTGAAGGGTAATTGTTTTACATAAAACATTTACCCTATATAATAGGAGCCTGCACATTAAATGATTCTCCCAAGGCTAAGGCTTGAACCAACAACATATGAAAGGGATGACTATTACCTTAACCATTTGAGCTAGAGGTGCTTGTCTGTGAATATATATACTAGCATTGCATGTACAATTTAAAAAAAAATTAATATAAATTTCTTATAATAAACTGTCATTCCTTGGAATTGAACTCAAACAATCAAGAAAAATATCACTACCTTAATTATTTGAGTTAGAATTATTTAGTTACAAATAAATCATATTAGATAGTTAAATACTTTGTTTAGTTTTTTAAATAATTAATTGAGTATTTAGGTAGTTGTTTAGTTATTTTTTATTACTAATTTTAATTTATTTAAATGGATGATGATATACATACGATTTGGACGGCTCACTTTTGAGTCGTTTTCAAGCTGCATTATATATACTAGTAATGTGCACGTGTGAAAAAATTTAAAAAAGTAAATGTAAATTTATTAAAAAAAAGTTGTCATTCTTAGGAATTGAATCAAACAACCAATAAACATGCCTTCTACCGTAACCACTTGAGTTAGAATTATTTAGGTACTTGTTTAATTATTTAGGTAAGAAAATACTTAGTTATTTTTTAAAAATAATTAATGGATTATTTAGGTAGTTGTTTAATTAATTTATATGAATGATGATATACATACAGCTTGGACGACTCATTTTTGAGCCGTTTCCAAGCTACATTATATATATATATATATATATATATATATATATATATATATATATATATATATATATATATATATATATATATATATATATATATGAGGGTGTCCACTTCTTAATGGTGCTTGGAGGCATGCCTCCAAGGGGGCTCGAACCCGCGCCACTGCACTGGGGTGCTCCACCGTTCCCAACAGGCTACGGCCACTGGGACGCATTATATATATATATATATATATATATATATATATATATATATATATATATATATATATATATATATATATATATATATATATATATATATATATATATATATATATATATATGCACATCAAGTCGTGGTGTACTAGTAACACCACCGTGCACCGGGGGTGATGTAAGCCCCCTGAATTTTCGGGATTTATTTTTGAATTTTCTAAATGAATTATTATCGATAATTCATTTTTATTTAATTAATTTTGATCATTAAATACTCTTTACCGTGACTTTGATTTCTAGAATATCAGGGATGCCAGTCTCAGGAAACTTTCTTCTTGAAGTTTGTAGTAGACGAGATTATCTTCAATTTGATATATCATGTCCCACTCGAACTTGTTCCCTTGTGCTCCATTTGCTTCGCACAACTTTCGGGTCAATTTAGACCAATTTATCGTCTGTCGTAATTTGTGACTTAACTTCCAACTTAATTTTCGGGCCAAATATCGGTCCAATCTGCTCAACCCAATATATAGTTATGGCCTGTTTTGAGCCAACTATGCACGTGCCACTTGCGTGCCACCAAATTGATCTCCCTTGTGCTCCCATTTCATCCATAATTTTAATTGGTTTAAATTTGTTATTTTAATTAAATCTTGGCCCCAACTCAACCAAACTTGGCCCAACACCCAATCTAAATTGGTGAGACCCTACCATGTCTACCTATACACCCCACTGATATTTTTTCCTTTTTTCCCTACTCACAAATATCCTCCTCTTTACACAAATATCTCATACACTCTCCCTCTCTCTTCATTTAAATCACTCTCTCTCCACACACACAAATCACCCCCATGTGGCCGGCCTAGCCACTCTCTCTCTCTACTTATTCTCTTTCCCTCTCTCTAAGTAATATCTCTCATTCTCTCTCTCTCTCTATTTCTATATATAATTGTAGCACCTAGTTTTCCAAATGAGGATAATTTCAAAATTTCGTGTTTATAATTATTTTAATAATGATATTTAATTCATGATATGATTTTTGGTGATTTTAAATCATTTTAAAATTATTTAAATCAATGACTTGTGGTTTTGACGTTTTGCTAGTGAAACCCTAGAGACTGTTTGACCTAGAGCCTAACCATGTGATTATGATATTTTAATGTCATTTCTGGCCTAAGGATATTTTGCATTTGACCTCTTTAAATTATTTTGATATTATTTTATTATTTATGATATTGTTTTGGGATTATTTGAGTCGGGTTCGAATTTCATCTCAATCCGACTTGTAACGGGGACCCGGGATAACTTAGACTCTAGTTTGACCCATGCATTAGTTAGCCATGGCCCACATTTTAATTAGTCATGTTAGAAAGATTAGTCATAATCCTAATTATTAGGTTAACCATTTAGAGTTTTTATTTTGACCCTTTTACCCCCAAACCCTAACCAAAAATTGTTTTAAACACTTGTAACTAAGGGAGGGGCAAACTTGTAATATTCAATGAAGGGGGGATATAACCATTGTGGCCGGTCCTAATAGGACTCCTATCTCATATCCTTTCTTTGAGAAGTCTTCTTCCCCAAGTGCTCTCAAGCTCTCCCAAGGAAGAAGCCTTTCTCCTTGGATTTTCTCTCCTTTAGGTAATATTTTCTTCTATTTTATTTCTCCATTTTGTATTTAGGAAAGTTTTAACCATAGGAATGATCCACATTGTTGTGTCCCTATTTTGTGTCCTCTTGTGTCCATTATGTGTCCTTTAGGGATTTCTATTGTATTATTGTTGTGTCTTGTGTTCATGGGAAAAACCTCCAAACTTGGACACACTTTATATTTAAAATATTGATTAAATAAATTAATTCATATTAAATCTCAGATTTGAATATGTAGAGATGTGTTCTTGAGTACTTTAGATTTCATTCATGTATCTCTTATAGATGTGTTCATGTTACATATATAGATTTGTGTATGTATATATATATATATATATATATATATATATATATATATATATATATATATTGTAATGAGAGTATATCTATATTTATATATGTAATAAATGGTTCATGATGATTATATAATCAAGTTTGTGAGTGTGGTTCCTCATATTATTATTGTCATTATTGTTGTGGATAATTAGGATATATATTGTGTATTCTTTTGGCTCAAACTATCTAAATCCGTCATGATTTTTATCCACGTTTTTAATTTCAGCCCTAACTTAGAAATGTCATAACTTCTTTCTCAAAGCTCGGTTTAATCTCCCGTTTTTTTTTAAAAGAAGCGTATTGAAGTTAGCTTTCCAAAAACATGTATTAATAGGCCTAATTCTTTCTGTAACCTTCTGAAGAATTATTTGAGTGTCAGCTGTACGAAAGACAAACGCGTTCTCGGTGTTTTTGCGATTTCGGGAGTTTTCGGAAACGAAAATGCGATCCGTTTGAAGTTTCGGAAAGCTAACACATAGATCTATAACATACTTTAATCCTAGATTTTAATTCATGCTGAGATGGTATAGTATAGATTATTAGTAGGAGTTACTATTTGACATATGTATTTTATGCACCCTTGTGTGTAATATAATGTTCTATTTGATTTTAACCCATGTTAATGTATATACATTATGTAATTAAATAGAGAATGCAAGCATGAGTAAATGGTTAAATAAATGATGTATGAGGTGTAAGTATCCTATCTAATGTAAGCATGTATAAGTATGGCTTGTAATGAATATGTAGGTTCCATAGTATGTAATGTATGGTGCATATAGTAGTGCAAGAGAATAAATGAATGATGAATGAATGCAAGCATGAATGTAATGTAATAATAGATGTAATGTATGCAATATACAAGTTAATGAGATGTAATGTTCTATGTTAACACAAATCCTATATTACCTCATGTACCCCCCTTACACTATGTTGACACTATCACACTTGACACTTTGTTCACTTACACTTTGACACTCTTTGATATGTATACACTATGTATGCCCATTTAACCCTCACTTGCCCCTTTGCCATATTCACATACACACGCATAGCCTCTTAAATAAGTATTTATGAATATAGTTAACTTAGCTATGTATGTATATTATCTATATGTTAGCATATTGTGTTGTAATATATAAGTTTATATAACCATTTGAAATGCCATGATTATAGACCTAATGTTGAATACCAATATATGCATGTGTATATATGTGTAGACATATATAGCTTAAAGTAATAGATTACCTAGTGTATATCCAATGTGAATTCTTGCCTATTTGAGTATTGAATAATTGCATGCTATATAGAGTTGGGTGTATGTTGGCTTGTATAGCCTTGTATTGATGTGTGCTTGCTAGGATAGTCTTGGTTAGGCCTAGTAAGACTTGCTGGGTTAGGACATGACCTAGTTTGACTAGTACAGTTGACCAGAGTTGACCAAGGGTTGACTTTGGCCTAGTTTGACCTAGATTCATGTAGAATGCATTGTAGTGCTTTATATTACCTTTCTGGACATGTTGTGACTTGTGCTGTTCTAATTAGGAGCCAGACACCTCTCCTCGGATAGTATCTTTACCTTGGACATTCAGATATCAGGCGAGTACATTCTCTGATCATTTTATATCTTGTTTAGGATTATATTTCCTGCTTTAGATTACTTTACATGATGCTGACACGTTGGAAACACGGATTAGTACTATATGGATCTTGTTGTGCGATGTTATCCCCTTAGGGATACATCGGGTATTCGTGTTCGTGTACTTTATCGTGAGCATCGTGTACTCCTTGTATTCGTGACATTCGTGTACAAATCGTGTGAAATCGTGTATATTCATGTATTCACATGATCTCGTGTGCGACTATACTTCGTGTGTAATAACATAACTTAGCTTGATCCTTGTGTATTGATTGGGACGGGGGAGTAGAAGTGGTTATGTAATCAATCCAGTAGATTACTCGTGTACAACCTCTGTAGATTACTCGTGTACAACATCGTGCCGTTTACATAACCATCTTGTGCTCTGAGTCACTAGTCACTGATAGTTCTCTATATATTGTAGCTATTTACTTACAATCTCTCTCTTTTTCATCATGTTATTTCTTCAGATCCTGTATCTTACTCTCTAGCATGTTTATATTTTCTAACCTGTTATGATATTGTTACTCGCTCCTGTCCTGACTGGACCCGTTGATAAATTTTACAGATAGCTTGGAGATTGCCTGCTAGCCTAGAGGAGACACATTAGAGGTTGTTTAGATAGTTATTTCAATTGTCTGGAGTTGTATTTACTTTATGGATTACTGTATCTGAGTTTGGAGATTTGAGATGTATTTCTGGATTTGTGTATCTTAGACACTTAGATTTCTCTCTGTTGTACCTCTTTTGGATTTCATGTTTTATCTATCCTTATCATGCTCTACCTTAGATGTGATTGAGTCTGTACCTGCTATGTCACCCCCATTCGGGGAGTATAAACTGTTTAGTCTTATACTGTTAGATGCATGAGACCTAGGACAACGTTCTACCGTCGACACTGCGGCGTAGGCTGGACGTACCCACTTCTCGTGCCCTAACTCTAGGGTGCGGGTCGTGACACGTTTTTAGTGGTGGCCCATGCAGGTCGAGATTCGCATTAGTGCAATTTCGTAGTAGCGCAACGACTTAGTTGTACTACTACGAGCCTGCTATAGGATATATAAATTAAGATGTTAGGATGAGAGGATACTCAATCACTGTTAGGATTCCTTGAAAGATTCCTGGGATGACCCTTGAGAATCTTATTTTGAATTCCGATTTAAACTCCTTTTCCTTGTTTTGATTCACCTTTTTCCTTGATTTGAATTTAATTTTGTGGATTCATTGTAGAACTTTGAATCCTGGTATTAGTTGATGATTTTGATAAAATTTTGTAGTTGTTGATTTAATTTTGTATTTAGATTAATATTTTCAAATCCAAGGTACTCAATCACAGTTAGGATTCTTTGAGAGATTTCTGGGACGACCCCTGAGAAACTCATTTTGAACTTCAATTAGAATTCCTTTTTCTCTTGTTTGGATTCACCCTCATTCCTTGCTATTGAATTTAAGCTTGATGGGTTCCTCTCGTTTGAACCGATGAGAAGGAACATATCTTCATTATTCTTTCTCGCCATTATTCCCTTGCATTCTTATTTACCTCCTATCTTAAACTCTGTCTCATTACATTAATTACCCATATCTTGTCGTCCCTACCAGATGTACTTCGAAACCCTTGAATCTTCATATCTTTTGCATGGGGAAGGCTAAGGAAGTGACGTAAATTATGTAGCTCAGAGAAGACGTAACTGGTTATTTATGATGATCTAAAGGAAATCAAATGTGGAGTGTTCCATATGGAAACTTGAGATAGAAATATGGTAAAGGTCTCTAATAGAATAAAGAGATGTATACTGCCAATCTGGAAACAATTATATTTAGAGAAATTTTGGAGTTATGAGATAGTTTATAGGTGTATTCAAAACTAATGAGGATATCAGAGGTCAACCTAGTTTTGAGAACTTAGAAAATCTTGGTTATTGATTCTGGGGAAAACTTTTACTCTAAGGCTATGTAGAAGGTTAGTAATGGAAAAGAGAAGTTAATTGTGTTTAATAAGGATATTAAACAAGATGTTGCGAGGAAATGACTAGGGATAGAGAGAACACAAAGTTATGGAAGTTTAGAGATTGTTGTGAAATATTTTTAGGAGAATAATATTCAAGGGTGTATGTCGAAGAAAATACGGAAGTTGATTTTATGATGGAAGATAAGTTTTGTAAGGCCTAGAGATTTAAATTAAATAATACGAGGAGAACAATTTGAACAAGTTCAAGAAATTCGTAAACGGAATTTAGATGTTTTGGGTCAAATTTAAGACAAGGTGAAAGAACTTGAAAATTTAAATAAATGGTTAATGTTGATTCCTAAATGTGAGGGCTGTGCTTCAAGAGTGATGTTTGAAAATTGGGAATTATCTACGGTAGTCATGGTAAGGGATTAAGTAAAGGTTAAATTTTCATATGGAGACTGGTGAGGTAAAGATATGATCGGCAAGATATGACCAGATGAACTTAAGAGTATCAGAAGCAGATGACTAACTCGATCTTCATTATTTTTGTGCATTAATTACCACCTCTTGAACTCCCACTTTCTAATTGAGATCCTTGACGTTCCTTATCGTGACTTTGATATTCGGAATGTAATACTAGCTGTTACCCTCCAACAAATCTTATATGCAAGACCTAGACGAGCTCACCTTCGTGTAGGTATATCATGTCCCACTAAAACCCGTCTTCTTGTACTCTATTTTCTTGATATGATTTTCTGGTCAACTGGCTAAACTATAACCTCTACCATTATACTAAATTTTTTCTTATTTCAATTAGAAATCCAGCCTTGACTCAATTCTTTCGACCCAACATGTGATGGTGTTCTGCTTATTTTCTTAGATGCTTAACCTTGTACCTTATCTGATTACTTGACCCGTTGGTTAAGAAACTTGGACTATGTAATTTCTTTCATCATTACCACCCTTATACCTTGTGCTGCTAAATTAGCCTTAGTTTTGCAAGCTTATCTATTTTCGAGCTTGGTCATGACATATTTTATTGGGTGGCCACCCATTAACATATTGTCTAATCAGAACCGGTACATGATGGTCTGATCAACCTATTGCACTTTGGTTCACTTTTTCATGTATCAATCTACGAGAATGGAGACATAGTTAAACTTGATCCTAGAGTCTCATTCGCGACAGCCTTGACAATTCTCCTTGAAATCTTTTTATCGCCTATGAACCTCGTATTCGTACTCAGTTGAATTAAATTTAATCATGACCTGAACCTCCATCATTGGATGCTCGTGCTCATACTTTGATTTCATTGATTTTCCTTCTTGCCCAAATCTCGTTTTATCCCGAAATTGATCAACTTAGATCGTGTCAAGACAGAAATCTATTTGTGATTTGTTATGCCTAAATTTTCAATTTTTGCCATTTTATGGAGTAGTAATTTGGTGGCCGGCCACCGTACGGTCCCTCGTGGCCCCCTCGGCCGGGTGCACCCTCCGGCGTGCACCCCCGACGTGCCACCTCTTTTACCGACGTGCCACGTAGCCGATTCGTGCGTTTTGCACGAAACCCGCCGTGACCGCGCGCGAGAAATTTCAGAATTCGTGCTTCGATACAGCGACTTCGTGCTCGTTTTTCGAGGAATCCGACCGTTGGATCGGCGAACTCTTTGTTCCGTCACAATCTTGGTATATCCATCTACCTCTCCCTCATGTTTCATCCGTTAATTTTGTCGTTTGATAGATCAAATTGGCCACCAAGTTGACGCTTTAAATTGTGTTATTTTTGGACAGTTTTGTGGAGCCAACTTCGTCGACTCGTAAATCCGTCGCCGCAGCTCCGTTTGACGTGCCACCAGTTCCTGTACGTAGCTGGTATAACTCTCTTTCAGTCCCTTAAGTTTTGTTTCATTGTGAGCACGTTTGGTTAGTCGAATTCGACGCCAAAGTTGGCCGTCCGAATTCTTAATTTTGTACTTGTAAAATTCCATTTTTGAACCCGGGACTCCGGATTCAATTTCTGACACCACCAGTAGACTCGTGGCGTCATTATGGCATATTTTTATTAAATTTTGCTTGAATTGGAGGACGTAGGCCCTGACACGTATTTCGGTGCAAAGCGGGTCCGACAGTTCGGGTCAACGAAACTTTTTGAGATCGGCTCATTGGAATCCAATTCTGGATATACCGTTGAGTTCGTATCGTCATTCTGGACTCGTTGACATATAATTTGCTGAGTTTTGTGGACATCGACTCCGACACGCATTTTCGTACAAATCAGATTCCAATATCCGGGTCAACGGACCATTTTGAGATCGACTCATCAGAATCCAATTCCGGATATACCGTTGAGTTCGTATCGTCATTCTGGATTCGTGGACATATATTTTGCTAGGTTTTGAGAACTTTTATTCTGGCACATTTTTCGGTGCAAAGCGGGTCCGACACGGACACCATTCTGATCCGAAATTACCTTTTTGCTCATGTGTCCAAATTGGACTTATGGATAGGCTATTAATGCTAATTTGAGCATTCTGGACACGTTGGTGGTGGTTGTTTCACAATCCAACAACATCTGTAGATTTTTACCCTATTATTATAATCTTTCTCCTTTTTGTTTTATTTGAGATCCATCAATTCCAGTGATTTCACAACCACTGAAATTGATATGTTGACCCTGTAGATGTTTATAGAGACTAGCCTTGATCCAGTTTGACCTAGTTTGACTTGGTTTGACTTTCTGTGATCTAGTATGACTCAGTGTGACCTAGTTTGAATTAGTGGACTGAGATTGACCTAGATTACATAGCTTATACTATATAATCATGCCTAACACTGTTGAACCCTAATTAGCTTATATATATCTCATCTTTAGGTCTGTGATTTCACTATGAGCCAGATTACACAGTTGACATATTCCACCAGATCTCAGGCGAGTACATTCTCTGATAATAATTCTGTTTTATGATATCGTCTATATTTCTTGTATTTAGTGTAGATATTCTTGTTTTCTTGACACATTATTCACACGGATTAGTATTTGTCTGGATCCTGTCATGAGATATTATTCCTTGTATTATTTGGTATATCTTGTGCAAGTCTTTCTTGTTTCTTGTGCATTGTATAGACACGATTCCTGCGATGGCTAGCTACTCTCTTAGAGAATCGCGTGTCATGATGTGTCATGGTTGGATCCACTATACTAGTCGGGGACGTGAGTATTAGTGTAGATGTGTGGTCATTATCCGCCTTGTTTATTTTTGTAGACCTTGTGAATGCCAATCCTACACTCCACGTATGATTGGCTAGATCATTAGACCTTGTGCAGACCCAAGCCGGCCACATGTCGTAGCTAGTATTCACTCACGTAGATGGTATGATTCTCGACTCTTGTGCATGGAATTTAGATTTTCTTGCCATTGTTCTAGCTCTAGATTTACAGCTTATCTTGCCAGGATACTCACATGTACATTTCGTGATTCCTTATATATTCTCTCTATTTACTGCTATATTTTCAATATCGTCTAACTAGAACTGTTATTTGAGATTTGTGCTCGTTCCATCCCGACTGGATATGTTGACTATATTTTAGGAGTTGTTGTGCCCTCAGTATTGGACTACAGGATGTTGCTAGCTGGGCTGGTTCTCGGTATTCTTCACCGTGAGTTGTCTCTCAGGAGTTCTAGGTCTGGTAGTTATTTAATTTTGTTATTGTTTCCCTCTGATTTATTCTTGTCTCATATGATCCTTGTAGATTCTAGTTGTTCTAGTGATATTATTATTATTTCTTGTCTTATCTTCCTTAGTTTTGTGATATGATATGAGTACCTTTATGGTTATGAATCTTTAGATGTTGTAGTTAGTATCGGGTACTTGACAGCGCTCTACCGCCGATACTGACGTAGGCTGGACGTGACCCACGTATTTGTACCCGTATATCCGGGTGCGGGTCGTGACAGGTGAGGGCCGGGTTCGAGCCCTCGCTCTCACGGAGGTGGCTGGGTGGCGGTGGCCACGGCCTCCAGGCCAAGGTCGGGTGGAGTCGTTCACCGGCTTTGGTTTAAAAAAAAATATATATATATTATATATATATTTTAATATATATATATATATATATATATATATATATATATATATATATATATATATAATGGAAAAAAAGAAAAAAAAAATATATGAGCCGTTTCCAAGCCCCATATTATATATATATATATATATATATATATATATATATATATATATATATATATATATATATATATATATATATATATATATATATATATATATGAGCCGTTTCCAAACCATATATATATTAAAAAAATAAAAATAAATATATATATATATTCTTCTTTTTTTTCCATTATATATATATATATATATATATATATATATATATATATATATATATATATATATATATATATATATGTGGCTTGGAAACGGCTCATATTTTTTTTATATATATATATTTTATATGTGTGGCTTGGAAACGGCTCATATATATATATATATATATATATATATATATATATATATATATATATATATATATATATATATATATATATATATGGCTTGGAAACGGCTCATATATATATATTCTTTTTTTTTTTTTCCATTATATATATATATATATATATATATATATATATATATATATATATATATATATATATATATATATATACTGGATTATTTAGGTAGTTCTTTAGTTATTGTTTTATTAATTTTAATTAATTTATATTAATGATGATATACATACAGCTTGGACGGCTCATTTTTGAGCCGTTTCGAAGCCACGTTATATATTGAAAATAGCTCAAAAATGAGCCGTCCAAGTCGTATGTATATCCTTTATTAAATAAATAGAAAATTTTAAAAAATTTAACTATCGTATATGTATCTTCTCACGTGGTTAAAAAAATATATAAATTCTAAAATTCTTCTAACTACCATAACATAAAACAAACCTAATATTTAAACTAAGTGTATGGTATTATCTTACTAAACACATATCTAAAATTCTAAAAATATATCTATAATAAATTGTAATTAAAATATATTAAAACTATATTTAAAATATTTTAATATTATTTAATTTTCATCCATTTTTTTTAATAATGTTATAGTTTATTTTTTGTCCGTGCAACACATACGTGGATGATATATATATATATATATATATATATATATATATATATATATATATATATATATATATACTAGTCAACATGTACGTGCAAAAGCACATATCTCAATTAAAATATCATATGGTCAGCTGTCATTTTTTCGTATTTTTTAGGTGATTATTCATGTGTGTATGCTTTATTTTTACAATATCAAGAGATTCGAAGTACGAATTTTGTTCATTTTCTAATTTTCTATTGAGAATAATAAAAATATTAGAATAATAACTTTTAAAAAAATGGTAAGAATATAAAAATTTATTACTATTGGAACATGAATAGTTGTATGAAAAAATAAAACTTTATTGCATACAAACTTTATTGCTTTGACTCTTAAACACAAATGACGTGCAAATCGACATAATAGCATCATGTTTATAAAATACTCAAGGGTATTTTAGGAATTCAAAAAATTTACCACCAAGTTTTCATATATATATATATATATATATATATATATATATATATATATATATATATATATATATATATATATGCACATCGAGTCGTGGTGTACTGGTAACACCACTGTGCACCGGGGGTGAGGGCCGAGTTCGAGCCCTCTCTCCCACGGAGGTGGTTGGGTGGCAGTGGCCACGGCCTCCGGGCCAAGGTCGGGTGGAATCGTCCACAGGCTTTGGTTTAAAAAAATATATATATATATATATATATATATATATATATATATATATATATATATATATATATATATATATATATATATATATATATAATTTTGTTAATTTTCGTAATTTTAAACAAAAAAATGGTTTTTATCAAACACTTTACTATTTTTAATAAATAATTTTTTTTGTCATATAGTTATAACAACTCTTGAATTCAACTTAAAAATGGTAGCTTCTACAACATTACCAAATTAAACCTCCATTTCGCTGAACCCGACTTACCTGGTGGTCAGTAGTAGTGACATAATAGTTCTGGCTGGATGACAGAAGATCAGTAAATCGAACCACAAGAGTATATTATTATTTTATTTATGGTGAAAGCTCAAAAGGACATACAAATATTATGCAAAAAAAAAAAAAATGCGGAACAAGGGCAAAATCCTAACTGGTCTTCGACTCTTCGTGTGTTGGACCAAACCGGGGGTTGGGGTCAGTATGGCAGCACAAAACCGGTGGGGAAAGCACATCTAGGAGGGCCCATCAAAGAAAAAAAGAGAGAGGAGCTTCTACTGCTGGTCCTCCCAGAAGAACCGGGACGAAGAAGAATGTTGACCTCCTTAAGCAGCAGCAGCAGCAGCAGCAGCAGCAGCAGCAGCATGGTTGGGTTGTTGCTGGCGTTGCTCGTCGCGGCGGCGGCGGTCCCCGGCGGCGGAGCGGTGTGGCTGGATCTGCCGCCGAGCGGGACGAAGTGCGTGTCGGAGGAGATCCAGCCCAACGTGGTCGTCCTCGCCGACTACTCCGTCGTCCACGAGGGAGCCCACTCCGACGTCACGATCGCCTCCAAAGTACGTCTCCTCTCCTCCCCTTCCCAATTGATTGGATCTTTTGTTGCTGCAGCTGGAGGAGATTGATTCCTTCCAAATCCCTAAATTGATTGGGTCACATAAACCCTAGATGTTGCTCATACATGTAGTCGCGAATTGTTATTTTATTTTATTTTTTCTAGATCAAGTATTAATTATTAGAACATTAGATTCAATTTTGAACTATTTATTATTAGTGGGAAATTTTTGTAGTTGCAAACCTAGAACGCAAAAATTGGACACGTGAACTCTCGGTCAATTAGATTTGGATAACTGTACCCTAATCGGTGTCGTGTCTTCACGCACAAGATTTTCGTCGCACCTAGACGGATCTGCATAACCCTCCTCTAACAGGATTTTGCTGGAAGCTTCCGGAATCCTCGAGAAGACTTCTTGATGGCTCATGAAATCTCCACTCTTTCTAGATGTTCTATAAATAATCCCTGAAATATTATGTCTCCAGAAGCTTCATGTAAGCTCTTTGAGGTCCTATAAATAAGTGGAAGTTTCATTTGTTCCTCACCATCCAAGAAGTTGTAAACTCTCTCTAGTCTAGGAAAGTTTTGAATATTCCAATCACTCTCTTTTGCTCCTCTTTTCCGAATTGGACTACTAATGAGTTGTTGTTTATTCTAGATCCGGAGGGTACAGTTGTATGGTAGGCGTCGACGGAAGCATTCGAATGTCGAGAAATGTGTCTCGAGGTCAGAGGGTTGTTACTTGGTTGTTTGGTATTGAAATTAACACGGAATGGGTACTTCGTAATTGGTGCCGTCAGCTAATCGTGTCCGTGTCGGATACGACATGGGGCTCCAAAAGTACACTAGGACACGCCAAAGCCAGTGCCATGTGTGTCACTCTGTGTCAATGCCTGTCTCATGTCGTGTTCGTCAAATAGTGCCCCTGTGGAGTAGAATCCTTGTTATCACTGCCTTTGGTTTTCTTTGAGATTAACCCTTGTTCGTAAGAAGATTTATGTAGCTCTACAGACTGATTTTAGGTATCATAAAGTTTAGTCGGTACTTCCATATACCCTTCCTAACCTAGAGCCAGACTCCATGACTAAGCCTACCCTCAAAGATGATGAGGAATTTTAGGTGAAAGTCAAATTAATATGTATTTACAAGAAAACACAGTAGGAAGACTGAGTAGCAAGCCCATTCTTTAAGACTTTAGTGGCCTCTAAAAAAAGATTCTTATACTATTTCACATGGAGAGAGGAAAACCTTCCCATTGTGAATAAAGAACACCTAGATGCTTTCTGAATAGGTAAAAGGAGTTTCATCATCATCATCCAAGCATTCTCCCTATCATAATGGGGTCGGCTATGGGGCATAAGAAACCTCCATACAAGATTTGACATATTTTTATGACCAGTTGTCAACCTGATGTCAATTCTCTATATTGGTACCAAATTTCTACCCAAGTTAGCTATGGCATGAGAGGACCATGCCATAAAACCTAGATGAACAATTGGCAATGGCAGGTATGTAGACCTACTTTTGGATTGTTGTTTAAAATTTAATCATAAAATATCTTCTAAAAAGTCTTCTGAAAATCTTTGCATCACTTGGGCATGTTTATTTTGGTGTTGCAAGTAATTTCAATTGTCATGTTTCATTCTGCATGTGAATATGCCTTAGAGAGAGTACATCTTCTTGTAAACTTAGGGCCCGTTTGGTTGTAAGTTTAAACTCAATTTTCTAAGTTTAAACGTTACTGCGGAAGAAAATTACGTTTGGTTAGGTGGCCCACGCTTACACTCCAAAGAAAATTTTGAAGAAAAACAAAGTTATAACTTTGTTTTGAGAGAGGAGCCAAAAGATGTTTTATGAATACAATTTTTACACGGTTACTGTTGTTTGGTGGGGCCCCCAACCTTCCCCCCTTCCATTCTCTCTCCTCTTTACACTTTTTCTTTTTGCTCTCTGCATCTCCTCTCTCCCTCACCTGGCGGATGAGCTTTGGAGGAGCTCGACGACGGATGACGGAGCTCAACCCGAGGTCGTCCGCCGCGAACTCCTCCGTCGCGAGCTCGCGGAGCTCGACTTCGTGGACTCCCCCGGTGCGGGTGGCGGTAGCGGCGATGGCCGACGACTTAGGGCTCGGGTGCGGTGGTGGCAGAGGAGCGGCGGAGGGCTAGGGTTAGGTCGAGCTCCTCGGGTGCGGTAGCAGCGGAGGAGCTCAACCTTGGGTGCGGTAGCCCCGCCTAGTCGTTGTCGGGGCGGTCAAGCTCCTCCTCCTCCGGCTGCGGCGGTTTCTCCTCGCGCTCGGCTCTGGTGGTGGCGGCGGAGGAGCTCGACCCCTCACCGTCCCTCGATCTCGAGTTCGGCTGCCTCGCGCTCGGCTCCTTCCGCCTCGATCTCGGTGTCACGACCCGCACCCACTGTTAAGGTACGGGAACGTAACAACGCCCAGCCTACGCCGCAGTGTCGGCGGTAGAACGCTGTCCTAGGTCACATCATCTAACAATATAATGCTAAGCAGTTTATACTCCCCGAATGGGGGTGACATAGCAGATACAGTCTCAATCACATCTAGGGTAGAGCATGATAAAGATAGATAAACATGAAATTCAAAGGAGATACAGGAGATAGAAGTCTAAGTGTCTAAGATACATAAACCCAGAAATACATCTCAAAACTCAAATACAATAATCCACAAAGTAAATACAACTCCAGACAAATGAAATAACTATCTAAACAACCTCTAGTGTGTCTCCTCTAGGCTAGCAGGCAACCTCCAAGCTATCTGTAAAATTATCAACAGGTCCAGTCAGGACAGGAGCGAGTACAGTACATCTCAACAGTTCATAGTAGGTTAGAAAATATAATCATGCAGTAAAGTAAGATACAGGTACTGAAAGAAATGCGGTATGTAAACAGAGAGAGAACTGTAATAGAAATATCTACTATAAATAGAGAACTAACATGTGGCTAGTGAGTCAGAGTACAACATGGACATGTAAATGGCATGGGATGATTCTGATAAGACACTACGGAATGATTCTGATAAGATACTACTGGTGTATTATTCACATGTCCACTTCTACTCCCCCGTACCCCCAATCAATACACAAGGATCCAACCAGGTTATGTTATGATTCCATGTACAGCCCCCGAAGGGTGGTAAGCCCCCGAAGGGTGATAAGCCCCCGAAGGGTGGTACATAGTAGACCCATAAATGGGATAAGGATTCCAGGAAGACTCTGTGATCATAAGAGTATATGTCACAAGTGATCGAAGAACCAACGAAGCATAGTGATACGCCATGTAAGTGAAACGCACAGAACATAGAGTACCCGATGCTCCCTAAGGATAACATCTCAAGAAGGGATCCATATAGTACCAATCCGTGTGACCAACGTGGCAGTACAAGTAAAGTAATTTAATGCAGGAAATAATTCTAAGCAGGATATGAAATGATCAGAGAATGTACTCGCCTGATATCTGAATGTCCAAGGTAAAGATACTGTCCGAGGAGAGGTGTCTGGCTCCTAATTAGAACAGCACAAGTCACAACATGTCCAGAAGGGTAATATAAAGCACTACAATACATTCTACATGAATCTAGGTCAAACTAGGCCAAAGTCAACCCTTGGTCAACTCTGGTCAACTGCACTAGTCAAACTAGGTCAAACTAGGTCATGTCCTAACCCAGCAAGTCTTACTAGGCCTAACCAAGACTATCCTAGCAAGCACACATCAATACAAGGCTATACAAGCCAACATACACCCAACTCTATATAGCATGCAATTATTCAATACTCAAATAGGCAAGAATTCACATTGGATATACACTAGGTAATCTATTACTTTAAGCTATATATGTCTACACATATATACACATGCATATATTGGTATTCAACATTAGGTCTATAATTATGGCATTTCAAATGGTTATATAAACTTATATATTACAACACAATATGCTAACATATATATAATATACATACATAGCTAAGTTAACTATATTCATAAATACTTATTTAAGAGGCTATGTGTGTGTATGTGAACATGGCAAAGGGGCAAGTGAGGGTTAAATGGGCATACATAGTGTATACATATCAAAGAGTGTCAAAGTGTAAGTGAACAAAGTGTCAAGTGTGATAGTGTCAACATAGTGTAAGGGGGTACATGAGGTAATATAGGATTTGTGTTAACATAGAACATTACATCTCATTAACTTGTATATTGCATACATTACATACTATGGAACCTACATATTCATTACAAGCCATACTTATACATGCTTACATTAGATAGGATACTTATACCTCATACATCATTTATTTAACCATTTACTCATGCTTGCATTCTCTATTTAATTACATAATGTATATACATTAACATGGGTTAAAATCAAATAGAACATTATATTACACACAAGGGTGCACAAAATGCATATGCCGAATAGTAACTCCTATTAATAATCAATACTGTACCATCTCAGCATGAATTAAAATCTAGGATTAAAGTATGTTATAGATCTATGTGTTAGCTTTCCGAAACTTCTAACGGATCGCGTTTTCGTTTCCGGAAACTCCCGGAATCGCGAAAACACCGAGAACGCATTTGTCTTTCGTACAGCTGACACTCAAATAATTCTCCAGAAAGTTACAGAAAGAATTAGGCCTATTAATACATGTTTTTGGAAAGCTAACTTCAATACGCTTCTTTTAAAAAAAACGGGAGATTAAACCGAGCTTTGAACTAGAAGTTATGACATTTCTAAGTTAGGGCTGAAATTAAAAACGTGGATAAAAATCATGACGGATTTAGATAGTTTGAGCCAAAAGAATACACAATATATATCCTAATTATCCACAACAATAATGACAATAATAATATGAGGAACCACACTCACAAACTTTATTATATAATCATCATGAACCATTTATTACATATATAAATATAGATACACTCTCATTACAATATATATATATATACATACATACGCAAATCTATATATGTAACATGAACACATCTATAAGAGATACATGAATGAAATGTAAAGTACTCAAGAACACATCTCTACATATTCAAATCTGAGATTAATATGAATTAATTCATTTAATCAATATTTTAAATATAAAGTGTGTCCAAGTTTGGGAGTTTTTTCCATGAACACAAGACACAACAATAATACAATAGAAATCCCTAAAGGACACATAATGGACACAAGAGGACACAAAATAGGGACACAATAATGGGGGTCATTCCTATGGTTAAAACTTTCTTAAATGCAAAATGGAAAAATAAAGAGAAGGAAATATTACCTAAAGGAGAGAAAATCCAAGGAGAAATGCTTCTTCCTTGGGAGAGCTTGAGAGCACTTGGGGAAGAAGACTTCTCAAAGAAAGGAAATGAGATGGGAGTCCTATTAGGGCCGGCCACAATGGTTATCCCCCCCTCATTGAATATTACAAGTTTGCCCCTCCCTTAGTTACAAGTGTTTAAAACAATTTTGGTTAGGGTTTGGGGGTAAAAGGGTCAAAATAAAAACTCTAAATGGTTAACCTAATAATTAGGATTATGACTAATCTTTCTAACATGACTAATTAAAATGTGGGCCATGGCTAACTAATGCATGGGTCCAACTAGAGTCTAAGTTACCCCGGGTCCCCGTTACAAGTCGGATTGAGATGAAATTCGAACCCGACTCAAATAATCCCAAAACAATATCATAAATAATAAAATAATATCAAAATAATTCAAAGAGGTCAAATGCAAAATATCCTTAGGCCAGAATGACATTAAAATATCATAATCACATGGTTAGGCTCTAGGTCAAACAGTCTCTAGGGTTTCACTAGCAAAACATCAAAACCATAAGTCATTGATTTAAATAATTTTAAAATGATTTAAAATCACCAAAAATTATATCATGAATTAAATATCATTATTAAAATAATTATAAACACGAAATTTTAAAATTACCCTCATTTGAAAAACTGGGTGCTACAACTCTACCCACCTTAGAAAAATTTCGTCCTCGAAATTTAAGATCGATAGTACTCCTTCTAGAGCCTCTAACCTACCCAATATCTAAGGTAACACTTCCTAACACTGGAATAATAAACGAACATCTAAATAGTGTCAATTTAGGAATACCTCCAACACTGCTCTGCTGTACGGCGGTAATGGAACTTCAATAAAATATGGACTGGAACCTATATCCAAGGGACTGGACCTATTTTAAAGTGGTCTTAACTAAGGATGAAAAGGAACTGATCATAGGCTATAGGTATGCTCAAACTATTATCTTCCTATTAACCATCTATTAATACATTCTATTACCATAGGAACGATGCATTACTAAGACATATAGGCCCCTATCTCTCATAACACATTTATACTCACCAAAAGACTAGTACATCCTATCAAGGCTGACACTATAATCTCTCATAAATCTCATAAGCTACATGTTTATAGACACACATCCCCACATCAAGGACTAACCTATATATATCTACAACTGATACTAATGGGGTGACGTCCCTATTTTCCAACAATCAAGGTCTAAATTTTTTTATCTAAATCATGCAATTTGAAGGAATAGTATACAAGGTCAGGGCATACCGTAGCAGTTGGAAGTCTCACCTAGGTAAACTAATCATTCTAGGTCAAAACAGTACTATGGTATCAACACACAAACAATCTAGGGTGTCCTAATTGGGAAGGTAAGGGAACAACAATCATCAAGGTTGTAGGGCTGTCTACCATCCTATATAAAAATTGGTCATTAACAAGCAACTAAGAAATTATTAAAAGGTTACTATTCCATAAAATGGCAAAAATTGAAAATTTAGGCACAACAAATCACAAATAGATTTTTGTCTTGACACGATCTAAGTTGATCAATTTCGGGATAAAACGAGATTTGGGCAAGAAGGGAAATCAATGAAATCAAGGTATGAGCACGAGCATCCAATGATGGAGGTTCAGGTCATGATTAAATTTAATTCGACTGAGTACGAATACGAGGTTCATAGGCGATGAAAAGATTTCAAGGAGAATTGTCAAGGCTGTCGCGAATGAGACTCTAGGGTCAAGTTTAACTATGTCTCCATTCTCGTAGATTGATACATGAAAAAGCGAACCAAAGTGCAATAGGTTGATCAGACCATCATGTACCGGTTCTGATTAGACAATATGTTAGTGGGTGGCCACCCAATAAAATATGTCATGACCAAGCTCGAAAATAGATAAGCTTGCAAAACTAAAGCTAATTTAGCAGCACAAGATATAAGGGTGGTAATGATGAAAGGAATTACATAGTCCAAGTTTCTTAACCAACGGGTCAAGTAATCAGATAAGGTACAAGGTTAAGCATCTAAGGAAACAAGCAGAACACCATCACATGTCGGGTCGAAAGAATTGAGTCAAGGCTGGATTTCTAATTGAAATAAGAAGAAATTTAGTATAATGGTAGAGGTTATAGTTTAGCCAGTTGACCAGAAATCATATCAAGAAAATAGAGTACAAGAAGACGGATTTTAGTGGGACATGATATACCTACACGAAGGTGAGCTCGTCTAGGTCTTGCATATAAGATTTGTTGGAGGGTAACAGCTAGTATTACATTCCGAATATCAAAGTCACGATAAGGAACGTCAAGGATCTCAATTAGAAAGTGGGAGTTCAAGAGGTGGTAATTAATGCACAAAAATAATGAAGATCGAGTTAGTCATCTGCTTCTGATACTCTTAAGTTCATCTGGTCATAACTTGCCAATCATATCTTTACCTCACCAGTCTCCATATGAAAATTTAACCTTTACTTAAACCCTTACCATGACTACCGTAGGCAATTCCCAATTTCCAAACATCACTTTTGAAGCACAGCCCTCACATTTAGGAATCAACATTAACCATTTATTTAAATTTTCAAGTTCTTTCACCTTGTCTTAAATTTGACCCAAAACCTCTAAATCCCGTTTACGAATTCCTTGAACTTGTTCAAATTGTTCTCCTCGTATTATTTAATTTA
Organism: Iris pallida; assembly: GCA_029216955.1. NCBI lineage: Eukaryota > Viridiplantae > Streptophyta > Magnoliopsida > Asparagales > Iridaceae > Iris > Iris pallida. Next base: position 4,433,604 of record JANAVB010009994.1, read on the forward strand.
AATCTCTAGGCCTTACAAAACTTATCTTCCATCATAAAATCAACTTCCGTATTTTCTTCGACATACACCCTTGAATATTATTCTCCTAAAAATATTTCACAACAATCTCTAAACTTCCATAACTTTGTGTTCTCTCTATCCCTAGTCATTTCCTCGCAACATCTTGTTTAATATCCTTATTAAACACAATTAACTTCTCTTTTCCATTACTAACCTTCTACATAGCCTCAGAGTAAAAGTTTTTCCCAGAATCAATAACCAAGATTTTCTAAGTTCTCAAAACTAGGTTGACCTCTGATATCCTCATTAGTTTTGAATACACCTATAAACTATCTCATAACCCCAAAATTTTCTAAATGTAATTGTTTCCAGATTGGCAGTATACATCTCTTTATTCTATTCGAGACCTTTACCACATTTCTATCTCAAGTTTCCATATGGAACACTCCACATTTGATTTCCCTTAGATCATCATAAAATAACCAGTTACGTCTTCTCTGAGCTACATAATTTACGTCACTTCCTTAGCCTTCCCCATGCAAAAGATACGAAGATTCAAGGGTTTCGAAGTACATCTGGTAGGGACGACAAGATATGGGTAATTAATGTAATGAGACAGAGTTTAAGATAAGAGGTAAATAAGAATGCAAGGAAATAATGGCGAGAAAGAATAATGAAGATATGTTCCTTCTCATCGGTTCAAACGAGAGGAACCCATCAAGCTTAAATTCAATAGCAAGGAATGAGGGTGAATCCAAACAAGAGGAAAAGGAATTCCAATTGAAGTTCAAAATGAGTTTCTCAGGGGTCGTCCCAGAAATCTCTCAAAGAATCCTAAGTGTGATTGAGTACCTTGGATTGAAAATATTAATCTAAATACAAAATTAAATCAACAACTACAAAATTTTATCAAAATCATCAACTAATACCAGGATTCAAAGTTCTACAATGAATCCACAAAATCAAATTCAAATCAAGGAAAAAGGTGAATCAAAACAAGGAAAAGGAGTTTAAATCGGAATTCAAAATGAGATTCTCAAGGGTCATCCCAGGAATCTCTCAAGGAATCCTAACAGTGATTGAGTATCCTCTCATCATAACATCTTAATTTATATATCCTATAGCAGGCTCGTAGTAGTACAATTAAGTCGTTGCGCTACTACGAAATCGCACTAATGCGAATCTCGACCTGCATGGGCCACCACTAAAAACGTGTCACGACCCGCACCCACTGTTAGGGTACGGGAACGTAACAACGCCCAGCCTACGCCGCAGTGTCGGCGGTAGAACGCTGTCCTAGGTCACATCATCTAACAATATAATGCTAAGCAGTTTATACTCCCCGAATGGGGGTGACATAGCAGATACAGTCTCAATCACATCTAGGATAGAGCATGATAAAGATAGATAAACATGAAATCCAAAAGAGATACAGGAGATAGAAGTCTAAGTGTCTAAGATACATAAACCCAGAAATACATCTCAAAACTCAAATACAGTAATCCACAAAGTAAATACAACTCCAGACAAATGAAATAACTATCTAAACAACCTCTAGTGTGTTTCCTCTAGGCTAGCAGGCAACCTCCAAGCTATCTATAAAATTTATTAACAGGTCCAGTCAGGACAGGAGCGAGTACAGTACATCTCAACAGTTCATAGCAGGTTAGAAAATATAATCATGCAGTAAAGTAAGATACAGGTACTGAAAGAAATACGGTATGTAAACAGAGAGAGAACTGTAATAGAAATATCTACTATAAATAGAGAACTAACATGTGGCTAGTGAGTCAGAGTACAACATGGACATGTAAATGGCATGGGATGATTCTGATAAGACACTACGGAATGATTCTGATAAGATACTACTGGTGTATTATTCACATGTCCACTTCTACTCCCCCGTACCCCCAATCAATACATAAGGATCCAACCAGGTTATGTTATGATTCCATGTACAGCCCCCGAAGGGTGGTAAGCCCCCGAAGGGTGATAAGCCCCCGAAGGGTGGTACATAGTAGACCCATAAATGGGATAAGGATTCCAGGAAGACTCTGTGATCATAAGAGTATATGTCACAAGTGATCGAAGAACCAACGAAGCATAGTGATACGCCATGTAAGTGAAACGTACAGAACATAGAGTACCCGATGTTCCCTAAAGATAACATCTCAAGAAGGGATCCATATAGTACCAATCCGTGTGACCAACGTGACAGTACAAGTAAAGTAATTTAATGCAGGAAATAATTCTAAGCAGGATATGAAATGATCAGAGAATGTACTCGCCTGATATCTGAATGTCCAAGGTAAAGATACTGTCCGAGGAGAGGTGTCTGGCTCCTAATTAGAACAGCACAAGTCACAACATGTCCAGAAGGGTAATATAAAGCACTACAATGCATTCTACATGAATCTAGGTCAAACTAGGCCAAAGTCAACCCTTGGTCAACTCTGGTCAACTGCACTAGTCAAACTAGGTCAAACTAGGTCGTCCTAACCCAGCAAGTCTTACTAGGCCTAACCAAGACTATCCTAGCAAGCACACATCAATACAAGGCTATACAAGCCAACATACACCCAACTCTATATAGCATGCAATTATTCAATACTCAAATAGGCAAGAATTCACATTGGATATACACTAGGTAATCTATTACTTTAAGCTATATATGTCTACACATATATACACATGCATATATTGGTATTCAACATTAGGTCTATAATCATGGCATTTCAAATGGTTATATAAACTTATATATTACAACACAACATGCTAACATATATATAATATATAATATACATACATAGCTAAGTTAACTATATTCATAAATACTTATTTAAGAGACTATGTGTGTGTATGTGAACATGGCAAAGGGACAAGTGAGGGTTAAATGGGCATACATAGTGTATACATATCAAAGAGTGTCAAAGTGTAAGTGAACAAAGTGTCAAGTGTGATAGTGTCAACATAGTGTAAGGGGGTACATGAGGTAATATAGGATTTGTGTTAACATAGAACATTACATCTCATTAACTTGTATATTGCATACATTACATACTATGGAACCTACATATTCATTACAAGCCATACTTATACATGCTTACATTAGATAGGATACTTACACCTCATACATCATTTATTTAACCATTTACTCATGCTTGCATTCTCTATTTAATTACATAATGTATATACATTAACATGGATTAAAATCAAATAGAACATTATATTACACACAAGGGTGCACAAAATGCATATGCCGAATAGTAATTCCTACTAATAATCAATACTGTACCATCTCAGCATGAATTAAAATCTAGGATTAAAGTATGTTATAGATCTATGTGTTAGCTTTTCGAAACTTCAAACGGATCGCGTTTTCGTTTCCGGAAACTCCCGGAATCGCGAAAACACCGAGAACGCATTTGTCTTTCGTACAGCTGACACTCAAATAATTCTCCAGAAAGTTACAGAAAGAATTAGGCCTATTAATACATGTTTTTGGAAAGCTAACTTCAATACGCTTCTTTTAAAAAAAACGGGAGATTAAACCGAGCTTTGAGCTAGAAGTTATGACATTTCTAAGTTAGGGCTGAAATTAAAAACATGGATAAAAATCATGACGGATTTAGATAGTTTGAGCCAAAAGAATACACAATATATATCCTAATTATCCACAACAATAATGACAATAATAATATGAGGAACCACACTCACAAACTTGATTATATAATCATCATGAACCATTTATTACATATATAAATATAGATACACTCTCATTACAATATATATATATATATATATATATATATATATATATATATATATATATATATATATACATACGCAAATCTATATATGTAACATGAACACATCTATAAGAGATACATGAATGAAATGTAAAGTACTCAAGAACACATCTCTACATATTCAAATCTGAGATTAATATGAATTAATTCATTTAATCAATATTTTAAATATAAAGTGTGTCCAAGTTTGGGGGTTTTTTCCATGAACACAAGACACAACAATAATACAATAGAAATCCCTAAAGGACACATAATGGACACAAGAGGACACAAAATAGGGACACAATAATGGGGGTCATTCCTATGGTTAAAATTTTCCTAAATGCAAAATGGAGAAATAAAAGAGAAGTAATTTTTACCTAAAGGAGAGAAAATCCAAGGAGAAAGGCTTCTTCCTTGGGAGAGCTTGAGAGCACTTGGGGAAGAAGACTTCTCAAAGAAAGGAAATGAGATAGGAGTCCTATTAGGGCCGGCCACAATGGTTATCCCCCCCTCATTGAATATTACAAGTTTGCCCCTCCCTTAGTTACAAGTGTTTAAAACAATTTTGGTTAGGGTTTGGGGGTAAAAGGGTCAAAATAAAAACTCTAAATGGTTAACCTAATAATTAGGATTATGACTAATCTTTCTAACATGACTAATTAAAATGTGGGCCATGGCTAACTAATGCATGGGTCCAACTAGAGTCTAAGTTACCCCGGGTCCCCGTTACAAGTCGGATTGAGATGAAATTCGAACCCGACTCAAATAATCCCAAAACAATATCATAAATAATAAAATAATATCAAAATAATTCAAAGAGGTCAAATGCAAAATATCCTTAGGCCAGAATGACATTAAAATATCATAATCACATGGTTAGGCTCTAGGTCAAATAGTCTCTAGGGTTTCACTAGCAAAACGTCAAAACCACAAGTCATTGATTTAAATAATTTTAAAATAATTTAAAATCACCAAAAATTATATCATGAATTAAATATCATTATTAAAATAATTATAAACACGAAATTTCAAAATTACCCTCATTTGAAAAACTGGGTGCTACACTCGGCCCCTTCCGCCTCGAACTCGGTCGCCTGTGCTAAGATCCGCTGCGATCCGTTGTCAGATCCGTGGTGGACACACACAAATGTCGGATACAAAAATTTGTTTATGGGGGACAGTTAGACAGGACACAAAATAATATGGACACAATGAAAAAATTACTTTCTACAAATATTTTACCAAACAGCATTTTTATTTTTTGTTTCAAAAAATCATTTTCTAAATGAAACTAACCAAACGCAAACTCAGAATCTCTATACTCAGAAAACAGTTTTATAACTTACTCTCAGAAAACTGTTTTCAGGAAAAAAAATTCAGAAAACATATTCAAACGGACCCTTAGCATGCTGACTTGGTTACGTAGACACCTTCCTAGTGTCAAGACACAATAAAGTTTCTTTAAGACCATGATTCAATTATGTAGATACCATATTCAAAATACGGTTTTTTTTTAGAAAATTTAAGTCACCAATACCACATGGATACAGTTATATATATTATACACATGAGAACGTACATATTTTCATTTTTTTTGTATATTAGATCTTAATGACATTATTATTATTTATTTATGTTTTACTTAGTAACCAGGTTCCAAAAAGTTCATTGTAAAGAAATATTGTTTTCTCATATCTAAATTTGCTCCTCGTGATCACATCCGTTTCAAATCACTTTCAACAATGTTTTTGGTCTCTTGAAGCCTAGTCGAGAGGCCATAGTCAACATGAATGTCGAGGAAGTATATGTGGATACTTGTGGGATACGGATCCATTCTTCTCAAGAAGTATCTGTGCGACCTAGCACTACCAGTATTGTTTACCGTGTTAAAACTTTTGTTCTCAAACATGAAATCCTTTCATATTGGAATGGTTAACATTACGATCTACATATACCAAAGAGGATGGAGAAAGTCTAATTCATAAAGCTAAACCCTTTTATTTGTAAATTGTATTTGTAAAGTGGGTTTAATATGCTTACATCACATAGCAAATAATAATTCTCAATTTTCAAATTTTACTCTGTGTGCGCACGTGCGTGCGTGCATGTCATGTTTCAAAACCATGTCTTTTGCCTTGAATTATTCCGGAAAAAGCCTACCATGTCGTTACCATGTTCCATATGATATGATGTTTTATTTTTCTAGCAATGTTCTAAAAATAGGCCTAGGCGGCCCTACACCGAACCAAAAACCTCATGTTCGGCGGATTTGTGCGGCTGTGGACCCTGTTCGGGCATGTTCGGCTATGCGGATTATAAGTTTTTTTTTAAATATTTTTTTATGTTTAATTGTATTGTGGATATGTTGTTTGGATTTGTATTTAGAACATTGAAATTTCAAATTTTAAATAAGGATTTTAAATTTAAAAAAAATTATGAATTGTAGTATGGATTTAGAACATGTTTGGATTTCAAATTTGAATTTCAAACATCAAATTTGTATTATGGATTTCAAATTTCAAATTAAAAAAGAAATGTTCGGTGCCTAGGCGATAGGCGGCCCTCCGTCGCACCAAATCTGCATAGCGAATTTAGAACACTGGTTTCTAGTTTTATATCCATATATCATGAAGTTCCGCCATTCAAATCTCGTGTGTGTGTGCGCGCGTGCTTGTTCATGGATGTCATGTTTCGAGACTGTCTTTTGTCTTGTTGAATTATTGCAAAGCAGCCTACCATGCTGACCATGTTCCATACAAACATGGTGTTTCATGTTCTAGCTTTCGTTCCATATAAAGTTCTGTCATTCAACTATCTTTCCCCCTCTGTGTGTTTGTGTGCACGTATGCGATGTTAAGAAACCATGCCTTTCTGTGTGTTGAATTTTTCTGAAGCTGCCTACCCTGTTGTACAATATTCCATATAATATGGTGTTTCACATTCTAGCTTTCTTTCCATATATCATAAAGTCCCACCATTCAAGGTAACATGGGTTGAACTTGAAGGAAGGAAACCACAAGTTTAGCAATTACCAAGGATTCTCACTTTTATGTAGCCTTTGAAGTCCATATGACTTGGTGTTTCACATTCCTGTCTTTTATGACTTGGTGTTCCACATTCCTGTCCTTTATTGTTTCCTTTAAGAGTCCACACTAGCTCCCATTCTAATGGACTAGTCCTTAGTTTTTGAAAAGCTTCTTTAGGAAATGAACTTTATGAATCCTACAGTCTATCAGTTGCTTCATGCCTCTTGCATTTCATGTTTCTTTTAAGGAAACTCTTCCTAGAAAATGATACCAGAAAGTTTTTGTTCAAAGTTCTGGAAGTGTAGTTGGAAACCCTTGCTATATTTTTAGTCTTCTTACTTTCAATTTACAAATTTGTCTGGCCTTGCAAGGAACTACTGTAATCCCACAATAACTCCTGTTAAAATGTACTTTTAATATTGGTGATTCTTATGCATCTCTGTCAAATATTTTTCTCTTGATGCTGATGTAAAACAGACGCCTAGATGAATGAATAGTAACCTAAAATTATCAATGCCTCTAGTAATTTGTGGCCATATGGATCGAGTAAGAATGTGGTACTGCTTTTTTTCTCTTTTTGTTCCAAAGAAATCTGTATTAGATGGATAAACTTTGAATTCCAGAATTTGAGGTCAGACTGATTACTGTTTTGCAGGTGACATCACCATACGGCGACACGCTTCATCACAAAGAAAAAGTCAAAACCGACCAGTTCGCTTTCACAACAACGCAGCCTGGTAACTACCTGGTATGTTTCTGGATAGATAGTGCTGAGAAAGGTGTGGGAGCAAGTGTTAACCTCGACTGGAGGATTGGAATTGCAGCAAAAGATTGGGATTCTGTTGCTAGAAAAGAAAAGCTTGAGGTGAGCACTTGAACAGCAGTTACAGTATACACAATGTTTATTTAAAAGCCAAATTTGGATTGTTCATTATCATCTGTGTTTCTCGTAACCCTATTAACAACTAGTGACTACCAGTGTGAGTTTGCTCATCTTTTTCTACTCTATTATAGGGTGTTCAGCTCGAATTAGCAAAATTAACAGCAGTCGTGGAGGCAATCCATGAAAACCTAGAGTATCTCAAGGACAGGTAAACAACCAACCACTTTGAGTTGAATTACATCCCAAAATTTTTATTATGCAGAAATGTTTGTGATCACGTATACTTCTGAGGATAAACTTCTCGTGTTGCAACAGGGAAGCAGACATGAGGGAAGTGAGCGAGAAGACTAATTCTAGGGTTGCGTGGTTCAGCATAATGTCTCTTGGCCTTTGCATCGTGGTTTCTGCCTTGCAGTTGTGGCATCTCAAGAGCTTCTTTCAGAAGAAGAAGCTCATATAGTTTAGCGGATGAGTGTTTTACTGCATATTATAGTCGTCTTCTTGAGACATGAACTGTGATGAAACCAGTGTTATTCTTTGTACACTATATTTGGGACGGTACCCCCAACATTTTGAATGTGTAGTTGAAGGAGTGTTATTGTTCTCGTTTATTGGACAAGCCTTCACAACTGAGGAAAAATGACTGCTCTGACACTATTCGCAAACTAGTGGCTTTGCAGGTTGCAGACTATCGCAGCTCTCCAGCACGTAGGGGGATGGTTTGCAAAAGAATAAATCCAATTGCAAAACTTGTATGATGTGCTCGTTGGGATTTCTTGTGAACTAATCCCCTCTTATACCATCAGCTGTCTTGAGCGAGAGTGATTGTGTCTTGACCATGGTGACCAGTGAATTCGCAAAATGGGGTTTAATATACTGAGAACTGAATCGACAATCAGCCTATGGTATTTGTCACATTTCCAGCAAAAAATTTAAACAAATTCCTGCAGACATAAATCAGGTACCACAATTTCAATTTTGTTTGCATTCCAAAACAAAATGTTTGCATTCAACAAGAGGATAGGAGGGAATTTAAAACCTCGAGTACGGGTTAACTACCACAAAGGAGATGATCCAAAGAAAAGTTGGTATTCAAGGAAATGAAGATTATCCATCTAGGACAAAGCCACATACATCATATTGGGGTCCACCGCCCCCACAGTGGGCCCCACTGTCTTTTATGTACGTGTATGGAAAAAAAAATTTTCTTAAGATTTGTCTCCAGTCCCAAAAAAGAAAAAATCGGCCCCACGGAACGAACTGTCTGGCTTCGTCCCTTTACTCAAGTATAGGTCTCTCTCTCTAAGCATGTGTCGCTGCCTCTTAATGTCAAGGACTCAAGAAGGGTCGATTAAATTGTTGATTTTTGTTAATATGTGTCCTAAGGATACGTGCTAATATATCGTAAATGTATAATCTATACGAGTACTCTTACCTGCATATTTATCAGTACACATTTTACTTAAAATATGTATTGATAAATGCAAAATGTGCATTAATAAATGTGCATTAATGTTAATATGTACATTAAGATCCGATTTATTAAATGCTGATAATAACTTGATTCTTGGCCAATCTGACATGTTAAATTGTCCTGTTTCTTTGTATGTAAACTAGAAAATGACCTGAGAAATAAGCATAAAACTCTTGTTCCTGTACAACCGATGCCCACGTGCAATAGAAATGAGCAGCTTGCAGGTTTTCGCCCACTAGTACATGCTGGCATCGATAAGATCATACTTACTAAGGCCCATCCCAATCCCCATTTTTTGATTCTAGATTTAGATCTTTATGGACGGTACGGGCCGCGGTTTTCAACCACTGTTGAAATTGCGGCCATGTGTCGGCCATTGATTGGCCAAATTTTTTTGGGGACTGATATTTTTTGGGGGGCCAGTACGGAGCTGCCACGTAGCTCTTCGGTTTGGTTTTCGATTTTTTTCGGACTGAGTAGACTTTTCCATTATAGAATAGTAAGACTTATCCTATGTTTCAATTTCTAGATTTTCAGGCTTAACTCACTCATAGGAGCTATAGGTTGGGTTTGATAATTTCTAGATTCAGAATGTAGAAAATTATTTTGTAGAATAATAAGTTTCAATTTGGAGCTCAATTCTAGATTTACATTATTTTTTCTCACGTTAATTTTTGATAACACAATATTTGGGATGAAAACTCATTTTATCACTTTCTACTACTCTCATACGAACCCAACACATTCTACATTTACCTTTATTTCAAAATTTTGGACTTCAAGATGAAATTTTGAGCACCATATCTATTAATGATGCAGTTAAGAGACGGAACTCAATTCTCAGACATGGAACTTCTTTCACTATCGTCACCTCATGGTGCAACTTGGGTCGGGTGGTCCGGTCCCCGGCTCGGGCCCGGTCCGGTCAAACCCGGTCTGGGCCGGCCCGAGTCCGGTCAACGACCCGGACCGGCCTGACCCGCTCAGATTTCGGTCCGGGCCGGGTTGTGCCCCCGGACCCGATAGCCCGAACCGGCTCGGCCCGGTTTGACCACGGGTCCGGGCCGGTCAAACCCGTGAAGCCCGACCGGGCCGACCCGGACCGGCCCGGTTGGCCCGGTTCGGCCGATTTTTTGAATTTTTTTTGGACTTTTAAACGTTAGGATGCCAAATGACCATTTAACCCCCATTTTACTTGTTGTTTTTAGACCGTTTGAAGGGTATTTGGTCATTTTGCTGAAAATGACCAAAAATATCCTTATAACAACTCTTTTTTGGGATAAAATAGGTCATTTTGCACCCAAAAAATTCTATGAATAGGCCATAAATCTTCAAACTTAATCACAGCACGATTTCTTTCCTTTTACTATTTTTACAAGCAAATTCGTGTGAAGAGACGATTTATATCATGGATAATGACCAACTACCGCAGCAACCGCAAGATCAGCAATCGCAACCTGCACCGCATCATCAACCGGCACCGCAAGAATAGTTTGAATCAGATTCAAAAATTTGCCATCATTTTAGCGGAGTTTACAATGAGCGTGCAAGTGGCGGTATCGAAAGAAGATACTCCACTAAAGTTCTTGTTGTATGTTTGCATTGTAGGAAACGATTAAAATGGGACCATAGCCATGGTATAGGAAAGTTATGCCGACATTTAAAATCATGTATCAACATCTAATAATCTTGAGTGAGTTATTAATCGCAGTTTATGTACTAGTAATCTTGTATTAGTCATTAATCGCATTTTATGCATTAGTCATTAATCACAGTTTATGTACTAGCAAATCTTGTATTAGTCATTCAATTATCTAATTTGTACTTTTTTTAAAACCTAAATGGTAGAAAGTAAAATAAATTTCTTTTACTAATTTATTTTTACTTGCTATTTTTTTGGTCATTCAATTTTTTTTCTTTTTAGAAAGCAAATCATGTATTAGTCATTCAATTTTTTTTTTTTTGGTTTTTAAACCATAAACCGGGCTAGCCCGGTCCAACGGTGAACCAGTCCGGTCCAGGCCCGGTTCAGCCCGGCCCGACTAAACCGGGCCCCGGGTCCGGGCTGGGTCCAGCCTCCTCCAATCCGAGTTAGCCCGGCTCGGCCCGTACGTACGACCGGTCTGAGCCTGGGCCGGCCCACCGCACACCATGATCGTCACTTGAAAGCAATTCTTGAATCACATATTCATACCAAACACCTTGCAAACAAGAGAAATTATTCAGCGGGACATGCTCACCGCTTACCATATGGCAGTGGTGAATGATGAGTTCGTTCAATGGTATAATGACATGGTAATATATTAAAAAAAAAAGGTCAAACAATTGTCAAATATCATTAAGATAGGATTGCTGATATACTATTGTATACCTCCGAGATACTAGTTTTGTTATAGCTTTTGCAATTTGTTCCAGAGATTTTGGATTCGTCGATAAAGTATTACGGCGATATAACCGTCAGTATATTGTCGGTATACGGCTATTTCCATAACCTTTGTTCTTGCAAAACGACATATCGCGATATACCATTTCACGGGTTGAGGGTCAAATTTGGACGTTTTATGTACACTGTTGGATTCCATCAACGGTCCAAATTTGTTGCGAATTTTAGGAGGTTATGTATAGGTCTTTTCTAACCCTAAAATCTTATCACATCTACCAAAGAGAGATCAATAATCTTGCAACTTTTGAAAAAGTAAAAGAGGGATTGAAGGCTACTTCTAGGATTGAACTCTGATCGTCTCGTGGATTTTTCTGCAACAATTTTTCACGTCAAAATCGTTTGTGCTACGCTTTGTTTATGATTTTGACAGGATAATTTTCGTATGATTTATTTCGATTCTCTCGCAATATCTTGGTTTGGAGAAATTATTTTTGTGTTTCGTTCTCAACATCCAGCACCACAATTAGGCTTGGTTTGGCATTGCTCATGCTTATTAGATGTGTTGTCAAAAGTCGCTAAAGTTATTTGGTAAATACATAACAAAAGTCGCTATAAAAAACAATAAGGTGTTTGATAAAACCTACTTTTTAGTCATGAAATTACTAGAAATGACAATTATACAGATGGTGATCCCAAAAAAATTAGTGATGGGCATTTATGTAAAAATGGGCTTAAAAAGTTGCAACAGATTTTGGCAGAACCCCTTTTATTGCTTTCAAGATCAGCTCAAAAAGTAAACCAGCTTTTCAAATAAAATTATAAGTCGTCGTAACCAAAAGAACTCGGACTATTTTTCAAAGGAAAAAAAAAAAACAGAAGCAGCCAACAATAAGTAATCTCAAACCCAGCCTTACAGTGTAGAAAACTTTCATTAAAGATACTTGCAAACTTTTTTTTTTTTTTTTGTTGAAGCGATGGGTACTTGTGGCGAACCCGTCTCCACTGAGGCTCGAACTTCCGATCACTTGGATCGCATGCATCTCTCTTAACCACTAGGCTAGAGGTCATTTGCAGAAACTTGCAAACTTTTGAGTTGGTTGTATGCATCACAGACTGCAGGAAAAAAATTGGACTTAATTTCAACTTAGTACCTTAAACTTTAAAATTAGATAACTTGGTACCTCAACTATAATCGTCCAACTTAATACCCTAACAATATTAAGAGAAAACGTTAAATGACAACAATATTTCCACTATCAACACCCCCCTCACCCCCCTCCCCCCCCCCCCCCCCCCCCCCCCCCCCCCCCCCTCCTCAGCATTAGCATCGGCTGCAGCAACAACGGTGTACGAGAGGGGTATTTTTGTCATATTTATTTATTTATATTTTCTTAAGAAAAAAGTTAACCTCTCACTGACAAAAGGTATCAATTTAAAAATATTCAATAGTTAATGTACTAAGTTTTTTAGTTTTAAAATTTAGAGTATCAAGCCAAAAAACTGAATAGTTGAGATCACCAAGTTAAAATTTAGTAAAAAATTATTTTTGTTCATGTAGGTCTCAACAAAACATCTATTCACTTATACGCTCATCTCCCAAAAATACCATGCTACTCGTATATGATACTCTTCAGGACAACATATGAGATAAACTACAGTTCCCCATTCTACAAGGCACCTAGTACCAAATTCGCGTGGTAAACAAGGATGCCTTGATCATCACTACAGATCATACTCTTCTACATGTACATGTACATGTACAAATTTACGTGAAAGTAACGCCAAGTTCTCAAGGGAATTCTAACAATTGGAACAAAAATTATAAACAGCTTAGCCAGGTTAACCAACCTTATGGAACTCCTAAACTTTCACAAGTAGACAATTTGCACATGTTTTACTTTTAGGCAAGTTATATGGGTACATCAAAAAGTGATCGTGGCTAGCCTATTTTTTTAATTTTTTTGGCAGTCCAGTCTGTATACTGGACTGCCCAGTTTCTAACAAGGGACTGTCAGGTTCTAACTAGGACTGCCACAATGGAATAGCTCTGATCACTTTTTGATGTGCCCATATAACTTGCCTACTTTTACTAGCCACACACACCATAGCAGCAAGCTGAAACAAATCAATGTACAATCCAAACAGTTCACGCAATTTGCAAGCCCACAATAACTAGAAAGGAAAACAAATACAAAAGGGGGGGGGGGGGGGGGGGAGTACAAGAGTTTGTCACAAAACTCAACTTGCAGAACTAACCAAGATCGAGAGATGAAGCCTCCCAAAACTCCCCCTTTCGGAACCCCCAAAACTCTGTAACCATTCAAGAAAATCTCTCAAAATTGTCAATAATACACTATAAACATACAGGTGTTGCTTGCATCAACTTCTTGACCTTCTATGTGATCATAACTCTTGGTAATCTATTTTTCCCGTTTCAAAACTAACCTTGGTTTTTAGTCATTTTATTTAGCATGCCATATATTCTTTTCTTGAAAATTGTTTGAAAATCTCAAGCGAGGGATTCCGAGTCCACGACCAAGAAAAAGAGAACAAATTTCAGACCTTAAATTTTTTTTATAGGACTTATGATGGGTCCGCACGAAAGTTGTTGTTCAATTGCATACAGAAGCTGTCTATTTATAGGACTTTTATGATAATATAATATTAATTAAACACAAATTCTAATCCTGATCAACTAAAAATAAAATATATCATAACAAAAGATACAAAAAATTTACTGTAACGATAAAAAGTTATAGAAAATTTGTCATAGGGTAAAAATTTTAGAGAAATTTGTGATGACGATAGATATCGACATATGTCACACCCCACTCTCAAATGTATGGGATTAGGGCCTAACCTGACCAGCTGATACGACCTAGAGTGAGCTGTCCAATTTAATGGACTCACTTAGGCGTACTACGCTGTAAAACTAACTAACCAACACAGGCGATCATCTAAATCTCATCCACAGATAACATAGAAAGGAAGTACTAAATATAAAATCAGAGTAGTCTGAATGTCCAAATACAACTGAAAGAAAATACAAGTCTGGTGGAAACAATCACACAGTACATCAAAATGAAAGTACATGAATGGAAGATAACTAGCTAAGAGTATCAACTAACTAGATAAGAAACTCTCAGCCCAAGTAGCAGCATACCGAGGTCAAGAAAACTCTTCAGGGTAGACCTCGTAGTCCTCAGCAAAGTCTCCCGCCTCAGCTCCAGTACCGTAGATCGTCGAGTATAGGTGCTCGTCGGGATCTGGAAATGAACCAGGTCCTCAGGGGACATAACAAGATACAAATAGGAACATGCCATAAAGTAAATACTGATAAATACATAATGAGGTGAGATAATCAGTCTAAGTGAATGCATATGAAGACAACTTCGGAACGTATGGATGGGTAGTTAAGGGAATGGCATCGGAGCACAAGCCGACGTCGGATCACGAGCCGATGTAAACATACAAACACTAGTATACCTCCCGATCGTACCTAGCGTGCAGCTAGTGTCCGCTGCCGGATGTATCCCCTAGTGAGTGTATGGCCCATAACCGGGTATCCATGCCCATAACCGGGTAACATTGAGGCTAGAATGAAGTAACAATCTATCCCATACGCCTACTGGTTGTCTTCTTCGCCCAGTGATGTACAGGTCGCATCTACGACCCAAACATCTGCTCTCTATGAAGAGACAACTATCTATAACCATCACTACCCTATATGTGCCGTCACACGAGCCATTCGCACTAATGGCCAGTCGAGAGCGACAGCGCGTGCCATGATCTGATCTCACTCAGTGCCGTATCGTAACACGTGTCATGGTCAAGAGAGTTGTAACAACAACTCCGCAATCTAAGGGTATGTCGTCTAGAACTAGGCCAAGTAGGTAGTCCTAGTGTCGATGCCAACATCGACTATGCCCGAGACAATCCCGGACTCTACTAATCAAGTCTATGCTAACAAGAGTATAATGATGTATATGTAAAGACAGTAGTACAAGGCAAGGTATACTTGCATTCAATCCCGCAATGCGCGAATAGTGCTCCAGTCCCTCCTGCCTCAATCACGCCGTCCAAGAGACCTACAATCACACAACCAAGACTTACGATACGGGAGAAGAACATCCATGACTACGCATCTAATCACACACAAAGTAGAGGGTACGTTCAACGTAATAGGCACCGTATTTCCAATACTAAGTTTACATTTATCCAAGAAGGTGCACAAGCACAAGTTACACATGATAAGTATATATATGTAAGCATAGGAATGTACGTACACTAGTCCTATATTTGAAATTACATGTTTGTATATGAGTGTACATAGAGCATGTATATATACAAGTGTACGTTTTGTGAAGAAAATATATATACAAATTGTATGTATATATAAAATGTGTTCACAAATGAGGTTACTAGGGTGTAGACACATAGTTTTAGAAAGCCTATATATATAAGGGTATTACATACATGAATGGAAAGTAAGTACATATATGTATATATGCATTTGTATATATGGAAAGAGTATATATATATTTGTACATATATATATATATATATACATAATGAGACTAGTGTTTGCCATTAAAATTCTTTGATTGCAAATTTCAATACAAACAGAACAGTGTTACAATATAGGACTTAGACGTAGTCCTAGAAGTACACTTTTATTTAATCTGGGTCCCTTGTACCGATGGAGTGAGTTGTAATGCGTTGACTCCGTTGACGATCTGACGACGGTTATCGCTTCTCTGAAGGTCTGGATTGCTTTGGGTGCTGGAGCTTGCTGAGAGGAGGAAGACGTTGAGTGTCTGTATCTGCCTCTCTGGTGGTGCGAAGTCTCTGTGTGTTCGTTGTTGGTAGGTACGTGTGTGTACGTATGTCTGGAAGAAGGAAATGGTCCCTCTCTTTATATAGTCTGCAGGCTGGCTGCTCATGCACGCATGTAGGATGCGCCTGTACGCGGGGACGCCACGTATTGATTATTGATGGAGGCGTATGGACGATGCGCCCTGATCGAGGGGTTGACTTCTTCATGTTGTTGTTGTGAGCCGGCACGTAGCAGAGAAGAAGATCTTTCTGTTGCTGAGATCTTGGATGAGTTGAGTCAAAGGACACATGTCATCGACCCATGGCTCGGAGATCTCGGATTTGGTGGGGAATGATCTGGTAGGATGCGCCTGAGATTGGGGACATGAGGAGACTTTGGCTCGTAACCTTTAGGAGTCACGAACCATTCTGGGCGCATGGCTTTTGAGGCGCATGCAGAGCTTCAGTAGTGACTTTACTCCTATCTTTTGGGATCAGGGAGAAGTCTGGGGCGCATGGCTTTTGAGGCGCATGCAGAGTTTTAACAGTGACTTTCCTTCTGTCTTTAGGGATCAGTGAAAAGTCTGAGGCGCACAGCTTTTGAGGCGCATGCAGATTTGGGCGCATGGCCGCGGAGGCGCATACGAGATGGTTGGGTGGCCACGTGACAGTAGCCGTCGGAGGGAAGTAATGATGATGCTGACGTTGGCGATGCTTTGTCTTCTGAAAAAGCTGCCGACTGTTCAGACTTTGGGAGGCATGCTGCCAACTCTGTCAGTTCAGGATTTAATGTTTGTGACATTCGATGGACAGCTGAGTGGGCGCGTCGGTTGGCGTTCCACTAGGCGTATGGGGACGCATGGGGGCGCATCCCCTGTGATGCGCTCGGTGCTGAAAGGCGCGTCTGTGTGATGCGCTTGATGTTGAAGGGCGCGTCTATGTGATGCACGGTCTGGCCGGCGTATCCGCTTCGTGAGACGTCTTTGATGGTGCGACTGTTACGTTCTTCGAGTGCTTTAAATAGCCGTTTTGACTTGGCTGAATTCGAAGCGTCTGGTTCATCCATTTAATACAAATTCATTGCACGGAATTCGGAGAGCCATCCACTTGGCGCATGGATTTGATTTGTCCGGCCTATAAATAGTGGCATGGAGAGAGTTTGCTTCTCGTTCTCTCACGTTCTTCCAACATGAACTTGTTTCCTCGGATGCATTCTGTTGACGAGATGCTCCCGAGAGTGAAGATGCGACGCAATGTCTTTATTGATGCACTTGAAGGTGACTGTTACATCCTAAAGTCGGGGTCGAGGGCTTCTGAGGCAGGCAGAAGGTGCATGTTGCATCCAAAGATAGGGATGCTCGAGCCTCGTCTTCGTTGTGCAGGAAGAACCGTAGATCGGAATGGTAGTGTCGCGGCTTTGGTGGCTCTTTCTTCCTTCAAAATGGGTGTAGCCTATTCTGGTTGTGTTGAAAGTTGCTCCTTTGGCCGCGGTTTCGATCACGGTCTTCCTTGGGGTTTGGAGGCTCTTTCGAAGCCTCCCCTGGCCACAGGTTGGCTTGTGGTTCTTTTCTCTTCCTTGGCTAGAGGGTTGATTGCCACCCTCGTTCTGCTCAATAAATGCTTCATTAGTCGAAGCATTTAGACGGCGGTGAGCCTGACTGGAAGAGCGGCACATAACTGGACTGCTGAAGGGATGCACATAACTGAGCTGCCGAAGGGATGCATGCTGAAAGGATGCGCCTTGCTGAGGGCGCATGGTGGGATGCGCCTGGCTGAGGGCGCATGTTGATTGCTGCGCCTACTTGAGGGCGCATGTTGGCTGCAGGCTATAGACTTAGGATCTTTTCTTTGTAGAAATTCTCCTTTGTACAGTCTTTCTTAGACATGTAATAGACTTTTTGTCACGACCCGCACCCACTGTGAGGGAACGAGAACGTAACAACGCCCAGCCTACGCCGCAGTGTCGGCGGTAGAGCGCTGTCCTAGGTCAACATACATCTAACAATATACTTCTAAACAGTTTATACTCCCCGAATGGGGGTGACATAGCAATAGTAACTCAATCACAACTAAGAAAGAGATGGCACGATATGAAATAGAACTCAAGGAATAAAATAGATAAAAGCAGTCTAAGATAATCCCAGCAATATCCAACAGTACAAGGTCTCAGATGAAAGAATATATACAACTCATAACTCCAAATAAAATCTAACTAAGACATGTCTCAAGACTGCATAAAGTAAGATAAGCCTAACTAGTCTAGTCTAGGCAATCGGGGTGATCTCCTCAGCTAGAGCTGGGTCCTCCTGAGGGTCCAGCTCGCATGTGTCATCTAAGGCTGCCCCGTAGTAAGTGTCCAGGCAGGCCTCCTCCTCGTCCTCTGTAATATTTTCAACAGGTCCAGTCAGGACATGAGCGAGTACAGTACATCTCAACAGATCATAGCAGGTTAGAAGATATAATCATGCAATAAAGTAAGATACATGTACTGAAAGAAGTGCAGTATGTAAACAGAAAGAGAAAGCTGTAAGAGAAATATCTACTATAAATAGAGAACTATTATGTGACTAGTGAGTCAGAGTACAATATAGACATGTAAATGGCATAGGAGATTCTGATAAGACACTATGGAAGAGATTCTGATAAGATACTACTTGGGTATTATTCACATGTCCATTTCTACTCCCCCGTACCCTCAATCAATACACAAGGATCCAGCCAGGTTATGTTATATGATGCTATGTAACAGCCCCCGAAGGGTAGTAGACCCCGAAGGTGATAGACCCCGAAGGTGATAGACCCCGAAGGTGATACATAGTAGTCCCATAAATGGGATAAGGATTCTAGGAAGACTCTACGATCATAAGAGTATATGTCGTAAGTGATCAAAGAATCAATGAAGCATATGATACGCCATGTAAGTGAAACGCACAGAACATGTAGTACCTGATGCTCCCTAAGGATAACATCTCATGAAGGGATCCATATAGTACCAATCCGTGTGACCAACGTGACAGTACAAGTAAAGTAATCTACTGCAGGAAATAATTCTAAGTAGGATATGAAATGATTAGAGAATGTACTCGCCTGTATCTGAGTGTCCAATATGAAAAGTACCGTCCAAGGAGTGGTGTCTGGCTCCTAATCAGAACAGCACAAGTCACAACAAGTCCAGAATAGTCAAATGGAGTTCTACTATGCATTCTACATGATTCTAGGTCAATCTAGGCCAAAGTCAACTCTTGGTCAACTCTGGTCAACCCTAGAAGTCAAACTAGGTCAACCAAGTCTAATTAAGTCTAAACTAAGCTATTCTAATCTACACTAGCTAGCACAACCCCTAACAAGGCTAGGCAAGCCTATACTAGCTATATCACAATATAGCTTAGCTAAATCTAGAATACCTTAACAAGTCTACAACCTCACTATTACACCCATTGATTAATACCACATAATATATTACACATATCTAGGCTAGATGTAAAACCTACATCATTAGCTAACATAGAAGTATAGATATAGACATATATGCACTCATACAATTTACACACATACACATTGTATATGCCTACATATGTAAAGACTTAGAAATATAGAGAATGGAAAAGAGGTGCTTGTGTGTGACACATGAATTGTGTGTATAGGCATACATGTGTAAGCTAATGTGTAACAGCAACTAAAATCTGGAAAACAGTGCAAGTGTAACTGTCAAAGAAGAAATATTGTGTATGTGTGTGTACTAGGCTACCTATATATAGAGAGGGAGGGAGAGTGTGTGAGATATGTGTGACAGTTCTATGGTGCAGGAAAATAGAGTACATGACCATGTGACAGTATAGCATCAGTCACGTAGGGATCAAACTCCCCCAATCAATCTCAGTTCACCCATAAAACCCCATTTCAGATTTCAAGTTGTACACTCTCAGTTAAGAAAAAGGAAAAAGGAAATCAATTCATTTCTTCCACCCTCAATCTCAGTTATTTGAGAAATACCCAAAATAGTACAAATACTCAATAAATCTCAGGTTGAAAACTGAGATTCAAACTCAGGTTTCAACATAAATAGACAAAAGGAGAAATCAACTCATGTATTCACCAACAGTTCAGA
The DNA here is from genome assembly GCA_029216955.1 of Iris pallida. NCBI lineage: Eukaryota > Viridiplantae > Streptophyta > Magnoliopsida > Asparagales > Iridaceae > Iris > Iris pallida. Next base: position 4,454,084 of record JANAVB010009994.1, read on the forward strand.
AATTTCAGTAAGGAAAGGAAGAATTTAATTGTTCAAAACAATATGAAATCTGAACCAAGCTTTAGTCTCCACATTTCCCAACTCCAAATCAAAGTCAACAAGACACCATCAACACAAAATTGAATCCACAGTTAGTAAATGGGTTCCCAGGTTATCAAAATAAAGAGGAACAATGTGCAGTAGTTTAAGGTTTTAGGAAGCAATGAACACAACTAAAAACCCAGGTTTCCTGTTGAATCCTCCAGTAAAAGGAACATAACATATCCCGTATCCAGGAGGATTCTAACTCAGAAATCAAGGAACTAGGAAAATCAGTTACAGTGAAAGGACAGTAGCCAATTCAGGTTTGCACAAAACTGGGAATACCATCCCAGTCTCAGGTAATCAGTTCACCTCAGTTCAATATAGGAATACTTGGAAAATCTCAGGTTCATTTCTGAACACAACCCAGCCCAACCATTTCGAAATGAAACCAAAAGTTAAAAGCTCATACACCCCACCAAAAGTTCATTTTGAATGTAAAAATCTTAACTGGCATGTAGTATGATATGTAAGGATCAAAATTAGTAGCTGAATTCATAATTTAAAGCATTAAAACAATCACACAATTTAACCCATATCAGGAACACAGTATCAGACATGGTTTGAGAGTATCAGTGATACTCGAACATCCAAACTCCACATAAATCCCAACTTAATCATGTAAAACAAATCTACATACACTATACCACATATTAGGATCTAATTAACAAGTTAAAACAGGAATTAAACCAATAGGAATCGAAAGAAACATAAAACAAAACCCAGTGCACAGAACACACAGACTCTCTTCCAGTGCACACGAGATTTCGTGTCCGATACGGCACCAAATAACACGAGGCTTGGGGAGTGTCATGACAGACACTGCCCCTTGCTCAGTATCAAAAATCACGTGCCCTAGTGGCCTGTGCAGCCCGCACGAGCACGCTGGTAGCAGGGGAGCTACAGTGCGCGTGCGTACGCCACGAACCCGCGTGTGCACGTGTCGACCACGACTCGACACGACACAGGAATCACAATACGACACTCGAATCCTCTAAGCAAACCCTAGGACTAGATTCCTATTCAAAAACTTCCCTAAAATCTGAACGAAGTGTCCTTTGGGATATTTCGTCGAACACCCTATCAACCCACTCATACGTATCCAGAACGGACACGAAACCACTGATACTCGACACAAAAACTATCCAGACCTTAGGGGGACCCTTAGGGCTTCCTATTCATGAAGACTAATTGAAATTTCATAGAGATTTGAAGAAGTTACCTCTTGTTGAACTTTCAATAGAAACCCCATATTCAATGCTCTCCACTTGAAGACCCAATCAATCCAAAACAACTTCACACTAAAAAGAGAGCTCAACAACAGCAATAATAGTCCTATTAGAACCTATTGGAATAATTTAGAAAGAAAAAGGAATAGGAAAGGAGCTCTAGAAATTAAATGACAATAGAACTCACCTCCTTGAAATTAGGGCTCTTCCTAAGAAAGAGGCAACCCTAGATTTGGGAGGGGTTTTATATGGTGGGAATCCCTAGGTATAGGTGTGGCCGGCCACTATAGCTTAGGGTTAGGGTTTTGCCAAAACATTGGGCTTTGGGCCAAGTTACATAGGCTATGGTAGGTTTAATCAATAAAGACTCTAAGTCATAAGTCATAGCTTATGGCTTTCTAATTTTTATAGCTAAATAGGTTCTAATGACTTAACCATAGATTAGGCTAGGTTAGGTTAGAGTCACAAATCCTAACCAAGGCCAACCAACTAGGGTTAGCTCCTAGGTTGGTCTACATGAGTCAATACTAGTCAAAAATCAAACTAGTCCAATTAATTCCAAAATAATTCCTAAAAATTCCCATAAATTCTAATTAATACTAATAATTTTAAATTACCCCAAAAATGACAAATTTACCCTCAAATTAGAAATGTGGTAGTGACAAATCTACCCTCCTTAAAAGAATTTCGTCCTCGAAATTGAAAGGCGAAATACAACTGATGAGAAGGATAGAAAGCATACCTCACGGTCCAAAAAGATAAGGGTACCGCTCGCGCATCTCATCCTCCCGCTCCCAGGTAGACACTCCTAGAGAATGATGCCTCCATGCGACGCGTACCAAAGGTATCACCTGGTTCCTCAGAACCTTCTCCCGTCGATCCAGAATCTCCACTGGCTGCTCTGGATAGCTAAGAGAAGGCCCAACCTCTATCTCTGAATGATCGAGCACATGGCTAGGGTCAGCCACGTACCGTCTCAACTGCGATACATAAAATACGTTGTGGACCCCTGTCACGACCCGCACCCACTGTCAGGGTACGAGAACGTAACAACGCCCAGCCTACGCCGCAGTATCGACGGTAGAACGCTGTCCTAGGTCAATCATCTAACAAATATAAAAGTACCTGTACAGTATATACTCTCCAAATGGAGGTGATATAACAATATGCTGTCTCAATCACATCTAAGGTAGAAGAATGAAGAACAGATAGATAGATAGTAACTCAAGGAGAACCATAGCATAGATGAAAAAGGTCTAAGTGTCTAGTACAACATAATATCCAGAACTGTCAACTCATAATACAAAAGTCTAAGAGTCTATACATCTCCACATCTCAAAATACAACACAGAATGTGAGACAAAAAGATATAGAAAAGACTGCCTAGACTAAACTGGTCTAGACTACTGGAACATCCTCCTCAACTGCAGGTGGATCCTGCTGAGGGTCCACAACATAGGTGTCATCTAGTCCTGCTTCGTAATAGGTAGATACCAGGGCCTCCTCCTCATCCTCTGTAATATTTTCAACAGGTCCAATCAGGACGGGAACGAGCACAATACATCTCACGCAGTGCATAGTATGATAGGAGATATAAAGCATGCAATAGAGTAAAATACAGGAACTGCTGAAAGAAGATACATGTAGCAAAAGAGATAACTGTAATGAAATATCTACTGTATATAGAGAACTAGCAGTGTCTAGTGAGTCAGAGCAAAATATAGACATGTGAAATGGCATAGGAGATTCATGGCTACAGCTAAGAGTAATTCATGACTACACTACTTTGGATATTATTCACATGACTATTTCCACTCCCCCATCCCCAATCAATACACAAGGATCCATTCAGGTTATGTTAAGATTCGTGATAAGCCCATAAATGGGAGATTCATGAGAGGCTCTGTGAGCATGAGAGTACATGAGTCACAAGCGATTCGTGAATCTATGAAAGCATAGAGATACATGATGATTCGTGAAAAGCACAAACATGCCGTATCTGATGCTCCCGAGGGGGATAACATCTCATGAAAAGATCCATATAGTACCAATCCGTGATAACAATCGTGTCAGCATCAAGTAAAGTAATCTAGAGCAAGAATATAAATCCTGGCAAATATGAAACGGTCAGAGAATGTACTCGCCTGATAACTGAATGTCTGAAGAGGATATACTGTCTGAGGAGAGGTGTATGGCTCCTAATCAGAGCAATATAAGTCACAATGTATCCACAATGATAAAAATAAAGTATACAATGCATACTACATGATTCTAGGTCAAATTGGTCAAAAGTCAACTCTTGGACAACTCTAATAGTCAAACTGGGTCACAGGAAGTCATACTAAGTCAAATAAGGTCAAACAAGATCAAACAAGGTCAAACAAGTCAAATCTAGGTTTAAGTCAACTCCTGGTCAACACTCTAATCAAACTAGTCAAATACTAGTCAACATGATCAATCTGGGTCAAGTCTAGGTCAAACTTAGACCAACTAAGGTTTTGGTTAATCATATACTAGTCTGTAAGATAATTAGGTCAATGGCCAACTCTAACTCAAACTCTATAAGGCTAACATGTCTTTGGATACCAAGGATTCTATACCATAAAGCTAAGGCATAACCAATCTTCTATACAAGGTATATCATACAAAATGTATATATAGCACAATACCAACCTTAATCCTGTAATCAAGCTAATCCCATTCTCCAACTCAAGTCATGATTCAACTCTAAGTATTCCACTTAACCCCATACATATCTTAATTTACATAGGACTACCCATATAACTTAGGTTACTATTTACTCATATAGGTTAAACCTAAACCAACTAGTCCTTAGGCTAAGGTTTAATCAAACTTAGTCAGCTAGTCCCTCTAAGACCATCTAAGTCATTTATAGATCAATTAGGTCATTTCTAGGTCAAGGTTGACCTATAGTTGACTTTGGTCAACAATAGTCAACATTGGTCAACTTGCTAGTCAACCTAGGTCTACTAGTTAGGGTTTAGTCAAACTAGTCATTCTAGGTTAGTTCAAGTCAAACTAGGTTGATTAGGTCAAGTTTGGCCTAAGGTTGACCTTGGTCAACACTTGGTCAAACAGGGGGGTAAACTAGTTAAGTCATGGGTATTTGGTTAATTAGGGTTAGCCCTAATGGCCATAGGCTAATAGCTATAGCCCATAGGCTAGTAGCTTAGGTCAACTAGTTCTAGGTTTACCTATATATATATATATATATATATATATATATATATATATATATATATATATATATATATATATATATATATATATATATATATATATATATATACATACACTATATAATGTAAAACCTATATATAGCCACTATATATAAATACCCATATACCCCACATATATATATAACCATATACATATATTTATATAACATCACTAGGAAAACTATTACAAATATATATATATATATATATATATATATATATATATATATATATATATATATATTTTATATATATATATATATATATATATATATATATATACCTATATATATATAACTCATATATAATATATATATATATAGAGAGACAAAGGGAAAGAGAGAGAGACTCAATGAGAGAGAGAGTGAGACTGTGAGACAGTGAGAGAGAGGGGGTTAAGAAGGGTCAGGACAGGGGGAAGGGTTCCAGAACCTGGAACCAAGGCTCCCCAAACACACACACAGGATACATATATACATACATATGTATATACATATAACTACACACACACACTACCAAAACTCCCCAAATTCGACCCACACTCACAAATACATATATACTACATATATACATACTAATATACACTAGTACAATGTATAAATCCTATTAAAATCGATTTGAAAATCGATCTTACAAAACTGGAAAAATCCTAAAAAACAGGAAACAGTGTACAGTTACTCGAATATAGGGTAATTCGAATTACACCCTCTAAAACGAGCTAAGACACGATCCTATGGATTGGTAATCGTGTCCCACAACATACCCTAGTGTCCTAGGTGTCTGACACGACACCACGACACGAATTTATGTGTCCAAACATTCAAAAACATCACACGGGTAAATTAGGATACACGAACACAGTGCACAGCGTCGTGCACGTGTTCACGTGTCTCGTGGACACACCACGAGACACGACACGACTCGTGGTCACACACACGTGTAGCCCACATATAGGGCTACACGATGGACACTCTATTATGTGTCCACGTGTCGTATAGGGTCGACACGAGACCCGTATCAGTCGAGGAAACTCGACTTATACGTGCGGTTTGGACCGCGTCGTGCAGAGATGCACACGTCTCGTGCTCGCGACACAGGACACGACACGTCTCGTGCTCGTGTCCTCGTATACGCAACGCATAGGGCTACACGCCCGTGTCACTACGAGGTGTCCACGTGGCGTGTCCGTGCGATACGACACGCTTGAAATGTGCTCTGTGCAGTGCAGTGTGCGACCCTTGCGGGGACGATTTCGTGTCCGACACGACACGAGGTCATCCCAAACTTTGGGGATGACCTGTCAGTCAATGCCCCGTGTCGTGTGTCAATTTTGACGTGTCCAACTGGCGTGTAGAGTGTGTTTGGACACTGTGGTAGCAGGGCACATTTTGTGTACTGTGCAGTGTCCAGACAGTGTTGAAACTGAGAGCTTCGTGTCCAGATTTTGGACACGACACAACCCAATTTGTGCTCAGTGTTTTAGGGTTAGGTTTAGGGTTAGCTAGGCTAGGTTTTGGTTCAAAAGTTCTACAAAACAGTGTGTAAATATCAATGTGACAGTGAGCTAAAAACCTTAAAATACAATGAAATTAAATTAGGATACGTGTCCGATACGACACCAAACAATTCCTAGATTCCACCAAACTTTACCCACAGCTAGTATACACCTATATGCATGCATTTATGAAGAAAAATTACAATATTAATATGGTTTAGAGACATTTACCTATATGTGCAAAATCCTTGAAAACTCAATAAATGAGGGGGGTGTCCAAGTCCACTTATGGGTGTGTCCAAGTCCTTGTGTCCAACTTGCTAGTCTCCCTTAGCACCCTCTAGGTTGTAGGAACCCAATGCAAGAAACTAGAGGTGATTTGGACCTCTAAAGAGTGAGATATGAAATTTTGAAGTAAAGGGTATTTTTCATGAATTTAATTCAATGCAATACAATGAATTTATCAAAATATATAGGAAGGGGGTCATGCCAAGGGGGGGTGTCTTGGCCGGCCATGGCATGGCCAAGGCATGGGGGGGGGGGGTTGTCCTTGGCTTGCTTACAAGCTAAGGGAAGGACTTTTGTAAAGGTTTAAGATATTTTGCATAAATCAAGCAAAATATCAATAAGTAAATATCTAGATATTTGTATAGCTTTGACTACCATGAATATCTAATCCTCTTAGTCATTCTAGGTTAGGGTTTAACCTATTGATTAGGGTAACTAGGTTAGGGATTATCAAGTCACTAATCAAAAGTCCATGAATAGTAAAATCTCACTAATCCTACTTAATTCCTAGAAAATTACCAAAATACCCCTTAGGCTAAAAATCACTAAAATGATATTCTAAGCCTATGGTCAAGTTCTCATGGTCATGGCAACTTCTAGGTTAGAGAAACTAGGGTTTACACTAAGGTTTACTAACAAAGTCACAAAGTCATAAGTCATGACTTAGCATGACTTTAGAAATGGTTTAACTTAACTAAATTCACCAGAAATCACACCATGACTAAAATACCACTAATAAATAATAAAAATAATTAATTTTCAAAAATCCCCAATTTTCAGAAACAGGGTGTTACAAGTCTACCCACCTTAAAATAATTTCGTCCTCGAAATTTAGATGGTCGTACTCCTTCTAGGTCAAACCTCCAACAATCAAGGACGAAGCCACTACCTAGGCAACATACAAGGTCAACAAGCAAAATATGGGTAGTAGACCTATACTGGGTCATGTCCAAAAATTGGCTGGCAGTTTTAGGTCATAAGGTGTCCTTAATTCAAATCGAAGCCAAAAATAACTCCATGGGATAAATCAGGATGGAGTCTCGGATCAGGAAAATCGTACTAAGCAAATGAAGCACACAATGGTATGCCTGAGTGGGACACTAAGGTCATGGGTGTAGGTTGTCAAGTCTAGGTCATGTCTGTGAAATTAGTTTTGAGAAAACACTAGTCTTGTGCTCCTAATTTAAAAGTCATGGTAATGTGCCTATGATGATCATAATTAGAGTGGGAATGGTCAATGGCCTAAATTTAAACCAGAAGTTGTGATGCAATAGTAGTACAAGGATAGGTTAAATGGGATAGTCTGTGACTATGGGTATTAGACTAGGTAGGTAAGAAAACAATGAATTAATAGGGTTAAGAGGTTTACCATTCTATGGTTAGAGCTACTCTTCTAAGTCAAAGGTATAGCACATACATCAATTCATTCCTAAAGGATTATATTAACAATTAGAGCTACTCCTACTCCTACTCCTACTCCTAAGTAAGAGATAAAATCAAAAGAACTATCAGGTCAAATTCATCAAAATAAGAATAGGTAGGAGCATATGGAATTGGATTCCAAGACAGATATAATGAAACAAGATGGGAATGGATTTGAAAGAACAGAACCTGCAAGTGGCTCCATCCATGTAGAATAATATATGAAAGCGAACCAAAGTACAATAGGTTGATCAGACCATCATGCACCGGCCCTGATTAGACAATATGTTAGTGGGTACTAGCCCCCAATAAAATATGTCGTGATCAAGCTCGATAAAATATAAGCTTGCAAAACTAAGGCTAAATTAGCAGTAAAGAAGGTCAAAATATAAGGAAGGTAATGATGAATAAGGTTTAAATAGTCCAAGATCCCTTAAACATCAAGGAGTGAGGGTGAATTAAAACAAGAGGAAAAGGGTTTTCAATATCGAAGTTCAAAATAAGATTCTCAAGGGTCGTCCCAGAATCTCTCATGAAATCCTAACAGTGATTGAGTATCCATTCTCTCTAAGCCTATTCCTCTAATCCTATCGCAGGCTGTAGTGATACTCTAGTTCGAATACCACTACATAAACTCGACCTGCATGGGCCACCACTAAAAACGTGTCACGACCCGCACCCACTGTCAGGGTACGAGAACGTAACAACGCCCAGCCTACGCCGCAGTATCGGCGGTAGAACGCTGTCCTAGGTCAATCATCTAACAAATATAAAAGTACCTGTACAGTATATACTCTCCGAATGGAGGTGATATAACAATATGCTGTCTCAATCACATCTAAGGTAGAAGAATGAAGAACAGATAGATAGATAGTAACTCAAGGAGAACCATAGCATAGATGAAAAAGGTCTAAGTGTCTAGTACAACATAATATCCAGAACTGTCAACTCATAATACAAAAGTCTAAGAGTCTATACATCTCCACATCTCAAAATACAACACAAAATGTGAGACAAAAAGATATAGAAAAGACTGCCTAGACTAAACTGGTCTAGACTACTGGAATATCCTCCTCAACTGCAGGTGGATCCTGCTGAGGGTCCACAACATAGGTGTCATCTAGTCCTGCTCCGTAATAGGTAGATACCAGGGCCTCCTCCTCATCCTCTGTAATATTTTCAACAGGTCCAATCAGGACGGGAACGAGCACAATACATCTCACGTAGTGCATAGTATGATAGGAGATATAAAGCATGCAATAGAGTAAAATACAGGAACTGCTGAAAGAAGATACATGTAGCAAAAGAGATAACTGTAATGAAATATCTACTGTATATAGAGAACTAGCAGTGTCTAGTGAGTCAGAGCAAAATATAGACATGTGAAATGGCATAGGAGATTCATGGCTACAGCTAAGAGTAATTCATGACTACACTACTTTGGATATTATTCACATGACTATTTCCACTCCCCCATCCCCAATCAATACACAAGGATCCATTCAGGTTATGTTAAGATTCGTGATAAGCCCATAAATGGGAGATTCATGAGAGGCTCTGTGAGCATGAGAGTACATGAGTCACAAGCGATTCGTGAATCTATGAAAGCATAGAGATACATGATGATTCGTGAAAAGCACAAACATGCCGTATCTGATGCTCCCGAGGGGGATAACATCTCATGAAAAGATCCATATAGTACCAATCCATGATAACAATCGTGTCAGCATCAAGTAAAGTAATCTAGAGCAAGAATATAAATCCTAGCAAATATGAAACGGTCAGAGAATGTACTCGCCTGATAACTGAATGTCTGAAGAGGATATACTGTCTGAGGAGAGGTGTATGGCTCCTAATCAGAGCAATATAAGTCACAATGTATCCACAATGATAAAAATAAAGTATACAATGCATACTACATGATTCTAGGTCAAATTGGTCAAAAGTCAACTCTTGGTCAACTCTAATAGTCAAACTGGGTCACAGGAAGTCATACTAAGTCAAATAAGGTCAAACAAGATCAAACAAGGTCAAACAAGTCAAATCTAGGTTTAAGTCAACTCCTGGTCAACACTCTAATCAAACTAGTCAAATACTAGTCAACATGATCAATCTGGGTCAAGTCTAGGTCAAACTTAGACCAACTAAGGTTTTGGTTAATCATATACTAGTCTGTAAGATAATTAGGTCAATGGCCAACTCTAACTCAAACTCTATAAGGCTAACATGTCTTTGGATACCAAGGATTCTATACCACAAAGCTAAGGCATAACCAATCTTCTATACAAGGTATATCATACAAAATGTATATATAGCACAATACCAACCTTAATCCTGTAATCAAGCTAATCCCATTCTCCAACTCAAGTCATGACTCAACTCTAAGTATTCCACTTAACCCCATACATATCTTAATTTACATAGGACTACCCATATAACTTAGGTTACTATTTACTCATATAGGTTAAACCTAAACCAACTAGTCATTAGGCTAAGGTTTAATCAAACTTAGTCAGCTAGTCCCTCTAAGACCATCTAAGTCATTTATAGATCAATTAGGTCATTTCTAGGTCAAGGTTGACCTATAGTTGACTTTGGTCAACAATAGTCAACATTGGTCAACTTGCTAGTCAACCTAGGTCTACTAGTTAGGGTTTAGTCAAACTAGTCATTCTAGGTTAGTTCAAGTCAAACTAGGTTGATTAGGTCAAGTTTGGCCTAAGGTTGACCTTGGTCAACACTTGGTCAAACAGGGGGGTAAACTAGTTAAGTCATGGGTATTTGGTTAATTAGGGTTAGCCCTAATGGCCATAGGCTAATAGCTATAGCCCATAGGCTAGTAGCTTAGGTCAACTAGTTCTAGGTTTACCTATATATATATATATATATATATATATATATATATATATATATATACATACACTATATAATGTAAAACCTATATATATAGCCACTATATATAAATACCCATATACCCCACATATATATATATAACCATATACATATATTTATATAACATCACTAGGAAAACTATTACAAATATATATATATATCAATATATATATATATATATATATATATATATATATATATATATATATATATATATATATATATACCTATATATATATAACTCATATATAATATATATATATAGAGAGACAAAGGGAAAGAGAGAGAGACTCAATGAGAGAGAGAGTGAGACTGTGAGACAGTGAGAGAGAGGGGGTTAGGAAGGGTCAGGACAGGGGGAAGGGTTCCAGAACCTGGAACCAAGGCTCCCCAAACACACACACATGATACATATATGCATACATATGTATATACATATAACTACACACACACACTACCAAAACTCCCCAAATTCGACCCACACTCACAAATACATATATACTACATATATACATACTAATATACACTAGTACAATGTATAAATCCTATTAAAATCGATTTGAAAATCGATCTTACAAAACTGGAAAAATCCTAAAAAACAGGAAACAGTGTACAGTTACTCGAATATAGGGTAATTCGAATTACACCCTCTAAAACGAGCTAAGACTCGATCCTATGGATTGGTAATCGTGTCCCACAACATACCCTAGTGTCCTAGGTGTCTGACACGACACCACGACACGAATTTATGTGTCCAAACATTCAAAAACATCACACGGGTAAATTAGGATACACGAACACAGTGTACAGCGTCGTGCATGTGTTCACGTGTCTCGTGGACACACCACGAGACACGACACGACTCCTGGTCACACACACGTGTAGCCCACATATAGGGCTACACGATGGACACTCTGTTATGTGTCCACGTGTCATATAGGGTCGACACGAGACCCGTATCAGTCGAGGAAACTCGACTGATACGTGCGGTTTGGACCGCGTCGTGCAGAGATGCACACGTCTCGTGCTCGCGACACAGGACACGACACGTCTCGTGCTCGTGTCCTCGTGTACGCAACGCATAGGGCTACACGCCCGTGTCACTACGAGGTGTCCACGTGGCGTGTCCGTACGACACGACACGCTTGAAATGTGCTCTGTGCAGTGCAGTGCGCGACCCTTGCGAGGACGATTCCGTGTCCGACACGACACGAGGTCATCCCAAACTTTGGGGATGACCTGTCAGTCAATGCCCCGTGTCGTATGTCAATTTTGACGTGTCCAAGTGGCGTGTAGAGTGTGTTTGGACACTGTGGTAGCAGGGCACATTTTGTGTACTGTGCAGTGTCCAGACAGTGTTGAAACTGAGAGCTTCGTATCCAGATTTTGGACACGACACAACCCAATTTGTGCTCAGTGTTTTAGGGTTAGGTTTAGGGTTAGCTAGGCTAGGTTTTGGTTCAAAAGTTCTACAAAACAGTGTGTAAATATCAATGTGACAGTGAGCTAAAAACCTTAAAATACAATGAAATTAAATTAGGATACGTGTCCGATACGACACCAAACAATTCCTAGATTCCACCAAACTTTACCCACAGCTAGTATACACCTATATGCATGCATTTATGAAGAAAAATTACAATATTAATATGGTTTAGAGACATTTACCTATATGTGCAAAATCCTTGAAAACTCAATAAATGAGGGGGGTGTCCAAGTCCACTTATGGGTGTGTCCAAGTCCTTGTGTCCAACTTGCTAGTCTCTCTTAGCACCCTCTAGGTTGTAGGAACCCAATGCAAGAAACTAGAGGTGATTTGGACCTCTAAAGAGTGAGATATGAAATTTTGAAGTAAAGGGTATTTTTCATGAATTTAATTCAATGCAATGCAATGAATTTATCAAAATATATAGGAAGGGGGTCATGCCAAGGGGGGGGGTGTCTTGGCCGGCCATGGCATGGCCAAGGCATGGGGGGGGGGGTTGTCCTTGGCTTGCTTACAAGCTAAGGGAAGGACTTTTGTAAAGGTTTAAGATATTTTGCATAAATCAAGCAAAATATCAATAAGTAAATATCTAGATATTTGTATAGCTTTGACTACCATGAATATCTAATCCTCTTAGTCATTCTAGGTTAGGGTTTAACCTATTGATTAGGGTAACTAGGTTAGGGATTATCAAGTCACTAATCAAAAGTCCATGAATAGTAAAATCTCACTAATCCTACTTAATTCCTAGAAAATTACCAAAATACCCCTTAGGCTAAAAATCACTAAAATGATATTCTAAGCCTATGGTCAAGTTCTCATGGTCATGACAACTTCTAGGTTAGAGAAACTAGGGTTTACACTAAGGTTTACTAACAAAGTCACAAAGTCATAAGTCATGACTTAGCATGACTTTAGAAATGGTTTAACTTAACTAAATTCACCAGAAATCACACCATGACTAAAATACCACTAATAAATAATAAAAATAATAAATTTTCAAAAATCCCCAATTTTCAGAAACAGGGTGTTACAACCCCCACAAGTACAGGCGGCAAGTCTAGCCTATAAGCCACGTCACCGACTCTCTCGCTGATAACGAAAGGGCCGATGAAGCGCGGGCTAAGCTTTCCGCCTCCATCGAAATGTATCGTACCACGAGTCGGAGATATCCTCAAGAAAACCTGGTCTCCGACCTAATCACAAGCAAGGTCTCAATTAATTATAATAAACAAACATGATCAAAATCACAAACAAACAACCTAAATCTAATCCTACTCGAATCTGTACCTCAAACTCCAAGGGCCTCCGGTGGCTATCGGTCCAGTGCCGATGTCTGTCCTGCGCCACGCGAAGTTTGTCCCTGATGAGCTTCACCTTCTCGGCCGCATCCACAATCATCTCTGGCCCCAGCAAAGCTCGCTCACCAACATCATCCCAGGATAAGGGTGTACGGCACCTACGCCCGTACAGAGCCTCGAAAGGTGACATCTCAATGCTGGCTTGGAAACTATTATTATAGGCAAACTCCACCAAATGAAGATGATCCTCCCAGGAACCTCCAAAGTCCAAGACACACGTCCGCAGCATATCCTCAAGGATCTGAATAGTCTGCTCCGACTGTCCGTCCGTCTGGGGGTGGTATGCAGTACTAAACTTGAGCTGAGTGCCCAAGCTGGTCTACAGACTCCTCCAGAAATGGGAAGTAAAACGGCTATCCCGATCTGAGACGATGCTGACCGGAACTCCGTGGATACTGACTATCTGCCGTATATACATCTTCGCCAGCCTCTCTGTAGACGTACCCACCTTGAATGGCAAAAAGTGGGCCGATTTGGTCAACCTGTCAACGATGACCCAAATTGTGTCTTTCCCTCCTCGAGTACGCGGTAATCCTGAAATGAAGTCCATCGTGATATGCTTCCATTTCCACTCGGGAATGGGCAGCGGCTGCAACAATCCACCGGGCCTCTGTCTCTCTGCCTTGACCTGCTGACAGACCAAGCACCTTGCTACGAAGTGGGACACCTCCCGCTTCATTCCTGACCACCATACATGCTCCCGTAGATCTCGGTACATCTTGTTGGCACCCGGGTGTATAGAGTACTGCGATCTGTGGGCCTCCTGCATAATCTGCTCTCTGAGCTCCCCGCTAGGCACACATAACCTGGCACCGTGCCTCATGGCACCATCCTCTGCAAGTGAAAACTCAGGATCCCCCACTCTATACTGATCTGCTCTCTGATACTCTGTAATGCCATATCCTCGAACTGGGCCGCCTTGATCCTGTCCACCAAGTCTGATTGAATCTGCATCCCCCATAGCTGCATCTGTACTCCCGGCACGATCACCTCAATCCCAAGGCTCTCCAAGTCGGCAAGCAAATGCCGATCCATGGTCAAACACATGGCTGTCGGATACCTACTCAAGGCATTGGCAACCACGTTGGCCTTCCCTGGATGATACTACAGTGCAATGTCGAAGTCCTTCATCAACTCCAACCATCTGCGCTGTCTCATGTTCAACTCCTTCTGAGTGAACACATACTTTAAGCTCTTGTGATCTGTGAAGATCTCCACCCTCTCACCATACAGATAATGCTTCCACAGCTTCAATGCGAAAATCACTGCTGCCAGCTCCAGGTCGTGGGTAGGGTAGTTCTTCTCATGGGGACGTAACAGCTTGGAAGCATAGGCAATCACCTTCCCGTGCTGCTGCAACACACAACCCAGCCCCTTCCCTGAAGCATCACTATAAATAGTGAATCCACCTGATCCTGAAGGCAACGTCAGAATCGGAGCTGTCGTCAGCCGCTTCTTCAACTCATCAAAAGCTACCTGACACTCCTCTGACCAAACATACTCAGCATCCTTCCAGGTCAACCGTGTCAACGGCTCTGCAACCCGGGAGAAATCCTGCACGAATCTCCGATAGTATCCTGCCAGCCCCAGGAAACTCCTGATCTCTGCAACTGAAGTCGGCGCTGCCCATGCCTCAACTGTTATAATCTTCTTGGGGTCAACTGAGATACCATCTCCAGTCACCACATGCCCCAAGAAGTCTACCCGGTCTAGGAAGAACTCACATTTGGAGAGCTTCCCGTAAAGCTGCTCCTTCCTGAGAGTCTCCAGCATGATCTTCAAATGCTCCTCGTGCTCCTCCTCAGTCTTGGAATATACCAAAATATCATCTATGAACACTACCACAAACTGATCCAGATACTGATGGAACACCTTGTTCATAAGGTTCATAAACACTGCTGGTGCATTGGTTAGCCCAAACGGCATAACCAAAAACTCGAACTGTCCATACCGCATTCTGAAAGCGGTCTTGGGAATATCCTCCCCCTTCACCTTCACCTGGTGATATCCCGAGCTCAGATCAATCTTGGAAAATACCCGAGCTCCGCTCAACTGGTCAAATAGATCGTCGATCCACGGCAGTGGGTATTTGTTCTTGATCGTGAGGTTGTTGAGTGCCCTATAGTCAATACACATGCGTACTGACCCATCCTTCTTCGACACGAACAACACTGGTGCACCCTATGGCGACGAACTCAAGCGGATGAAGCCCTTGTCCTGTAGCTCATCCACCTGCTTCTTCAGCTCCACCAGCTCGCTGTTGTTCACCCGATAGACATGCTGAGAGATGGGTTCCGCTCCTGGAACCAAGTCTATCGAGAACTCTATGTCCCTGTCTGGTAGCAGTCTTGGCAACTCCTCTGGAAAAACATCCATATACTCTGCTATCAAGGGGTGTGGAATCGTCTGCTCCTCGACCGAGACTCCACAGAAGACTCCGCTGCTCTGCTCTGCCTGACGTCTGGAGTACTCGAACTCTGGCTCCCCCGGCGCTCTGAAGAGAACTCTACCCCCTCTGCAATCAATGCTGGTGTGGTGCCTGCTCAACCAATCCATGCCTAGTACTATATCGTAGTTCGGCAATGGCATTACGAGCAGGCTCACCTCCAACTCACGGCCTCCCAAAACTACTCTCCGACCCTTACAAACATCACTCACGAGGATAATACTACCCCCGGTCCTGATCTTGTAAGTCCTAGGCAACGATTCAGCTATGATACCGTGTCTAATCGTAAAAGATACTGATATGAAGCTATACGAAGCACCGGAATCAAACAATGCAAATGCTGGACTGGAGTCAAGAAGAATCAAACCTGCAATCAGCTCTCCAGTCACCTCTGTCTCTCCAGCTGCCATGGCAAAAGCTCGCCCCTGCTGGCCTCCCCTGGCCTGCTGCTGGTGCTGGACGAACCTCTGCTGCTGTGTCGGCATGGCTGGTCCCCTCTGCTGGCCTGCTGGAGCTCTGGCTCCTCCTTCCGGGCCGGCTCGTGCTATGCGGCACTCCCTCATCTGGTGGTCTGCTGAACCACACAATAGGCACAGGCCTAGCCTCTTCCGGCACTCATTGAAGACGTGCCCAGGCTTCTTGCAGTAGGCACAAGTGGCTCCCTGTCTCTAACCCTACTGGTGCTGTCTCGGCTGCTGCTGCTGAATTAGCCTCTGTTGGATCGGCTGCGGCTGAAACTGCCTCAGCTGCTGATGCTAAAAGTGGGGCCTCTTGGCCTGGCCCCCGCTGTTGCTGCCTCCAACTGGGTCTCTCCCTCTCTTGAGCCTAAGCTCAAGATCATCCTCAGCTAACAGGGCCCCTGTCAAGATCTCCTCAAACGTAGCATCTCTGCTGCCCTTGGTCAGGGACTTGACCTCCTTGACCAGACCCTTCCGGAACCTCTGGGCCTTCACCGTCTCGCTCAAACCCTCAACAAACCTGCCGAGACGGCCAAACTCTCCTGCATACTCCTCAACTGAGAGGCTCCCCTGGACCAAGCTCTCAAACTGCGACTCTAAGGCTCTGACTGCTGAATCTGGAAAGAACTTCTTCTTGAAGAAGCCCCTGTACTGCTCCCAAGTCTGTCCCGGTACCCCCATCCTGGGGTCTGACTGATACCAGGTACGAGCAAGATCTCGCATCCGGCTAGCTGCGGCCTCGATCTGAAGGTCTGCTGGAATCCTGGCCAAGCGGAAGATCTCCTCCATATGCTCGATCCACTCGTCGGCATATAGGATCCCCTCTGTCCCCAGAAAGTCTCTAGGGCTCATCTTCTGAAACTGCTCGATCCCCGGTGTCCTCGGCTGCTGCACCACTGGTCGAGCTGCGGCTGTCGTGACGGCCAACTCCATGCCTCTGTCCCGACGAGCCTGCTGTCGGTCCATGAACTGCTGGAAATACGCGAACATCTGTGCTGCGTCCACATGTCCTGGAGACGATAGCGGCTGGAAAGGATCCTCTGGAATGATCGGGTCCTGCCTCCCAGTCGGTGGATGCATACCCCCTGCTGCGGCTGTCGAGGTCTCAACACGAGCTGAGGTGACAAGAGCTGCAGTCTCCTGGCCTCGCCGTACTGGCTAAGAGGTAGCAGTCCCCTCTATAGCATCCTCTTGAATGGTACGCTGTGATCTAGTCTCTACCATCCTGAAGATAGACAAACAAGAGTATCAATTTCTGAGAAAGAAGCGAAATAACAAAGGCGGACAATTATAATTCAAAGGATCAGCTGACAAAGGATTTAGATGGCATTAAAAGAAATTTCCTAAAGTGATTGAGTATCTTAAAATTAATGTCCTATATCCTATAGCAGGCTGCAGTGATACTCTAGTTCGAGTACCACTACACTTCTAGTCTAGACCTGCATGGGCCACCACTAAAAACGTGTCACGACCCTCACCCACTGTGAGGGAACGAGAACGTAACAACGCCCAGCCTACGCCGCAGTGTCGGCGATAGAGCGCTGTCCTAGGTCAACATACATCTAACAATATACTTCTAAACAGTTTATACTCCCCGAATGGGGGTGACATAGCAATAGTAACTCAATCACAACTAAGGAAGAGATGGCACGATATGAAATAGAGCTCAAGGAATAAAATAGATAAAAGCAGTCTAAGATAATACCAGCAATATCCAACAGTACAAGGTCTCAGATGAAAGAATATATACAACTCATAACTCCAAATAAAATCTAACTAAGACATATCTCAAGACTGCATAAAGTAAGATAAGCCTAACTAGTCTAGTCTAGGCAATCGGGGTGATCTCCTAGCTAGAGCTGGGTCCTCCTGAGGGTCCAGCTCGCAAGTGTCATCTAAGGCTGCCCCGTAGTAAGTGTCCAGGCAGGCCTCCTCCTCGTCCTCTGTAATATTTTCAATAGGTCCAGTCAGGACAGGAGCGAGTACAGTACATCTCAACAGATCATAGCAGGTAAGAAGATATAATCATGCAATAAAGTAAGATACAGGTACTGAAAGAAGTGCAGTATGTAAACAGAGAGAAAAAGCTGTAAGAGAAATATCTACTATAAATAGAGAACTATCATGTGACTAGTGAGTCAGAGTACAATATAGACATGTAAATGGCATAGAAGATTCTGATAAGACACTATGGAAGAGATTCTGATAAGATACTACTTGGGTATTATTCACATGTCCATTTCTACTCTCCCGTACCCCCAATCAATACACAAGGATCCAGCCAGATTATGTTATATGATGCTATGTAACAGCCCCCGAAGGGTAGTAGACCCCGAAGGTGATAGACCACGAAGGTGATAGACCCCGAAGGTGATACATAGTAGTCCCATAAATGGGATAAGGATTCTAGGAAGACTCTACGATCATAAGAGTATATGTCGTAAGTGATCAAAGAATCAATGAAGCATATGATACGCCATGTAAGTGAAACACACAGAACATGTACTACCTGATGCTCCCTAAGGATAACATCTCAAGAAGGGATCCATATAGTACCAATCCGTGTGACCAACATGACAGTACAAGTAAAGTAATCTACTGCAGGAAATAATTCTAAGCAGGATATAAAATGATCAGAGAATGTACTCGCCTGTATCTGAGTGTCCAATATGAAAAGTACTGTCCAAGGAGTGGTGTCTGGCTCCTAATCAGAACAGCACAAGTCACAACAAGTCCAGAATAGTCAATGGAGTTCTACTATGCATTCTACATGATTCTAGGTCAATCTAGGCCAAAGTCAACTCTTGGTCAACTCTGGTCAACCCTAGAAGTCAAACTAGGTCAACCAAGTCTAATTAAGTCTAAACTAAGCTATTCTAATCTACACTAGCTAGCACAACCCCTAACAAGGCTAGGCAAGCCTATACTAGCTATATCACAATATAGCTTAGCTAAATCTAGAATACCTTAACAAGTCTACAACCTCACTATTACACCCATTGATTAACACCACATAATATATTACACATATCTAGGCTAGATGTAAAACCTACATCATTAGCTAACATAGAAGTATAGATATAGACATATATGCACTCATACAATTTACACACATACACATTATACATGCCTACATATGTAAAGACTTAAAAATATAGAGAATGGGAAAGAGGTGCTTGTGTGTGACACATGAATTGTGTGTATAGGCATACATGTGTAAGCTAATGTGTAACAGCAACTAAAATCTGGAAAACAGTGTAAGTGTAACTGTTAAAGAAGAAATATTGTGTGTGTGTGTGTACTAGGCTACCTATATATATGCAGGAATATAACAGTGAAAGAGGGAGGGAGAGTGTGTGAGATATGTGTGACAGTTCTATGGTGCAGGAAAATAGAGTACATGACCATGTGACAGTATAGCATCAGTCACGTTGGGATCAAACTCCCCCAATCAATCTCAGTTCACCCATAAAACCCCATTTCAGATTTCAAGTTGTACACTCTCACTTAAGAAAAAGGAAAAAGGAAATCAATTCATTTCTTCCACCGTCAATCTCAGTTATTTGAGGAATACCCAAAACAGTACAAATACTCAATAAATCTCAGGTTGAAAACTGAGATTCAAACTCAGGTTTCAACATAAATAGACAAAAGGAGAAATCAACTCATGTATTCACCAACAGTTCAGAAATTTCAGTAAGGAAAGGAAGAATTTAATTGTTCAAAATAATATGAAATCTGAACCAAGCTTTAGTCCCCACATTTTCCAACTCCAAATCAAAGTCAACAAGACACCATCAACACAAAATTGAATCCACAGTTAGCAAATGGGTTCCCAGGTTATCAAAATGAAGATGAACAATGTGCAGTAGTTTAAGGTTTTAGGAAGCAATGAACACAACTAAAAACCCAAGTTTCCTGTTGAATCCTCCAGTTAAAGGAACATAACATATCCCGTATCCAGGAGGATTCTAACTCAGAAATCAAGGAACTAGAAAAATCAGTTACAGTGAAAGGACAGTAGCCAATTCAGGTTTGCACAAAACTGGGAATACCATCCCAGTCTCAGGTAATCAGTTCACCTCAGTTCAATATAGGAATACTTGGAAAATCTCCGGTTCATTTCTGAACACAACCCAGCCCAACCATTTCGAAATGAAACCAAAAGTCAAAAGCTCATACACCCCACCAAAAGTTCATTTTGAACATAAAAATCTTAACTGGCATGTACTGTGATATGTAAGGATCAAAATTAGTAGCTGAATTCATAATTTAAAGCATTAAAACAATCACACAATTTAACCCATATCAGGAACACAGTATCAGACATGGTTTGAGAGTATCAGTGATACTCGAACATCCAAACTCCACATAAATCCCAACTTAATCATGTAAAACAAATCTACATACACTATACCACATATTAGGATCTAATTAACAAGTTAAAACATGAATTAAACCAATAGGAATCGAAAGAAACATAAAACAAAACCCAGTGCACAGAACACACAGACTCTCTCCCAGTGCACACGAGATTTCGTGTCCGACACGACACCAACTGACACGAGGCTTGGGGAGTGTCATGACAGACACTGCCCCTTGCTCAGTGTCAAAAATCACGTATCCTAGTGGCCTGTGCAGCCCGTACGAGCACACTGGTATCAGGGGAGCTACAGTGCTCGTGCGCGCACCACGAACCCGCGTGTGCACGTGTCGACCACGACTCGACACGACACAGGAATCACAATACGACACTCGAATCCTCTAAGCAAACCCTAGGACTAGATTTCTATTCAAAAACTTCCCTGAAATCTGAACGAAGTGTCCTTTGGGACATTTCGTCGAACACCCTATCAACCCACTAATACGTGTCCAGAACGGACACGAAACCACTGATACTCGACACAAAAACTATCCAGACCTTAGGGGGGACCCTTAGGGCTTCCTATTCATGAAGACTAATTGAAATTTCATAGAGATTTGAAGAAGTTACCTCTTGTTGAACTTTTAATAGAAACCCCCTATTCAATGCTCTCCACTTGAAGACCCAATCAAACCAAAACAACTTCACATTGAAAAGAGAGCTCAACAACAGCAATAACAGTCCTATTAGAACCTATTAGAATAATTTAGAAAGAAAAAAGGAATAGGAAAGGAGCTCTAGAAATTAAATAACAATAGCACTCACCTCTTGAAATTAGGGCTCTTCCTAAGAAAGAGGCAACCCTAGATTTGGGAGGGGTTTTATATGGTGGGAATCCCTAGGTATAGGTGTGGCCGGCCACTAAAGCTTAGGGTTAGGGTTTTGCCAAAACATTGGGCTTTGGGCCAAGTTACATAGGCTATGGTAGGTTTAATCAATAAAGACTCTAAGTCATAAGTCATAGCTTATGGCTTTCTAATTTCTATAGCTAAATAGGTTCTAATGAATTAACCATAGATTAGGCTAGGTTAGGTTAGAGTCACAAATCCTAACCAAGGCCAACCAACTAGGGTTAGCTCCTAGGTTGGTCTACATGAGTCAATACTAGTCAAAAATCAAACTAGTCCAATTAATTCCAAAATAATTCCTAAAATTTCCCATAAATTCTAATTAATACTAATAATTTTAAATTACCCCAAAAATGACAAATTTACCCTCAAACTAGAAATGTGGTAGTGACACTTTTATATATTAAAAAAGTCCTCTTTCAATGTCTGTATTTGTTGCTGAAGTACTTTGTCTAAGCTTTGGCGCATGTAGTCTGGCGCATAGACTTTCTGGTTCTGAAATTTCATGCTTCTACAAGACCCCCTTCAAAGTCTTCAAAACTTTTGGATAAGTTTTGGAATACTTTGAATAAGAAGCATGGTAGTGGAGGTGCATGACCGTCGGGACGCATAGATACTCCGCGCATCAGTGATAGGGCGCATTCTCCGCTCAGTTAGTGCAAATGATGATGCCTCGGTAATCGAAAAAGATTAATGATGATCTTTTTGGTTTTATTTGTGGTTATCTTTTCACAGAACCCGAGGCGACGGCTGAGATCACACATCATCGATTCACGCGTGTGACCAAGTCCTATAAATAGGTGAGAGATGGAGAGAGAGAGAGTTCTTCTTCTCCTTGCCTTTGCTTTCTTTAGAGTTCTTCTTCAAAAACCCTAACTTTTCTTCTCTCAAAGAAATGGCTCCCAAGACTCCTCGCGGCGGTGCTGGCAAGGACAAAGGAAAAGAACCTGTGAAAGCTGCAGTAGCTGATGTTCCCCTCGATACATTTGCTTATAGTGCCTTGACTTTTGCACATCACATGCTGTTGATGGAACGCTCATACCCGAAAGGAGAGTTTCGGGTAGAGGGTTGGTGTCATTATGTTTCCAAATGGGATAAACTGACACTCTGGGTTTTGTCGCGATTCTGGACTGAGCTCTGAGATATTAGGCTGACTGCCGCGATTCGTGCTACCCAGGCAGGTGTTGACATTAACAGGCATATGTTCCTCGCACTCTTGGATATTTTTTATATTCATACCGGGACCTTTTTTACTCCGGTGGGGGAGTTAGGGCTCGCACTTCATGAGATATATGAGGTATCAAAGCTCCCTTGGGGATCGGAACCCTATGAAGAGTACTTTCCGACCAACGAGGAGTTTCAAGTCCTGGGGGACAAGGCTGAGGAGATGACGGCCGTCTTTAAGGAAGTGGCGAGTCATCATTACTATATGCAAAAAAGGGATAAGAGCGGGTCACAGCCTCATGTGACCGCTTGGAGAGATTACGTCTTTAGGCAAGACAAGGGAGATCCCTCGCAGTTCTCCACTCCGCCGGCGCTCTCTCGTAGCAAAGTGCTCTCTGAGATGAGCAGGTTAGATGAGAAGAATCTCCGGAAGAACGAGGACCAGCAGTCTGATGAACGCTCCTACAGCTGTTTCTGGCATCTTGCTCATCGGATGTCGTCGAAAGCAGTATTGGTCGCGTATCGTATGGTTTGGCTTCGGGATTATGTCTTCCCTGGCGGATCCGGCTCTGTAGAGAGAGTGACCCGGCACTTGATCCTGCCAGCTGTGAAGTTGGTCTTTGGCCGGCGCTTGGCTCTACTCCCCGTAATGGTATGTAACTTGCTGCAAGGTTTACGCGAGTTTGCGGGAAATGTGATTCATGACCGAGGTCGAAAAAATAACTTCCCGTGCGCTGGACTGTCGTTTCACTATTTGATGGGGTGGTTAATTTTACACTATCCCAATGTAATGAGTCTGGGTTCAGAAGAAGATTACAGGGCCGGAGATGCATTCCTCCGCCGTTTCCACCAGAGGAGTTGGTCGCACACTGGCGTCCCTATTTGCAGAAGGGTTTTATCCCATCTTCAGGGATGGAAGATCACCAAAGTTGGTCCAATCTTCTTGGGTTTGAGGCCAACGAAGACTTAAGGGATTCAGGCGAAGATGCCACCGCTCTGCTTCCATAGGGATTCCGCTGGTTGCAAAGTATTCGGCCATCCCATCTGGTGTACCGGAACAGGAATCAGTGCTTCCTGGAACCGTATTTACCGAGCCGCTTTGCACGACAATTCGGTTATGCGCAACTGATGTTGGACAATCCCAGTATCACCCTGGAGTATGCTGGAAGTTTGTTGGATGGCGCACGAGCTTGGCATTACTATAATGCTGGATGTATTGGAGCTCGCTTTATGCTGCCCGTCCAAGATCCACGGCCGCCCATTCTTTACTCGGCCGCCAAGTTTTACTGTGTTATGGCTGCCGTGCCTTCCGGATATGATAGGGAGACAAGTCTCGTTGCAGGTACCCCGTTAGCAGTGACTGGACATGTATCATCTAGGGCTCGATCGCACCGTCCATCAGGGGTGGGTCATCAAGGTGCCCCAGCCGCATCCCCAGGGGGTCAGGCCGAACCTTCGGTTGATCAACCGAAACGACATACAGATGCAGGGGCTGGATCTCCTGCGTCAAAGAAGCTGAATAAGACATCGTCACCGACGGTATCATCGGATTCAGTATCTGCAGAGGTAAGGATGTCCCACATAATCTGGTTTGGGTTCAATATTTCATGTAATCAATGCTTCCTCCTTTTTTTAGGAGCCGCTAAAAAGAAGGCCTCGTACTCCAAAATCTGGTGGGAGCAGGCCAAAGGAGATGGCGGGCTCGTCTGAAGTGCGTATCCCGCCGACTATGATGTCTCCTATGAAGGAGAATCCGGAGGATGTTGTTGTCGTAGAGATTCCAGCATCCCCGAATTATGTCAGAAGGGAAGCTGAGGATGCAGCAGCTTCCGAGATGATAAAGGCCGCGGCGGGGGCCTTGGATGCCGAGGGTCCAGCAGACACGAGGCTTCTGGTGATGAAGTGGGGTGGAGTTCGTCGTCTTCGGATGACGTCTCTCCAGGGTTGCAAGAGCCTGTTGCGGGGGCAACAAAAATGGTTGGAACAGAGGAGAGGGTTGATTCCCCTCCTTGTTATGATGAAAGGAGGTCGACTGCATCATTATCGAGCCCTACCCCAGACTCAGCGACGGAAGCTGAGGTGGCTACCAATTAGGAGGTAGCGACAGATCCTGTCCCTGTAGAGGGATTTGATGAAGAGACTCGTCTGGCGGTCCTGACTTCAGGGACGAGTCAGGAGGCAAGTGTTGATCTCCCCGTTCTGTTGGGGGAGGTACTGGCTGCTGATAGCACGTTGGGGGCTGAAGAGGTGACCATTAACGTCGGTGGTACTTCCGAGTTCGGGAAGGGTAAGGGTGTGATGGAACCCTCTGTTGCTTCTTCCCCTAGGGGTACTATTTTGACGCCTGTCCCGGCTTTTTCTGTTCCCTTGGCTCCTCGGGCTAGTAGTCAGGCCCCTGTTGATGAAGAGCCTACTGATATCGAGGTTCCAGCCTCGCAGGTTGAGTTCGGCGGGTCTTCTTCCGGTCCGTCGACTGGAGTAGCTCCTCCAACCCCTGCTATGACGCCGCAGGTACTGGCGGACGCAGATGAATATGTGAAATTCATCGTTAAGGCAGTATACAAAATGCTGCAGAGGGGGGTATCGGCAGTGATGGATGCCAAAGGGAGCTTTGCGACGGCAAGAACTCTGGCACTGCCTCATATCAACTTGATCCGTATTCACCAGGGCCACGATTATATGGCCGTCATTCTGGAAGCCACGGTGGCTGAGTGGGACCAGTGACTTTTTGAATTAGAGCGCATCCAGCAAAATAACCTTGCCGTCCTGATAGATGCGGAGAAGGAGAAGCTGCTCGTCGAGACCGAGTCTTCCTAACAGGCTACAGTGAGCGTCTGGGAACACGAAGTGGCTGAGACTGAAGCTACAGTGGAGCAATTATCTCAGTCTACGTGGGAGACAGTGGAGACGCGAGCTGTATTGGACGCTAATATCGCAGCGATTGACGCACAGATGCGCTGCCTTGAGGACCAGCGGGCCCGACTCCTATTGGACGCCAAACATGTCCAGGCTGAACACGTAGCATTCAAGAAGGAGGAAGCAGCTTTCACTCTCCGAGCTCTTACCCTGGCTCAGCAGAGACAGCAGCTTGATGAGAAGCACGAGAATAAAACTTCTGCTGAGGCTGTTGAAGCGATGCGTCAAGAAGCTGAACGTCGAGTCTTGGCGACTGTGGAGACTCGGGCGACAGACTTGAAATACCGAATTGTAGAGCTTTCCGCTAACCCTGGGGATTAGGGCTTGTAGTCTCTGTTTTTTTGTATTTTTGCAAATCTTGCTGGAGATAGTGTAATCCTTTACTCTCCTTTTCTAGAAATAAAGAAGTACACCATTTTCTGTGATGTGTTCATTTTTGCTTGTCATAAACTTTGATGATTTGTGTGGACCTATTATCTTTTGCGTACCTTGATTTTAGGTACAGATAATAAGTTTGAAAGACTCAATATATTTGCTCAGAGGTAATATGGACGTGGCAAATATGGGGTTCAAATGATAGAATCTTTCTACTCAGAGGTGTTATGGACGTGGTAGGAATGACTCTGGGAGATACACAAAACTACTCAGAGGTAATGTGGACGTGGAAGTTCTGCGATCAATGTGCGGCAACGCGGGGGTTGTCTGTACGAGCTGTTTACTCAGAGGTAATATGGACGTGGTAAACATGGTGGGTAGCGTAGTCTTATGGGATGTAAGATTCCATTTTGTAGGGTGTAGGGGGATAACTCAGATGTGATGTGGACGTGGTTGTCCTTCTACTGGAGGATGCTACGGAACAACTGGGTTCTGGAAGCGTATGATTTTGTGGAAGGAAATTGTCTGTGAGCCCAGATGATTGGGCCACAAATCCCCTGGTGGAAGCACATGTCCGAAAGATGTCAAGAGTAGTACTTCTTTAGGAACTTGCCATTGATGGACATCATGAACAAGTACCCATTGGGTTTGGCGAGACGGTAAGAACCGTTTGAGTATACCGTCTCGATGATGAAAGGTCCTTTCCATTTGGGCTCGAACTTTCTGGTGTTTTGTGAGTCAACACCATCGGCCTCCTGACTGCCAGAACCAGGTCGCCAACTTGGAAAGTCCTCTGCTTGACCTTCTTGTTGAAAGCTTGTGATATACGGGCTTGGTAGAGTTCGATGCGCTGTTGAGCTAGGAGACGCTTTTCATCAAGTGCTTCCAGTTCCCGCAGACGACGACGTTGATTTTCCTCTTCTGTGAGTTGGTTTGTGATTGCTACGCGGAGTGAGGGTATCTGAATCTCGAGAAGCAGTACCGCTTTGCTCCCGTAGACCAAGGAGAATGGTGTGTTGCCTGTCGGGGTCCGTACCGTGGTGCGGTAGGCCCAAAGGCATTCGTCGAGCTTTTCGTCCCAGTCACGTTTGTTAGATGACACGACCTTTTTGAGTAGCCTGACGATAGTCTTGTTAAACGCCTCTGCTAATCCGTTTGCTGCGGGATTGTAGGCGGTCGATGCCACATTTTGAATGCGATTCTTGTCACAGAATTGGCTAAAAACATGGCTGATGAACTGAGGACCATTATCGTGGATGATCCTTCGGGGTACCCCGAAACGATAGATGACGTGGTGCTTGATGAAGCTGATCACCCTGGAGCTTTTCACTTCTGCCAGCGGAACTGCTTCTGCCCATTTGGAGAAGTAGTCGATGATTGCTAGGATGAAGCGGTGTCCTCTCGATGAAGGAGGGGTGATCGATCCCACAATGTCCATGCCCCAAGCTTCGAAGGGCCAGGAGGCGACTGTAGGATGTAGTGGTTCTGACGGTGTATGAATGAAGTCTGCGTGAAGCTGGCACGCATGGCACTTCTTAGCATATTCGACAGCGTCAGCGGCCATGGTTGGCCAGTAGTAGCCCATGCGTCGCAGTCGGTCCTGCAACTTAGGACCAGGTTGATAGGCCCCGCAGGTTCCATTATGAGCTTCTCGGAGGGCTTCGGCTGCTTCTTCGTTAGACAAATATCGAAGGAGAAGTCCATCGTAGGAGCGTCGGTATAACATTTTAGTAGCCGTATCATAGTAAAATTGAAGAGAGCATCTCCTGACTGAGACGGCTTCTTTCGGGTCCTCTGGAAGAATTCTGTAGATAGCGAAGTCGATGAACGGGAATCTCCAATCTCGGATGTTAACACCAGCATTCGTTGACATGGCGTGGGCCACTTGTGAGTGCAGGTTGTTTTTAGGGCAGACCAAGTCTCGACCCACTACCGTGACGTAATGTTGAGTCCCAAGGGGTGCCGCCAAGGAGGCTGCGAGGCCAGCCAGAGCATCAGCTCCATATTTTGTAGGCGGGATACGTGTTCGATGAAGAACCCGGTGAAGGTTGAAACGATGTTCAATGTAACTTTATGGTAAGGGATCAGGTCTTTATGACGAACCTCGTATTGTCCTCTGATCTGGTTCACGACAAGTTTTGAGTCACCGTAGGCTTCCAGATGATTCACTCCCAGCTGTTGTGCTAGCTAGAGTCCCATAATGAGTGCGTTGTACTCGGCGACGTTGTTGGAGCACGGCTTCGAAAGGAAGTAAGTACGCTGGATGACCAGTTGATCGGGGGAGACTAATACCACCCCCACTCCTGCGATAATTTGGCCTTTGGGGCCTGTTCTTGAAGCGCCATCGAAAAATATCCGCCAAACGGAGCCTTCTTCGGTGACGTTTGATTCTTGGACCTCATCCGGGATGTCTTCATAGAGCCTTGAGGACTCTGGGATGGGGTGTGCAGCTAAAAAGTTGGCCAGAGCTTGACCCTTAACAGCTTTTTATGGAACGAACACCATGTTGTATGGCGTTAGCAAGATCGCCCATGTGGCTAGCCGGAAGTTCAGTGATCCTGGCTTCGTCATGAGGACCCTGAGCAGATTGACTCGGGAAATGACATGAATTGTCTGGCCCGAGACATAATGACGAGTCTTTTGGATGGTAAATACCAGAGCCAAACACTCCTTTTCAACGGGGTTGTACCGGTGTTCGACCCCGATCAGAGTTCGGCTGAGGTAGTAGATTGCTTGCTCATAGCCTGTGTCACTGTTCTGAGCTAGCAGGGCACCGAGGGAATGATCCATGGCACGGACGTAGAGTAGGAATGGTTTGCCGGCGACGGGTGCCACCAGGACTGGAGGGCTCGTCAGGTAGGCTTTGATGTCGTCGAAAGCCTTTTGGCATTCCTCTGTCCAGACGTAAGAGACTCCATTCTTCATGAGCTGGGTGAAGGGTTGACATTTGCCGGAAAGGTTTGCTATGAACCTCCGGATGTATGCCAGACGTCCCTGTAGGCCTCGAAGTTCTCGAAGATTCTTCGGAGGGTCCATATCAAGAATGGCTTTGGTCTTCTCGGGATCGACATGAATGCCTTTCGTCATGATGATGAAGCCCAAGAACTTTCCGCTCGAAACCCCAAGGAAGGATTTAGCAGGGTTCATCTTGAGTTGATGCGCCCGCATAAGATCGAAGACTGTCTTAAGGTCTTGCAGGTGATCTCCTTTAAGACGGCTCTTGCCTGCGATGTCGTCAATATAGTATTCGACTGTCTTGCAAAGGTGTTGACGAAAGATGGTGCTCATAGCTCTTTGATATGTCGCACCAGCGTTCTTCAAGCCGAAGGACATCACTGTGTAGCAGAAGACGCCCTTTGGAGTCCTGAATGACGTGTGTTTTGTATCATCAGGGAACATCTTGATCTGGTTGTAGCCCGAATACCCGTCCATGAAAGACATGCGCTCGAAGCCACATGTGTTGTCGATCATCACGTCGGTGATTGGAAGCGAGAATTCGTCCTTCGGGCAAGCAGAGTTGAGGTCTCTGAAGTCGATACAGACTCGTATCTTTCCATTCTTTTTGGTGACGGGGACGACGTTGGCTACCCAATCTGGTTGTTGCTTTTCACGGATGAAGCCGCTGGTCAAGAGTTTATCTACCTCCTGATCGATGGCGTTCATGATATCTGGACGGAAGCGTCGTTGTTGTTGTTTGATAGGCTTGGCATCAGACAAGATGTTCAACCTATGCATCGCGATCTGAGGATCAAGTCCCGGCATATCTTCGTAGCTCCAAGCGAAGACGTCGATATACTCTTTAGCCAGCTGGATTAAAGATTCTCGGTCTTGTCCTTTTAGGCTTTTGCTGACGAAGATGGGTTTGGAAGAAGATCCATCCCCAAGATCGATCTGCTCAACTTTGTCTTCGGTGGGAGGTTCGCGTAGTTCGAAGCGAGACTCCCATTGTTGTCCCAGGCGTTGAGCCCAGGGTTCTTCTTCGAAGAATTCTGGCATTTGGTCTTCGCCTTCTTCTTCTCGAGATTGTGCAGATGTCATATTGACTGACAGTACTCTCTTGAACACAGATCCGATACTAGTATCGGAATCCCACGTTGATGCTTCAGATGAGTGAGAATGTCTTACTTCTTCTGCGTCTGAACTCTCTGGAGTTGACGGTGGCGTGACATAGCCTACCCCCCGTCGAGTTCGATTGTAGTAGTCCTGCGGCTTTCTTTTAGGTG